>JASPKZ010002700.1:2472500-3072500 GCA_030220185.1 Diploptera punctata
AATGTTCTCATTATATCTGGCTTCCTATAAAGACCATGTAATTCACTGTTACGCAGTCTTCTCCATTCGCCTGTCCATCTCTCTTTGGTCCAAAAATTTTCCTAAGAACTTTATTCTCAAATACTCGTAATCTCCTTTCCTCCCTTAAAGTAAGAGTCCATGTTTCGCATCCATATAATACACCTGGTAGAATAATAGTTTTATATATTTTCAGTTTAACGTTTTTTGAAAGGAGTTGGGAAGGCAAGAGTCTCTGTAATGCATAATAACATGCATTTCCAGAATTGAATCTATGTTTAATTTCCCTGGTGCATCTCATTCCTGTTTGTGGTTATTGTTTCTAGGTTTTTTAATTCAGCCACTTCCTCAAAATTTCCCTCATTTGTCATTAGCTGTCCATTTCCATTATAACTTATAATGTATTTTTATTACAAGCTAATTATTTACTCTCATTCTTTTACATATATCAGCGCGTGACATGTGGTTAGCACATCGCCTCAAAGAGGCATCTAGTAGCCAACTAAGCTATTACTTGGTTAGGAATAAACAAACTCCACGTTGCGATAGACCTAGAAGGACTTTGGCCTACCAGTAGGCTACTGGCCTCACATCCACAAGAGTTAATCGCAGAGGTAGAGCATCATCCAGACAGTGTAGGGGTAACATGTGGTCAGCATATCTGGTCTCTCCAGCCGTAATATTCTTATGATATAAAAATATATTTGTATGATCCAGAGATAAAAATCTTTAATCAATTGATGGTGTCCCTGTTATTTATAAACTAGGCTATCAGGAGGAATGTGAACCATTGAAGCATTGTAATGTACCAAGGCCATGTCGATAAAAAAATATTCTGTCACAGAAATCGAAGCCGGAATCCAGTAATGTGCGGAGCAGGTAGTGAGGGTTATCCAATCTACCAATTCACGAGTTATATTACATACACGATGAAAGCCTATGGATCTGTAATACTTTTTATAAACTTACTATCTTAAGGGAATATTTAGAGTACTGCAATGTTAATAGTTGTTTTTTCATTAATATTTTTGATCCGTCTAACTAACTCACTGGCACTATCGAATCCGTAGATTCATGGCCGCGAGGACATAAGCTCTCCATACATCCTTATCCAGAGCTAATGTTTTCCAATCATCACCTGTAAAATCTACTTCCCTCAAATCATGGGGCACGCCGTAACGTAGTGGTTAAGGCACTGTGCTTCATGCTGGAAGGTCAGTGTTTCGAGCCCCTGTGGGGTCAGGATTTTTAAACTGACCCAAATCTTCTGGCAGCACTATGGCACTGGGGTTGACTCAGCTTCTAACAAAAATGAGAACCAGATTCTTGTTCTGGGGTAAAGGCGTCCGCCACGCAGGGCTGACAACCCGGCTGACATCAAGTGCCGATTGTCCAGAAAACGTTGGCGCCTTAACCTCCTACTACCCCAAGGGCCTCCTGAGGCCTATAGTCGGATCACTTTACCTTTACCTCAAATCATAGTTAGTTATTCTCCCACCTCATTCTTGGTCTACCAACTGGGCGTTTTCCTTCTAGTTTTCCTACAAGAAGCTTCCATGCACGTCTTTCATTCCCAATTCGTGCCACATGCCCTGCCCATCGCAGTTCACGAGACTTAATTGTTCTTATTATATCTGGCTTCATCGGCCGCGGTGGACTAGTGGTTATGCTCCTTGCCTCTGGTCCCGAGGGTCGCGGGTTCAAACCCGGCCGGGGTCGATGGATTTTTTAGGAGGGGAAAATCCAAGAAGCAAGTCCTCCGGGAGGGACTTTAAGCCGTGGGTCCCGAGTCTGAAGATTTTCAGGCTCGTAAAAAATATTTAAGCCAGAATGAAAAGGCCTCTAAGCAAAATTTACCGAATTTTCCCGTCCTAGTACTACCTTAGTTTCCTAGATGTCAGTATGAGGCGGAACGCTGACCACAGACCACTCAAAATGACATCTATACGAAAACAAGGTTCAAATTCTCCCCTGTAGGGGGAGAGTGAATCTCTGTAAAGGGAAAACATGGGCTTAAAAAAAATCTGGCTTCCTATAAAGACCATGTAGTTCACTGTTATATCTTCTTCTCCATTCACCTGTCTGTTCATCTCTCTTTGGTTCAAAAATGTCCCTAAGAACTTTATTCTCACATACTCGTAATATTTGATCCCTCTGTTTTATATTGAACTATCGATTTAGCCAAGCTATAATTTTCATTATTATCTTTGCATTTATATTAATATACCCTTATATGAGTTGTATTACTTCCCTACAGTTTGAGATGAGAAATGTTGTGCTGGATTTTAGTGCATTTCAGTTAAAACCGACAGGATAAAACTGTTACTGTATAAAAGCGTGATACGCAGCATGCTACTCTACGGATGTCAGGCCTGGAGCATCCTCGCAAAACAGCATAAACAACGAGTACAAATTATACAGAACAAGTGCTTGAAAATCATTTTTCAATCACCACGTTTTACGAGGATGAGAGACCTACACAACGTAGCGCAGCTCCCCCATATTGATGCCAAGCTAACTGAAAATGTAAGAAAATGTATAAATTTACGTCTTTGCATACAAATGTTATGGTACGCACTATGATACGCTTGCCTCAGTGGCGTGCTGTCCATAGAAACATATTCACCCAAGTTACCCCTCATTAAATCCAGCCAGAGATCTGGCGATGTGCTGTCACCTGGAGTAGCGTGGCTCATTCCACACTGCTGGGTTTCCGACTCTCGGCTTGAAGGCAGTGAGGTTTCTGATGACCTGATCAGCTCATCACATCCCAATCTCTGCCTATTATTCATCACCTTCGGCACGCACACACTAGCGCCGCCAAATAGGCTCTAGGTTAAGTGAACTTATTCCTATAACGATAGCCACTATCAACTTAGCTGCCAAAGAGCCCTAGTCGGTTCTAATATACGCAGTTCACTGGGCGAAGCTAGACTTCGCCTTATCCAGTCAGTCAGTCAGTCAGTCAGTCAGTCAGTCAGTCAGTCAGTCAGTCAGTCAGTCAGTCAGTCAGTCAGTCAGTCAGTCAGTCAGTCAGTCAGTCAGTCAGTCAGTCAGTCAGTCAGTCAGTCAGTCAGTCAGTCAGTCAGTCAGTTAGTTGAACACGACCTTTGTAACATCACAACGCTTCTCTGGAGGCAATTTCAATTTAGTTTTCGGCATGCAAAGGTTGACAGTTCACTTGTCAGTAAATGTATGATTAATATCTTGATTATTATTCTTCTTCGGATTTCCCCCACTTATAGGTTTGCCGTCTTCAGTTTCCATTTATCTCTAACATTCCAATCTCCCTCTTCCAAATTCCTATCATCCATTATAGTTCTGACGTAGGTTTTCCATTTCCATCTTGGTCTGCCACGTTTATTTCTTCCAGGGGGTGACCATTGGTATACATTTTTTGGCCATCTTTCATTTTCCATTCTTTGTACATGGCCATACCATTTAAGCGCTTGATTTTCAATCCTCTTAATAACAGATGTGGTGACATTCATTTCTCTCCAAAGGAATTCATTTCTTATTTTATCCTGTCTTCTTTTTTGGAGGCTTCTTCTAAAATAAATTAAACTGTTCTAATTTTATTCTTTTGTAATTCCGTCAAAGACCAAGTTTCACTTCCATATGACAAAATATTCTGTATTATGCTCTTATAAATTTTCATCTTATTTTCCTTTGTAATATTTTTGTTCCAAATTATTCCATGTAATGTCTTAGTTGCATTTTTTGCCATTGCAAGTTTAGTCTGTACATCTCTCTCACAGGTACCTGAACTTGTAATTATTGACCCAAGATATTTAAAAAAAAAATTTATTTTATTTTCCCTTTTCGAGTATGAGGTCATCCACATCCTTTCCCAAACACATATATTCTGTTTTCTGTAAATTTATATTCAGTTCCCATTTTTTATATTCTTCCATTAGTTTATTTATCATATATTTCATATCATCTTCATCCCCTGCAAAAATTATTTGATCATCTGCAAACAACAATGAATGCAGTACTTTTCCTCCTATAGGATTACCCATTTCAGAACATTTTTAATACCACAAGTTAAGAGCCTGGTCTAAATAATTGTTTTTAAGGTCATATATTTGTAGAAGAAACGGATCACACATTTGTGATTCTTAACAGATGGCTTCTAAACCAACGAATTTTTGTATGCGAGGTCGTGTCCCTGTACGTAAGGCCGGGATGATGTGGAAAATATTAAAGTACATACAAAGGGAGAGATTAACTAAGGTAAAAAAAAAGTCTGAAAGAAAGTAAATAGGACAAGATATTAGATTTAAAATGTAGAGAAACGATGAAGGGAGAAGGCAATTACCTGATAGCCTTTTCATATTCTATTTAAGGTGTTATTGCGACCCAGAAAAGAGATGAGACTGTTTACCCAAGATACTCGTTCGCAGTTCATAACATTTGCATAACTATACATTATGGATGCGCCAACTGGAAAGTACAAGGAGAAAGAAGAAAGGGAACCCTGCAAATCTTAGTTTTAAAGAAATCCTAGAGAAAGAAATCATTCTCAAAGTGTTGGTGTTCTGTGAAGTCTTCCGTCTCCTATTTCTTGTATGTAAATCAGCGTTATATCAATCTTAATTTCACTTTTTTCAGTTATGCTCGTTGAAAATAGAATTCTTTAATATTATCTGAATTTGTTTTTTAATCATTTTTTTAATATTGTAATGTCTTTCACGTCGGCCGCAGTGGACTAGTGGTTATGTTATTTGCCTCTGGATTCGCGGTTTCAAACCCGGCCGGGGACGATGGATTTATAGAATGGAAAAATCCAAGTAGCAAGTTATCCGGGAGGGACTACAAGTCGTGGGTCCAGAGTTTGAAGATTATCAGTCTCGTAAACATCCTTAAGCCTAAATAAAGAGGCCTCTAAGCAAAATTTACCTACTTTCGTCCTAATAATATCTTAATTGTCCGTTATTTGTCTGATTGTGTCGGTATGTTGACTGCATACCATTCATGACATATTTAGGAAAATATAAACGTAGTAAAATATCTTAGTCTCTCATTTTTTATGAGTTACTAGACATGGTGTTTGCGTTATTGTAGATAAGCTAATCTCATCCACACACGATTTTAGCAGTAAGACTAAAATGAGGTATTTACCTGTTTTTCCTAGTATGTTATATTTCACCACTTTACAATTTTAAAAAGTGATCGCAGAACCGAATATTACACTTCTTTTGTTTTAGTTACTGTATTTATTTTTCTGTATCGTCTGGTTTTTCATAGGATACTTTTGGACCGAAGAGAGATAAACAGACAGGTGAATGGACAAGACTACATAACAGTGAGCTACATGATCTTTATAGAAAGCCAGATATAACAAGAACAATTAAGTCTCGTAGATTGCAGTGGGCAGGACATGCGACACGAATGGGGAAATAAAGAGGTGCATGGAAGTTTCTTGTAGCAAAATCAGAAGGGAAAAAGCCCAGTTAGTAGAGCAAGAACGAGGTGGGAGAATAACGTTAACTATGATTTGAGGGAAGTAGATTGTACAGGGGATGATTGGAAAACATTAGCTCAGGATCGGGATGTATGGAGAGCTTATGTCCGCGCAGCCATGAACTTACGGCTTCGACATTGCCAATGAGTTTGTTAGTTAGTACCGTCTGGTTGGAGCAACATTGCTGAGCATTGTTTAGTATCCAGTGCAGTACTTATATTTCACCCCAAATGTTCCGAACAGTCAGTGCGTAACTTATTCGTTCCATTGAAGTAGTCTGTAAGTGTGAAACCTGCTCTTGTTTAGGCTTACATGTGACAGCTGTTCAGAGTGACATCTACTCTATGGCTGAAGCTTAGTCAACATCCCGTCATTAGAAGGAGTGATGTCATCATTAGTAATAACATGGTTTTGTTTTCACTGCTGTGCGATACTTTCAAATATCTGGCAAGGGAAATTTGTGTTTAACGAATTTAAAAGTTAGTGGTAAGATTATTTATTGAGATAAACCATTCAGTAAAATGAAAAATAGAGAGATAAGATTGAAATTTACATTGTTTTTATGTGCAGTTACACGAAAACAATTTTAACAAATGTTAACTCTAGAGGGAAAAATAATAACTTTACAAGAAAATGTAATCAATACTTTTTGTTAGTTGTGTACCGGTAACGTAGAATCCAAGAGTAAATTTTAATCCATAAATTATATTGATGTGTACAGTAATTTTTATACGTTTTCCGTGACAGACTGACCATAGCTTACAGTTAACGATTACACTGACCAACAATAAAGAAACTTTGTTTGTGTCTCAGAAAGAAATATATGTGATTCCGATAGTATTTTTTCTCCTGAATTCAAATATGATACCCTGCCGGTTTTTCTCCATCACGCAAGGTTTCCGAGAGAGAGGCATTTATAATTTCAAACACTTCAATATTTTCTACATTCGTAACTACACAATATTCGAACATTCGGACTCACCTAGAAAGTAAGAAATGACGATTTTCTGCTATATTTAGCCTGTGGAGCATCCCTCTTGTTGGTCCAACAATAATCGGCCAGTATATTAGGATTCCATATGCCTTGATATCTCTTTTCCATAGCTGAAATCATTTGAATTAGCTCATTTTACAATGGGCAAATGGACGAAAAAAGTCTATTAAAAAAACAATTATTTAAATCCATTAACAGAAATAAAAAAACTGTGGGTGATGGAAAAATTCCGAATACATATTTGAAAACACGATAAAAGACTGCATTAAGTACAACTATTGGTACTCATGAGACAAAAATCATGTTGACCAGTGTTATAGGCCATATTTAAGTTATATAGGACATTAGAAAGGAATTAATATTATTACATTTACGAACTAAGGAGGACCAAAGTATAGTTTAACAAAAGAGTTTGTGAAATAAAATGAATTAATACTACCAAATTAGTAAACAACAAATTGGTAAAATTTTGCGTGTTTTTACAGGTTTGGAATATGACAAGTTCTACCACTAATATTAAATTAAAATAATACACTTTTGAAACAATATCTTACAGAATCAGAAAATTTGATCTTTAAAGATATATATTACGTCATCAAAATTATTCCTGGATCAATTTAAAAATGCTCACCTCGGTATGACATTTTCATGGAATCGTTCCGTTATAATTGTGTTTATAACAATGCAAGGACACTAATAACCTCGCAACAAAAAAAACATCACTAACATAAATCTTTAAATCTCGAATCGATTTAACATGGTTTTGGATTATTTTTACTTGCTGAACATAATTCATTTATGAGAGACCTGTTCTCAATGTTCTCAAGAAGGCAAACAAACTAACTGATTTACTAGACATTCCACTGAAAACTTGGCTCATAGCCACTTGCATATAGTGCAGTGTTCAATGTTATTCTAATTAGTCAATCAGTTCACTAACTGTGATTAGGACATCTAATTCATTGTGTTGTAGAGTTAAAAGCAAGTATTATTTCTCTGGTGATGAATTTTTCTGAACTATTACAGATACAATTTAATATACATTTATAATACCCCAACTATGATAGTCCGCAATTCTTTTTTACAAGGTGGGACAAAATATTTTTAGATGTTTTACAAAATTAATTCTCTCATTTTATTAAAATGATAATTAATATTACTTGATTTATTTATTTTCGGATTTACAATATCTTTGACATCTTCCAGAGACCATTCCAAGATTCTAAATCCGATCTCCATTCCTTTCTATTTTTCACATCTCTTCCTCCAAGCTTCTTTCTTCTATATTTCTAACAACTCCTTGTTCCATTTCAGTTTTGGTCTTCCTCTCTTCCCTCTTCCTTCTTCTTCTTCTTGGATTGCATTTATAAATTTTCTGGGATAATCTGCTTTCTATTATCATTTTCAGTATTATTATTATTATTATTATTATTATTATTATTATTATTATTATTATTATTAGTGTTATCTTAATTAGTAGCTTGATTATACTTATTGCTATTTCAATAATTATTAATGTTATCTTCATTATTATTATTATAAATGTGGGCAAGGAAATTTCTTGTAGGAAAACCAGAGGGAAAACGCCTAGTTGGTAGGCCAAGAATGAGATGGGATAATATTTACCATGATTCGAGGGAAGTAGATTATACAGAAGATAATTAGAAAACATTAGCTCAGGATAGGGATGTGTGAAGAGCTTAAGTCCGCGCGGCCATGAACCTACGGGTTCGATAGGCAGTGAGTTATATATATTTTTTTTACCCTATTTCACAGCCGTACCTCCTTATCCCTTCCTTCTTTGAAGATTGTAAAATATGATATCCTGTTACGTAAGAAAGGTTATCAGGAAATTTCAAGTTGTTTTGATATAGTGGCAAAATGGCCGCTAACACGCTCTGAATTCATCTGGAATTCCATCCTGTCTTCAGTGTTTAAAAGTGCTTTAGTTCCACCCCACTCCCTCATGTGAATAATTCATGAATCAAATAATATAGTCACGAATCAGTAACCTCACACCCTCAGTACAAAATGGCAAATAGAGAAAACAAAAAGGCTTTTTAAATGACCAGGGAACTGGATAACACGGAAAACAATTCCAATTCGAGCTAGGAAATTTTCACAATTGAATTGGACGGAAAATTACCATGGCTGAGATATTCCGTTATTACTATATTCCCACTTCCTCCAAAGACCTTAAATTGGCAATTTATCCTGTAAGATACAATTGTTTAATTTAACAGGGCCTATTGGCTAATTCCGAAGGATTGAAGCTATCGTGGTTGTTCTAATAAAACGTTTTTTTAATTTTCTTTTCTTTTTACAGATACATACCGATCCTACCGGTTTGTGTAATAAAATATCCTCTAATTAACCTTAAAAATGGCAAAACACAAATTTTTTGTGTCTGTTGTTTAAATGTGGCGGATCGCAGTGAAAACGGAATCTTGTATAACTGTTACACTGGTCAACATGATTTTTGTCTCACGGGTACCAATACTTACTGCAGTTTTTTATCGTGTTTTCAAATATGTATTCGGAATTTCTCCATCACCCACAATTATTTTATTTCAATTTCAATTAATAAATTTAAATAATTATTTTTAATAAACATTTTTTTCGTCCATTTGTCCATTGTAAAATAAAACGGGGAACACTTTCGTCAGGAGATTTCAGCTATGGAAAAGAGGTATCAAGGCAAATGGAATCCTAATATGCTGGCCGATTATTGTTGGACCATCAAGAGGGATGCTCCACAGGCGAAATATAGCAGAAAATCGTAATTTCTTACTTTCTAGGTGAGTCCGAATGATGGAATATTGTGTAGATTACGAATGTAGAAACTATTAAATCGTCATCATCATCATCACTCCAGGGATTAGGCAATTGCCCGTTCCGACTTCATATTGCATCAGCCCAACATCTTCTAGGTCTTCCAACATCACGTCTTCCTCTTGCTTGATAATTTCTTCCTAACAATGGATATCTCTCCTTACTCATTCCATCCATATGATCAATCCATTTCTGTCTGTAATTCGTGACCTTATCCAATAAAGGCTGTACTTTCAATTCTTCTCTTATATCCTCATTTCTTATACTATCAAGTCTTGTACATCCTTTTACTTGTCTTAGGAACCTCATTTCCGCCGTCTGTATTCTATCCTTCTGTTTTTTTCATTGGAGCCCAAGTTTCACATCCATACAATATTGTGGGAACCGCCATTTTTATCTTGGTTTCTTTTCTAATTATATTTTTGAATGTTCTCTGTATTGTTCCACACACCGCCTGAAATTGATTTATTTTGGAGTCAATATCTCTTTCCACATTGCAGCCAACATCACAGCCCAAATATTTGAACCTAGACACCTGTTCTATACTTTGATTTTCTAAAATAATTTTGGATCTCACTGGATCTCTTCCTCTAAAAGCCATGGTCTTCGTTTTCCTTGCAGAAATCTTTAGATCATATAATTTACATATTTCATTTAATGCATGCATAGATTTCTGTAAGTCGTCTTCATTTTTCTGTATTATGATTACATCGTCAGCAAATAGAAGATTATTTATGCACGTTTTATTTTCTATTTTTATTCCTGGATTCACAAAAACTTTCCAATTATTTAAAATATCATCTATATATATATATATATATATATATATATTAAACAAAGTGGGTGATAAACTACATCCTTGTCGTAATCCAGTATTTGTTTTGATTGTGTCTGTTCTTTTGAATCCGGTATCTATAATTATATTTGTGTCTTCATATAATTTCTTTATTGTTTCAACAAGGCACAGCGGGTATCCTTTCATTCGTAATATTTCCCATAATTTTTGTCTGTAGAAACTATTAAAGTGTTTTAAATTATAAATGTCTGTCTCTCGGAAACTTTGCATGATGGAGAATAACCGATATCATATTTGAATTCTGGAGGAAAAATACTATCAGAATCACATATTTTTCTTTCTGAAACAAAAAAAGTTTCGTTTTCGTAGCTCAGTGTTATTATTAGGTATATTGTGTAATTAGACACACATTTAAGTGGTTTATTTTTGTTCGTTTTCTTGTGATGTATTTCTTCTTCTTCTTCTTCATGAAATTAGGCCTTTTGACCTGTTTTCACATCAAGTGGGAGTTAATGAATTTTTCCATCTAGTAAATGAGCGTCCAACACTTCTATGTCCTATTGGTTTGTACTTTAATGTCAGCTGAGGGATTCTATCTGTAGGCATTCTCTTAACATGTTCATACCAGTTGTTTCTCAATATTGTCAATTATATTCGTTAAATTTCTTTTTCTGTCCAAAATTGTCACACCTGCTGCTGAACGTAAGAACTTTATTTCTGCAGTTTCTATTTTTCTTCTATATGAACGGTTAAGAGTCCAATTTTCACTTGCATAATTAAGACAGGCACTGCCATAATTTTGTAAAATTTTAATTGTATGCTCCTCAAAGCTTTATTTTTCAGTGTCCGTTTTATGGTGCCACACATTCTATAAAACTTATTTAACCCTTAAATTCTTAATGTATCCTATAGGGTACATCGGTTGGTTTAATTAATCTAATATTTTACATAAATCAGAAGAAAACGAACAAAAATAATTCCCTTAAATGTGTGTCCAATTAAACAATAAACCTAATCTTCTTCTTCTTCTTCTTCTTCTTCCGAATGCAGTATTGGGTGATGATGCACGTTCTGCGACTACAACAACTGATCTTTCCATCGGTTGAAGGGTATAAACCTAATAATAACAGTTATACAAGATTCCGTTTTCACTGTGATCCGCACATTTAAATAACAGGCACAAGAAATTTGTTTAAGGGTTAATTTAATAGCAATGTTTCTTCTGGCAGCATGATACATTGCATCCTAAATAATTTAATTTTTTCACCTTTTGTATTGTACTGTTATTAATGCTCATTTTAACCTCATATGGTCTTTCTCCTTGAATGCCATTACTTTCAATTTACTTTCAGAGATTGTCATATTGAATTTATTTCTTATTTTATTTAATTTATACGCTGTTATTTGTAAATTGTCTTCTGAAGAGCTAATGATTGTCTGATCGTCTGCACACAATATGGTATATCTGATTTATTTATAATATTAAAATAATTAAACGAACTGGATTTTTCAAATAGAACCTTATTTAAAAGCAAATTAATGTCAAAAACTGCAAAAATAGTGTTATACAAAACACTCATTAGACCAGTAGTTACATATGCTTGTGAAACTTGGGTCCTAAAAGAAACAATAAAACAGAAATTGCATTACTATTTTTTTAAAAAAATAAGAAGAATATTTGGACCAAATAGAGGAACTGATAACTGTTGGAGAAACAAGACAAATAACGAACAACAAATTAATAAAAAATCAGAACAGTAAACCATATAAGATCTCTCAGAATTGGTTGGCTTGGACATTTGATAAGAATGGATGATCAGAGACTGGTCAAAAAACTCTATAAATGGAAACCTATAGGAGGCAGAGCTATTGGAAGACCGAAGATCAGATGGGAGGATGGCACAATGAACGATCTAAGGAAAATGAAAGTGACTAATTTGAATATGGCAAGAGAGAGATTGGCATGGAGGAAGATTGTTGAGAAGGCAAAAACGTTCAATTTTGAAGGTGTCGTGTCTTAAGATGATGATGATGATGTATCCTATAGGAAACACTATGAATTTTAGGGTTAATACTGGAGTCAGATGTAGTTTCGCTTCATAATATACAAAATAAAGCAATATACTGGGCTAATGTTATTGTTCCTTGTATCTACTTCCAAGGGACGTTGGTTCAAACCCGGCCATGGTCGATGGATTTTTAGGAAGGAAAAATCCAAGGAAAAAAGTCCTCCGGGAGGGACTTTATGCCGTGGGTCCCGGGTTTAAATATTTTCAGGCTCGTAAAAGAAACAGAAGCCTGAATAAAATATGATCTGACCTCGTAATATATGCGATCTAAACACAAATTCCTTTTCCGCCTCGGTAAATCATTTCTGTCCGTTTATTCCTCTCTCTCTCTCTCTTTGCTTTCGCTCCTCCCTCTACTCACAATTCTGAGCCTTCTTGGGGGACAGATTATTTGCACTTGTAGTCCAGTGTTGTCAACTCAACATGAACACTGTAGCCCGGAGTGGTGAAATAAATATTATTAAGCAAATAATAGAAGTCAGTCAGCGTCGTTAGACCTACTTAAATATGAAGAAGTAATGATTAACCTTACATTATTCAGTATTCAAGATCCATGACACTGTTTGGGGGGAGTTTGGCAACATCCCTACTCGGAAAATTATTGTGGCTGCTGGTGGGAGGGAAGTGAGTGGAATGGTGTGAGAACAGGCAGGTATAGGCGTTAACTTTTCTAAGAATGATAGCAGCGCTTAAGGGGCACAGATCCGTTGGTCCGACAATACCTCTGTGCAATATTTACCGAACCTTTCCCATTAAGTAAAAACTGTAATTACCCACTAGATGCCTCACTGAGGCGCTAGGTCGGCCCTATTCAATCGCTGACACCTATAAGTAAATGAACGTAACTAAATTAACTTGGTAAATAAGTTCCCATTAGAGAGCGCCCTAATCCCGGCACAAGCAAGGAAAGGGCTTACGAAGACGATGAATGGAATCAAACGTAATTTGGTTTAAATTTATAGTTTGCAAAAAAAAATGTAATTCCACTAAAAGAGTTAGTGGGATGAAAATCTGTTAAATTAAAATTATAGATACGGTAGAAATAAGACAAAACATACTCAATGGCTAAACAATTATCGGAATTAATTTGAGTATGTTTTTGTCTTGTTTTTATCACTTTTACTGTATCTGTATCTTCCGTATAATGGAGAAATACGAGAAGGATTAGAATTTTTTTATTTTAATTATAGATTAAAATATTATAAACAGTGGAAAGAACATTAGAAATAATCCAAACAAATACTGAGTAATAACGTTAGTGGAAACAGATCAGTCGTAGAGATAGAAGAAGAAGCACTTACGCCTACTTGAAGACGGAACAGGCAAGTAAATGCCTATACCCTAAAGTGAAAAAAATTATGATTCTGTATGTGTGGCATTAATTGGACAGATCTGCATCCCAGATTGATTGCTGACTATTTTTAGCGGAATTAGTACTAAGGTACATCATTTTGTTTTGTATAAAATGTCCTCTAAGAAAACTAAAGAACAAATTGTTTGTCTGAACCGGGATTTGAACCCGAGATCTTCAGCTTTTCGTACTACCAAATTATACTCTCCAGGCAATGTGGGAACATACATTTTTTTTTTCTCTGTTTGAAATCTTTCAAATGTTCCTTAAATATTGTGCTAAAATTTCTGCTGTCCGTCCGTTTTTTGACAGCATTTTTGCCGTCCAGTGTGGTGTTTACTGGGAAAGTTTTTCATCCCTGGACAGCTAAATTACTAATGGCTATCAATAAGTGGCTTTCTTAGTGTAACCTTGGCCTAAACGGCATTTTTTAGGAATTTGGTGCTGGATATGGTTACGGATTTGTGGACATGCGCTGTGATGGTGTTTCAGCGTCATGTGCTTATGTTTTCACCACTTTTGCCCTTATCGAGGTTGTTCTAGGGTCAATATGTTTCTGTGAACTGTAAGCCATTGCGGTAATTGTCCTATTGTGCGTACTATTGGGTTATCATGTTCCAAAATATTATGATACATTTTGGTAATTTGATCTTTTACTATAGCATCAAGATAGGCAAATTCAGCTGCACCATGTAGCTCTGCTATCCTTGTGTACATAGGAGCCGAAAATATAATTTTGAGGCAGGTTCTGCTTATGTAGAATTTATTATAATCAGATCGTCAGTTTATATATTTCCTTTAATGTTGTTTATTATTATTTTTTTAGTTTCTAGGTATGTATGAATCATTTTTATTTCAAATCACCAAAATTTTCAGAATAAGTTATGTCTATGCTGCTAAAATTAATATGGTTACAATAGTTATAAATTGTTATCGGATGAAATTTCATCCATTGTATCTTTAAGGGTTAAATATATCTGGCCTGTCCCGGTTTGAAACCGCGAACATCGGAGGCAGAAGATGGCATGGTAACTATAAGTAGGGCCAGCACTAAGACCCACATGTGACATGAACAGTTTTTGACTTTAATTCCACGGCGTGATAGGTCTAGAAAGCCCTCGGCCTACCAGTCGGCTGCTGGCCTCATACCCACATGTGTTAATCATAGAGACAGAAGATCATCCAGCCATTGTAGGGATAACATACGGTTAACATGTCGGATCTCCAAGCCTTTATAGCTGGGTTTCTCAACCTGGAGCCTTGTCTAACCAAACTCATCACGATCCTATACTGAAATTCCACGAGAAAACGTCTTCTCCCACGGAGACTCAAACCGGGGCAAGTCCCATTAGCTCTGCTCTCGTTCACGTATTTGGAAGCACAGGACCACTTTTGTAATATGTGTCTCACCCCTAGTCAGCCAAGCAAATATCCAGCTTCCTAGATGCCCACTTGGCAGCCGAAGTATGACTGGTCCATGACCTGTTACTTCCGGCTATTATAGGGACTTAATTGCCCTCTTTAGCCCTTTTGTATTTATTCATCGAAGATAATGAGTGATTGATCCTCCGCCGATCATAACTAGCCGCAGATTAGAAGAGTGTTCGGACTTTATCAAGCCTTAAAACTGGTCTTTTCTGAAGATTAATATTAATATTAGCCAGCGCTCCACCAAGCCGTCAAACGGAAGACCGCAGCCGCCGCCAAGCCCCTAGGGGACAAGAAAGGGACGGTGAACCGCAAGCCGAATCACAAACGGCTCCTTTCAGGTTAAGTTGATCTGTTGCGAAAATTTTGAATTTAAAAACTTATGGAGCTGAAATTTACTGGTGGACTCTAGGGAACCACTCCGACATTTGTCATTAAAGCCAAGGGAAACCACCGAAAACTTTAGCAGAGTAGCTGGACGTTAGTGAGATAAAAATAAAAATTTGGAATAAATTAGCGCTAAGGCTTGTTGCCTTAAATAATCGACTTTGGCGCGGGACACACAAAATGGTTTAAGGGAAGAACATTTATTTTCATTTCGTTATTTTCAATCATTAGAATCAACAATTTTCTAGGCTATAAAAAAGGTTGGCCGTAAACTGAATCTACAATTGTAAGTGGAGCCTCAAAGTATTCAAAGGCTTGAAGGGCTGTAAAATATAAACCTAAAATAACTGTTAGGAATAACCCTTGACGAGCTTGATTATAATTATTTTTTATGTTCTACAAAATCGAGAAAGGACATGCTGTAATAACAATAAAAATAATTGTTTGCTAAACGTGAGATGAGCATAATTGTTGCCTGCATGTGCATACTAATTGCTTCTTATCGAAAGTAAGACTATATTTACATTAATGTAGAACAAATATCCGATACTAACCATAGGAACATAGCATTGTGCTTAATTGATATTGACTTATCAGTACATTGCACACAATTAATCCGTACCAATCGCCCGTGGAAGTACGTATGATAATTAATTTGTTTTGTGAGCTGATACCATCCTAGTTTTTAATCAATACTCTCTTCTCGTCCAACAAATGAGAATAAGCTACATTTAGATAGACATTAAAATAATTCAGTTTTTAGAAAAACAACAACAAATGAGAATGAGCTATATTTAGATGAAAATTAAAATAATTCAGTTGTTAGAAAAACAACAACAAATGAGAATGATCTATATTTAGATGAAAATTAAAATAATTCAGTTGTTGTTAAAAACTTATGAATACCTAATGCGGTGTATTACACTGAGCAACAAAAAAGAAACTATTCTTTTTTGTCTCAGAAAGAAAAATATGTGATTCTGATAGTATTTTTTCTCCTGAATTCAAATATGATATCGGTTTTTCTCCATCACGCATGGTTTCCGAGAGACAGGTATTTTTTAATTTCAAACACTTTAATATTTTCTACATTTGTAACTACACAATATTCGAACATTCGAACTCACCTAGAAAGTAAGAAATGACGATTTTCTGTTATATTTCGTCTGTGGAGCATCCCTCTTGATGGTCCAACAATAATCGGCCAGCATATTAGGTTTCCATTTGCCTTGATATCTCTTTTCCGTAGCTGAAATCTCCTGAGTTAGCTCATTTGGTTTTATTTTAGAATGAACAAATGGACGAAAAATGTTTATTAGAAAATAATTATTTAAATCCATTAATTGAAATTGAAATAAAAAACTGTAAGTGATGGAGAAATTCCGAATATATATTTGAAAACACGATAAAAAAACTGCATTAAATACAACTATTGGTACTCATGAGACAAAAATCGTGTTGACCAGTGTAATTAGTTTTAAATGAGGCTGAAAATAAATATCAGTCAAACCAAATCTATGGAAATGCATTATTGAAAAGGAATGGACACTTAACAACAAATGAGGGAAATTTTGTAGTGGCGGAATTCAAATACCTGGGAACAGTACTTATAAGCAGGAATAAGATCCAGAAATAAATTAATCGTAGGCTTAACTTTGCTTATACAATACAGGGACTCTTGCCATCCCAAGTATCTCTTGAAAGATATTTGAGTAGAAAACTATAAAACGGTTATCTAATTATAAGAGTATTATGTATGTGAAAAGTGTTCTTTCATTTTAAGAGAAGAGAAAATATTACAAATATGTGTGATCCCACAACAGGCCCGGAGACCCTTGGGGTAGTAGGAGGTTAAGGCTCCCACTTTTTCTAGACAATCGGCACTTTATGTCAGCCGGGTTGTCAGCTCTGCGTGACGGCCGCCTTTACCCCAAAACAAGCGTCTGGTACTCATTTCCGTTAGAGGCTGAGTTGACCCCAGGGCCATAGTGCCGTCAGAGGGTTTGGGTCAGTTTTAAAATTCCTGACCCCAACGGGACTTGAACCCTCGACCCTCCGGCTTGTAGCTCAGTGCCTTAACCACTACGCTACGGCGTATGTGAGAATAAAATTATTAGGAAAATGTTTGGACCAAAGAGAGACGAACAGGCAGACGAATTCAGAAAAATATATACCATTGAGGTACATGATCACGAGAAAACGAATATAGTAAGAACATTTAGTCTAGACTGAGATGGGCATCAGGCGCGATCGGGGAATGAAAGAGGGACGTGGAAACTTGTAGGGAATCCATAAGAAAAGAGCCCAATAGGGTAGGTCGAGAATGAAGTTTGAGAATAACAACATTGATTGAGGGAGATAAATTATACAGGGAATGACCGTAAAATATTAATTCTGTTTAGGGATGCATGGAGAGTTTATATCCGCACGAGCATTAAATTCCTGTTTCGATAGTTCCATTGAATTAGATAATTAATAATGTTAATGATAATTATAATTATGATTGTATTAGGAATATTCCGTAGTACAGTGGTCCCCCTTCTACCCAAGTGATTTGTCGCTAGAGACCTCTGTCTAATTCATCTCTTTCCCTAAAACCCCTTTCTTCCATATTTCTTCTTACACCATATATCCAACGTTTTCTTTGTCTACATTTTTCCTCTTGCTTTAGTTTCCAATTTAAGGAACTTATTTGGTGTACTACCCTCTTCCATTCGTATGAGGTGTCCATATCACCTCAGACGCTTTTCTTTTATTTCTTCTTCTTCTTTCCAAGTATTAGAAGTATTAGGCCAACGCCTGTTACATTCCTATAGAAAATTTTCTCTCCAACGTTTCATAGGACGGCCCAGAGATCAGGGGTCCCCATCTAAGGGATATGTGGAAGGCGACCACAAGGTGCCTAAGCTGAGTAAAACATTGCTTCCACTTACTTGTGTTTTGTTCCTTATTTTTATCTTTAACCGATCTGGTATTTCTTCCTTTCTTCCACTTACTTATACCAGACTCTCGTAACTTTACTATCTAACCTGTCTTGGTTAACTCTTGTTTTTCGACCCCGACGCTATTAGAGCATCCGAGGGCTAGGGAGTCTTTGCTTTCTTCCATTTCTTCTTTCCTTTGTTTTCTTTTCTTCTCCAGAAAAGTCTTCCAGAGGCTATAAGATGGCAGCCCCATCACTAGTCTTGCCTTCCTTTGGCCAGCAACCAATCGAAAGTGACTATTCTTCTTCTTCTTCTTCTTCTTCTTCTTCTTCTTCTTCTTCTAGTTGACGGTGACTTGCAACGTCCAGTGTGCTGCATACTGTTACCCATGGGGTATTTACTTGGCAGCAAATTCCTTTGTGGCTATCAAGTAGGGGTTGTGGATTATATAACCTCAGCCTTAGGTGACAATATGTTTTACCTAACAGGTTTAGGTTAGAATAATAGTGGAAGCCACTACACTAGAAAAAGGGCATCATAAATTACGCCGCGGCAAGCAGAGAGTCCGAAAGCCGGACAGCGTAGAGTCAGCCACGCTTTTACAAGCGAGTAAGCCTCGCAATATTATGTAGATTGTTTCTCCTTAAGTGGTTAATCTGCGAAACATAGGTTAACCAGTCGGCTCATGAAGAGAAAACGCTCCATGGGACTAGACAGTTCAGCCAACATGGGCTGAATATCTCGGAGTATTTCCTCTCCACGTACGCTTAAATTACCTGTTGGCGATTGTTGGCCCTTTGCTTTAGCAGTGCTGTTCTCTTTAAATGTTCCGGAAGCAGTGCCAGTCTGTAAGGCTTGTGTGTAGGAAACTGTAGGATCAACCTTCACAGAAGTAAAGGTCTTTCTTTGAGTTGTATTTACAGTAGGATATTATGCTTTCAAGTCTTAAACTTCTATTTTTTTTCCTAATATGATGGGTACAGGGAAAGAACCGGGTAAATCAGCCTTTTTTTTTGTCAAAATTGAGTTTGATTCAAAAGTTTGGCATACAGGTAAGGAAGTGTTCAGTATGGATATTGTACAACTAAAAGTACGTTTTCTAGATGTCAAGAAAAAAGTGACTTACCTAGTTTATTACATGTAACCTTCACATTTTCCTCATATTTTCTCTTATTGTGCTCAAGAATAGTACAATAATATTATTAATAATAATAATTAATAATATTTTTATTTTACCAGACAGAATTAAAATCTTCTGTATCAGACAATCAAATAAGATAACATTTACAATAATTTGTCTTATAACAAAATAATTCTATGCTTAGTCAGTAATTATACGAAATATGTGTTGATTTAATCTAAATTTAACAAGTAAAAATAAATAGTAGGCCCGTATGTACACTTACGATATTGAATTAATTAAGAAACATTCAAATAATTTTATTACATACTATTTTTAAGTGTGTAATGTTTGCACAATACAATATTCATCTTTTCAAATTAGTGTTAAGGGCCAAATTTATGTTGATTGGATTCCATGCCGTAACAAGCTGATGGAATAACATTTCTAACTTAGGTAACATATCACTGTTGTCTATTGTGGAAAGTCTCATCAAATGGATTCCAGTAACTCATACATTTTTCATGTTGTGTTTACGTCACTGTCAACTAGGAGAGTCAAATGGATGACGCAATGACAAGCCTTAACTTCACTTATTAAAGTTGTGAACGAGCTAGGAATAGAAACTTTAAGGTATTTGGTTTGCATTATCAAACACACAATCTTTACGTTCTCGTAATCATATCGCACCCTGGCAAGAATAACGTCACAATTCAAAAAACTTCATTTTCCAGGACAGCTAAAAGAAAGTTTACATACATCATCATCATCATCATCATCCGGTATCATGGTAGCTGCCGCCGTCTTCTGGAAACCAAATGTCATTCCTCTGTGTCCATCCATTGATCTTCCTCCAATCCCCTGATATTCATAGCTGCTTGTACCCCTTCTATCCAAGTTTTCTTCGGTCTTCCTCTCTTCCTCCTTTCTATTGGGATCCATTCCATAACAATTTTAGGGAATCTTTGTTCTGGCATACTTTTGACATGGCCATACCACTGTAATATTTTCTTTTCTATAATGTCTATGATGTCCGGTTCGTCTTGCACACCCATAATTTCCCTTATTTCTTTATTTCGTATTCTATCCATTCTAGATTTTCCAGCTGATCTTCTTAAAACATCCATTTCTGTACTTAAAATTCTTTTCATTTCCCTGGTAGGAATTCAGCACCATATGTTATAAAATGCTCTGAATTATGGTTTTATATATTTGTAATTTTCTATTTTTTGTAATTATTTTGCTCCACCAAACAGAGTTTAAGATACTAATAGAGACCAAACCGTGCTCAAACTCTCACTCCCTGGTCTAACAACTTACTTAATAAGTTCTTATTATCCCCCTCAAGGGGATATCGCACAAGACTTAGCGCCTTTCAGAACATTCATTACAGAAATTCGCCCCACGAACATGATATGGTGCTTAGATTCAAACTCAAAACACAGTACCTGGTTTAGTCCAATAACTAACAGAAGAGGTAACGCACTGCTAGAACTTTTAACAGACCAAAGCCTCCTCATCATCAACGAAGACTATGGTCCCACCTTCTCCGGAGCCAGAGGCGAAAGCTGGATAGATCTAACAGTAGTATCACCAAACGTATCATCCAGAATAGTAAAATGGGCAATACATGAGGACGATTTCCTTTCCGACCATAACGCAATAAGCTTCGACATCACTCAAGCAAACACTGGAGACAGAAGGCGAGACACAACGTTCTCCACTAGAAAATATGCCACAAGAAAAGGTAAATGGGAACAGTTTCACTCACTTGTCGAAGCAGCAGGAAAACGATGGATGTTGGAACTGAGTGAAGTAGAACAATCGACTCAACTAAATGAACTGATCAACGATATATGGGATGACTTAGAACAAATCTGCAATAAAACGTTCCCGCCGTTTAGACCGACAAACAAACACGTAGCGTGGTGGACTACAGAACTCACAATCCAGAGAAAACACACAAACGCTGCAAGAAGACGCTACAAAAAATGCAAAGTCGCAGAGCTTATACCATTGTACCGAAATCGCTATCACGAAATTCGAAGTAAATACCAGACAATGATTAAACAAGCAAAACTGGAATCGTGGAAAGCCTTCTGTCAGAACGTAAATTCCACCAAACTCTGGAAACTGCACAGAATATGTAAAAACAACTTTATGAAACAAACCATACCGAGCACACTCACGCGTGAAAAAGGAACACAAACTACTTCCGCAGAGGACACAGCAGAGGCCTTACTCGAAAAGTTCTTCCCTAAGGACCAGATTAACGAAGACACGCCTAACCAGAAAGCCACGAGAGACCTGCTGAAAATAAATGGACATCCTCTACTGCGGTAGATATAGAATTCAGCGAGACAGAAGTAACGATGATAATTGAAAACCTGCCGCCCAAAAAAGCGCCAGGTCCCGACGGTCTAGATGAAACCATCGTCCAGCACATCCCATCGCATTCTGCCACACTTCTGGCAGAGATTATTCAACAAATGCCTCCAACTAGGCTGTTTCCCCGAAAAATGGAAGAAAGCAACAGTTATAGCAATCCCAAAAAATGACAAGAGCAAACTCACAAGTGTAAACGGATACAGAGGAATCAGTCTTTTGTCTGTTCCTGGAAAATGTTACGAGAAATTAGTAGCCGACAGACTCTCAACATATCTGGTTACATCTGGAAACACCAAAAGTCAGCAATATGGCTTCAAGGCAGGAACATCCACAATCGACGCCATACGGAAGATTACAGATACCATTAATGAATACAAAGCCAAGAAGATAAGATGCTCTTTAGTAGCCCTCGACTTTAAGGGTGCTTTTGACAACGCCTGGCATCCAAAAATACTTACGATTCTAAGGAAGTACAATTGCCCCAGCAACATCTATGAAGTAATCACAGATTTCCTGAAAGACCGGAGCGCAAACCTAACACTATCTAATTGCAAGAAGGCTGCGTACATCTCCAAAGGCTGCCCACAGGGATCGGTTTTCGGACCAATATTATGGAATCTCATAGCTGACGATCTGATTGAAAACTTATCACAGCTACAAGAACACCTAGAGGTAGTCCTATATGCAGATGATATGTAATGATGCTGGTCAAGGGGTCACTCCATAACGATATACCAAATATTATTTCAAATGCTCTTTCCAGAATTGAAGGATGGTGTAAAGAAAACAAACTGGAATTAGCAAAACAGAAATGTAGTATAATGCCAATGTTTTGTCGCCAACTACAAAAATATCGAACACACCAAACAATACAAGAGAGCAATATACCTGTCGTCAAACAAATTAATTATTTGGGAGTGACTTTGGATAGCAACCTCACATGGAGTCAACATATTCAGAACCTACATCATAAAACACAGTCCACTTTGCAGAAACTAATTCGCTGCTCAAGATCATCCTGGGGGCTATCATTCAACCACCTAATTACAATATACAAATACTGCCTACTACCAACCATAACTTATGCCTGTAGCGTCTGGTACCAACAAATTCGCTACAAATCACAAATGGACAAACTAACTAGAATACAAAGACAAATCCTGATATTCATGACAAAATCATATCGTTCGGTCTCTACAGAGGCACTCACAGTCATAGCAAATGCTCTCCCAATAGAACTGGAACTCAGACTAAGAAATGACATCTGGGCACTAAATCATAACAAGAAGACTACAGCAATCTTACCCGAGTTATCGAAAGCAGAAATTCCAAAAAGTGAAGAGGGACTGAAAACCCTAGACATCAAAGTAGAACTCACAGGCTCTGGTGGAGATGGAGATTACACCCTCTACACTGATGGGTCAAAACAGAAGGAAATGTCGGAGCAGGCCTAGTAGTCTATACAGGAAGAAAAGAAGTTTTCTCAAAATCAGCAAAACTCCACCCCGAATGCTCAGTATTTCAAGCCGAGCTGCTCGGAATTCAGATGGCACTAAAATGGATAAAAAAATATACAAAAACCTAAAACTAAATACGCCATAAACGTTGACTCACAAGCAGCACTTAAAGCAATCAAAAAAGCAAATCAGCCAATCCCATTGTAAGTCAAATCAGGGCAGATCTTCAATACATACAGAGTAACAACCAAGTAAACTTCTATTGGATCCGAGGCCACACTGGACACTACGGAAACGAAAGGGCAGATTTCCTAGCAAAAATAGACTCATACACGTTTCAAAGAACTCTAGTATATGACCGACTACCTATTTCATTTTGTAAACAAAAGCTCCTTCAATACTACACAGACATCTGGAACGCGCTGTACACATCATCACACAAAGGCCACCAAACAAAACTCTTCTTCCCAAACATCCATACCAGGCAAGAAACCGTCCTAAATCCAACTTTCGTACTTACACAATTCCTCACAAACCATGGAAAATTCCAACAATACCTACACAGAATTGGAAAAGCAGCCTCACCGAAGTGCCCATGCTCAGAAGACGACCAAACAGCTATGCGCATCTTTTACTTCACTGCAAGCTACAAGAAAAGAACAGACCAGCGCACATCAAGGACCCAAATATAGTGCTAAGAAAAATTATTAAAATGCCACAAACAATCAAATACATAAATGAAATATTCCAGACACTGAAATAATCCATATTAATTGTAATCCATTAATTGTTAAACCATATAAAGTGTAAACTAAATATCCTGCGATATACCCACAGGGTAAAACGCAGGTTGTAAAAACTTGTTCAAATTAAAAAAAAAAAAAAAAAAAAAAAAAAAGCATTTATTGCCTGTTTTGTTTGTGCGATTCTATTTTTATTTCCACTGTGTTATTGCCTGAATGGTCTAATTTTATTCCTAAATAAGTGCATTCAATACTAGGTTTTACTTACATCATAGTTCAAATAGTTAATGAAAAGCTATAGGCCTATGTGCAAATTGTACCTTGATTTAGTTAGTAATTCAGTAACTTATTTTATACAGTTTAACAAATTGTGTTCTTTTGAATTGGGGATTAACTCAAATTCGTCCATTTTTGAGTTGGACGTTATTCTTGCAGGGGTGTGATATGTGGAGTGATCCTTAACCCATTCGCCTTGGAAGTAACATTGTGCTCTTGTCTTTAATGGCCTTCAATTCAGAACATGATGAAGTTACTTGTAAATTGGACTCCGATATATTTATGTAATATTTTGTATATCCGTTAAAAAGGCGTACCTTAGGTAACTTATTATTTTATGTATTAATAGTTTCATACACAACAAGGGAAGTAAGTAGTACATTGCTAGTCGAGGACGTGTTTGAGCCCGAGCTTTAGCGAGGACTAGCAAATAAGTTCTAAACTAGTAATGTACTCACTTCTCGAATTGAGTATATCATTTTGTTTACTCCTATACTAATAATTGTTAATTTTTTATATTCTTGTGAATTTATATCTTTGTTTAAAGGCTTCATACTCTTATTTCATTCAAAAGCCATATTTTTAGGCAGGTCAGTTAGTAATCTAGTTAATAACTGGGATAGATAGCTATATAGCTAGTTATGTAGTTAATTACACTGATCAACATGATTTTTGTCTCATGAGTACCAATATTTGTACTTAATGTAGTTTTTTTATCGTGTTTTCAAATATGAATTCGGAATTTTTCCATCACCCACAGTTTTTTATTTCAATTTCAGTTAATGAATTTAAATAATTATTTTTTAATAAACGTTTTTTCGTCCATTTGTCCATTGCAAAATAAAACCAAATGAGCTAACTCAAATTATTTCAGCTATGGAAAAGAGATATCAAGGCAAATGGAAACCTAATATGCTGGCCGATTATTGTTGGACCATCAAGAGGGATGCTCCACAGGCGAAATATAACAGAAAATCGTCATTTCATATTTTCTAGATGATTCCGAATGTTCGAATATTGTGTAGTTACGAATGTAGAAAATATTTAAGTATTTGAAATTATAAATGCCTGTCTCTCGGAAACCTTGCATGATGGAGGAACACCGATATCATATTTGAATTCAGGAGAAAAAATACTATCAGAATCACATGTTTGTGTTTTTAAGACAAAAAAAAAGTTTATTTTTAGTTGCTCAGTGTTATCAGGCATTTATTTAGCTGACCTGCTAGATAGACAATTAGTTGGTTAATTACTTGGCTAGTTACTTATGACTAGTTTAGATGGCTAGCTAGTTAATTAATTTAATTAATTAATTAGCTAGATATGTAAATAGATAGCCAGTTAGCTGGTTCGTTAGCTACATAGTTAATTATTTATATAGCTGGTTAGTTAGATAGTTAGCTATATTAAAATACACGAACGAAGGCGGTCGTGTTCATGCGAGTTCTGCGCACCTACGTCATAATGCTTTCAGAGTGTCAATCGCCTGCAACTATTAAACACTAAATTAAGACAAATGTGTACTTCACTGATACGCCAGACCCGCCTTCGTTCGAGAAGAGAGGTATAGTTAACTATAGTCCAGCCAGTGAGTCTCATGATTTTATTTTTAAATCACTCATAACTTAATTTGAAATTAACCCGAAGAGGGCATTGCGAGAAGATCAGGTCTTGCCCTGCAACTTAATTACAAACACTCAGTCTCCGACCCTGATGTTTTCATGACAGTGTTGCCGATATGGATATTCAGTCGGAGGGGCCACTTTATGTGCCACTGAGCAATTGAAGGCAGACAGTAAGCAAAATACAACCGACAACATCACATCAGTTTCAAACTTTACTAGTGGTAATTCTCGATAATATTAAAAAAAATAAATCTTAAATAACAAATTGTTATAAACGTCAATAGCAGTGATTGGTTGTGATAGACGTCCATTCTCGCTTCAACTATTTCCTTATTGGCTGTAGAGGGCGAGTTTCTCCCTTTACCCCTCGTACAACCTAAACGTCAGGGCCGGAGACCTGGCGGCTGAACTTTATATACTGGATAGTTAGCTAATTATCTAGATATTTATATATTTTGGTAGTTGTTTAGCTAGCTGAATGATTGGCTAGTTTATATCCTTATATCCTCTATTATATCCTTTTTCCTAATTGGTTTGATAATATCGAGGTGAATTATAACTTTCCAACATTTGAATAAAGGCAGTTTGTTTTTTTTGTATAATAATAATAAAAATAATAATACTACTAATAATAAAATAAATAATAATAATACTATAATAATAATACTAATACAAACATGATATACTAATGATATCTACTACTAATGTAATAATAATCACAAATATCATACTACTGGTATACTCCAATGATGCTGATAATGGTACTCGTCCCCTCCTACTGCTCCTGCTGCTGCTGCTCCCTCCTCCTCCTCCCTGCCTGCTCCTGCTGCTCACTCCTCCTTCTCCTCCTGCTCCTGCTCCCTGCTGCTAACCCCTACTCTTCTCCTCCGCTGCTGCTCCTGCCCCTCCCTCCCCCCTCCTCCTCTCCTCCTCCTCCTGTTTTCCTTTCTCCCCCCTCCTCTCCCCCGGTCCGGTCATCCATTGCAATGAGGCGTATGTAATACAACGAAACACAGTTTAATTCAATCCCCCTCAAAAGCATTGAATTATGCAATCTCATACAGCCCATTTACTTGAGCCATTTTCACTGTGTACGTATTATGGTAGTATATTATTATTGGCACATGTTCTGATGAGGATTAAAGCACTGTTGCCGTATTATATACGAAGCGGAGCTTACGTTGTGCGGAGTTGGTATTTGTGGTTTGTGAAGCTTTGCACGCTGAGGTCGCAGGATTAAACTCGCCACCATTAAAATTGCAGAAATGTTCATGTATATACTGAAAATATATTAGTTATTATTTAAATGCGCTTCAACTATCATGATAATATCGAGACTTTGCTATAGAATATGTGCTCGTAGAGTAAGGTGATCACATTTTAATATTGGTAAAGCGATAGTGCGTTTTGTCTTACTTACCAGCAGTGGAGACCATTATTGAAAGTTTAACTTCCTACATTTCGGGGTTGCCAACCTAAATAACTATACTGTAATATTACATTTACACCCACGTGCGGGAAGTAAAACCACTGCCCTCTATGTATACTACGTACAATGTATATACAAAAAATATCCAAAATATTAATATACATTATACGAAACAAATCACCGCATTTTAAATTAACTGAAATTTATTTGAAACAATATGAAACAATAAATACGTACTTGCGGCCATGTTATCGATAATTGTTCTCAAGCCTCCTGTTGTTTCAACTAATAAACATTGCCCACACTGTTAATGTTGGTCAATTGTCAATAATGGACGCAAATATTTCCAACAAATATGTTATTATTTTACTATTATTTATTATTTTGAAAACACCATCGCGCAAAAAAATTATGTAGAACGCACGTTTGTGAAGTGTTTTACAGAATCTCGCAAAATTAAAAACCTCGCTATCGCTCGGTTTTTAAACATTTTTCTTCCATTCTGTAAAAACCACTTCCCAACCTCGCATCGTAACATACAGAACGCAACAATAGTGTTATAAGATATTTATTTTAATACAAATTCGTTACAGCTGTTTCAGTACTCTGTACCTTCTTCAGACGAATACTACGAATACAAATATTTTACAACCATTTAGAGATGCTATAAGTTGTTTAGAAAGTTGCGCCTAATTTGTATTCGTAGTATTCATCTGAAGAAGGTACAAAGTACTTAAACAGCTGTAAAATGAATTTGTGTTAAAATAAATATGAAAATCGTATAAACTTTTACAGATTTTATTTAATCAGTAAACATAATGGATTTTCATCAAGTAAACACCTAATCAGTTGATTGTTTAAAATGATAATGATCTATGATAATTTCAATTAAGAAGGTATTTATTGATTTATTTCTCTTGTTTAAAACAATAGAAACATAAATAAACAGCACTCTTGCTGTATTTTTTTTAATGCATGTAAATTTGGATCCAGTGTGGCACGGGTTAATATTAATTTATAGTAATGAAATTTTATACACTATAAAATTGGGCCAAAAGGGAAAAAATAAGGGGTGTGTGTTGTTCAGACGACATTTTAATTTCATCCCTACAATGAGGACCATCCTAATATGGCTATACTATGGCGATTCTTATTATATGTCTGATTTCAATATACACCCTCTGTTTTTTTTTTTCCTTTTAGCACAATTTTATAGAATATCAAATATTATTAAAATAAATTAACCCGTTATTTAACATTTTTCCAATACTGTTATTTTAACGTAGTTCCATTAATGGATCATATTATAATATTAAAATGATATTACGAAAAAAAATTGTCTGAACCAGGAATCGAACCGCGGACCTCTAGTTCTCCTTACTAGTATGCAGCCCACTACACCATTCTAGATTTGGCACAAACCCACATATACAATTTATAATTCTCTTGTATATGCGGAAAGAATTGTTAATGTTTGTGCCAATTCTAGAATCGTGTAGTGGGCTGCACACCAATACGGAGAACTAGAGGTCCACGGTTCGATTCCGGGTTCAGACAGTAATTTTTCTTTTGACAATATCATTATAATATTATAAAATTAACCCGTGCCGCACTGGACCTAAATGTATAAATATTAAAAAAAATGCATCAACAGTATTTTTGATTTGTCTGTGTCTCAAATAAGAGAAATAAGTAATGAATAAATGCAAATGCAGCTGTTGTAATGAAATTAATTAACATAATAATTCATAATCATTTTATCAGTAATTAATTTCCTCATCTTAAATTTCAACAAAATGGACTTGAAATTACTTCCTACAACCAAAGGGAAAAAATAGAGAGTGTGCGGAATGAAATACGGAAAGTCAAAAATATGGAGCACCCTTATACTTATCGGTCTATAATATTACAAAAGTTCGTCATACAGGAAGTCTGTAAACTAAGCGAATCCCTAATCAATTTGAAATTGTCCAATTTTGCTGGTTTGCCGAATATTTACAAAAAATATATGTATTCCTATGAACCCATTAAACCCACCGCTCTTTTGGTCTCCCCTTTCTTCTGTTCACCTCCACTATATTGACAATCCTTCCGTTATTCTTCACAATGTTTTTTAGGATAGTTCATTTTTTTCCATAAGACGTTATAACCCCAACCTGGAGGACCAGGTGATTTTTGTTCAATGTTTTCTTCTTCTAGCTTTTCTCGAACCAATGTCTCCCAATAAGGCAGCAGTTGACGTAAGCTGGAAAGGAATCCTCTTAGGATACGATCATCCGGGCCGTATGAATCCTGGCATTTAAAGAAAGTATTACTCCTCAGTCACTCCCCATTTCTCATGGATTTCGACAATTAATAAAAATATATATAGGATGTATCAACATTAATAGTGCAAACTGAAGCTGTTGAAAGTGTACGATCTATGCCCTTCCCCCACCCCTTGGGATACCTCGGTCGTCATGACTATACTCCCAAGTCCTAGGCGCTTGTCCTCCCTATCCTATGTTCACGTCCACGTTCAAGTTCACGGTCCTTAAACCAACACCCCTAGGGAGAGGGTGTTGGAGTTGCAACTTCTGGGAATTGCTGAGCTTCGTAGTCGCCAGGTCGCTCATTCCTGACGACCCCACAGTTGGTCCACGGGCTCCATGAGCCTAGCCGGGAGGACTGCTGTCGCAGATCCACCGACCATTCCCCTGTTCTGCCTCCAGGGACGTATCCTGCAGCCGTTGTGAGACCGGCTAGGGCTACAAGCCCAACAGTGTGAGACTTTTAGTACATCCAGGTGCTCATCTCCTGGCGACCCCACAGTTTGTCGACGAGCCCGTAGGCTGAGCCAGGAACCAGTACAGTTGCTCCCCTCTGCACTGGTCCGAGCCGAGCCCTGGTGTGTCCCCAGGGACGCCTTCTGCTGCTGTAGTGGGCCAGCATGGAGCTCGCAAGCTCCAACAGATGAGCAAATAGTACGACAAGGCGCTCAACTCTTGCCTACCCCACTAATGGTTCACGAGTCCCTTGGACGTGACCGGTAGGGCTGTCTAGCAGATCCACCGACCTTTCCCCCAGTGCACCAGCTGGGGACGTGTTTGGTTGCTGAAGTGGGTCCAGCCTGAGCATTAGTACGTCAGGTCGCTCAACTCCTGACGACCTCACAGATTGTCCTTGGGTCACTCGGTCCCAGAGTCGGCGCTAAGTCCCAGACCCAAAAGACCGCGCTTCCTCCTTTCCCGAGCTTATTGACCTGGTGGTAATTCCCAGCATTACGCCCGGTATTGCCCAACCAGCCCGTTCGCAAGACTAAGCCTAGTCGTGTAGCTGCTGTGAGGCAGCCCACTGAGCAATGTAGGCATCCAGGGTGCTCATCTCCCATGGTGCCCCCACAGATGGTCTCGGGTTCCATTGAACCAAGAGAAAGGAGCTTCTGATCTCCAGTCTCCCACCACTTCACCAACAGCGGCCCATGCTCCCGCTTGTGGGCCGGGACGTAGTGTACGGTAATAGAAACAAAAAAATTCCAGGAAACATGGGTCCGCAAACAAACCGTGTACGATATTTACCTTGCGATTATGTGGTTGAGCCGCCACTGACGTCATGCAATGTAAATATCATATCGAAATTCACTGCAGACACGAGTCCAATATTGCAACCAGATACAAGGATGACACTTTGAACACATCCTTTAACAGGTATGAGTGTACAGTATTACTGTATAATATGTAAAATAGTAATTGTATCCCATGGTAGGTAAAGCAATGAATGAATTTGAGGCAACATAGAAAGGCAGTTAAACTTTTTAATCAAATTTGTACCAATTAGGTCGACGTTTCTTAATGAGTCAGCGGCTTGTAATCACACATTTGCAATTATCTCGCACATGGCTCGTTTGCGGGCTCATGTTTACCAGAACCTTTTTGCTTCTAATATCATATGCATTCAACCGTATTAATTTTGATACAGCCCGTATATTACATTCCATAAAACAATGTAGTCATATCAAAATTTCGACTTTTTGAGCAATTAACTTAGTTTGTCGGCCGCGGTGGACTAGTGGTAATGCTCCTTGCCTCTGGTCGCGGGTTCAAACCCGGCCGGGGTCGATGGATTTTTTAGGACGGAAAAATCCAAAGAGCAAGTCCTCCGGGAGGGACTTTAAGCCGTGGGTCCCGAGTCTGAAGATTTTCAGGCTCGTAAAAAATCCTTAAGCCTGAATGAAAAGGCCTCTAAGCAAAATTTACGAATTTTACCGTCCTAGTACTAACTTGGTTTCCTAGATGTCAGTATGAGGCGGAACGCTGACCACGTACCACTCAAAATGACATCTATACGAAAACAAGTGTAACTAAATTAGTATGGTTCAAATTCTTCCCTGTAGGGAGAGAGCGCCTAAATCTCTGTAAAGGTAAAACATAGGCTTACAATACAATAAAAAAACTTAGTTTGTGAAGTTCATGTGTGATGGAATTGTTTTAGAAGTAGGCCTACCATTATATGAAGCAGACCTCTTTTTTTATAGCAATAATAAACTAGAGTTCTAATAGTATATTACGATGCGAGGAAATATTTAAAAACTAAGCTACAGCGAGGTTTTTAATATCCGAGATTCTGTAAAATACTTCACAAACGTGTGTTGTACCTTATTTTTTGCGCGATGGTGTTTTAAAAAATGATAGTAAAATAATATCTTTGTTGGAAATATTTGCGTTAATTATTAACAACTGACTAACATTAACAGTGTGAGCAATGTATTGACGTAGACTTTCACGGCCGGAGTTGCTATGATGATCTTTAAGAAGGTTTTCGGGCTGTAGGCCGTGGTCGTGAGGCTTGTAGTTACCCTACATTTCGCCAGAGACTGCGTCTAGCACCCTCAAGTCTCAATATAGCCCTTTAGGATGACAGACGCAGTCTCTGGCGAAACGTCGGGGAACTACAAGCCTCACGGCCACGGCCTACAGCCCGAAAATCTACTTCAATATCATCATAGTGTGGGCAATGTTTATTAGTTGAGACTACAGCAGGCCGTCACACCAATCAGTCATAAAATGGCGGCAAGTACGCGTTTATTGTTTTATATTGTTTTAAATAAAGTTCAGATCATTTAAAATTCGGTGATTTGTTTCGTATAATCTATATTAACCCCGAAATGTAGGAAGTTGAACTTTGAATCATGGTCGCCATTGCTGTAAGTACGACAAAACGTACTATCGCGCAAAAATATCGAGTTCCCAGCATTAAGATAACTCATTTGGTAATTGTTTCGAAATATAGCAATAACAACAGGATATGGGGCCAGAAAATAACCAATGTTCAACAGACTCGTTATGACTGAATTTTATGTTCGTTTTCTAAGTTGCAGAAACTTTATTCAAATGAATGCCAGAGCAATATAAAATGTCAAAATACGGCTTAAATATATTTTAGAGCAGATGAATTCCGCCCCGTGCGGGAAGTTGATATTTTGCCCCATAACTCATGTGATTTATAACTGGAGATGTTTTATAAACGGCTTTACTCCACGCGGCCCAGTGACCAAGCCATGATAGTGTGTAAGAAAGTCATAAAACTGTTGTACACAATTCCTGCATTTGCAAGATAAAGCACAGCATGTTCCAGCGATGGTAATGTGAAAACATACTTAATTAATCCTAGGATATTACTGTCTTTTTATTTTTAATCGCCAAATTATGTAGCTATTGAGATTGATTTTGTAAAAAAAATCTTTGAAAAATATTTACAAATCCTCATATTCTACTTAGTAGATACCGAGAATTACCATAACAATTTTTTTTATTATATTTATTTACTTATCCTTTGAGTTAAGCTATTTGGCCATCTTTCCCACTCACCTTTTATATTAAAATACAGAAATCAGTTTAGGATTCCTATGTTTATGACAAGTCATATTTGTTTCCTGTCTTATTAGCTATAATGTTAATTATTAAATGCAGCACCTCTTGAATATTTCTGATTTGTATTTATACTTATTTCATGTAGCACATAAATGCAATTTATGCTACTTTCATAATTACAATCATATTCCGATATAATTTGCTGCATAAAGTCATACCAGTAGAATCAATTCCTATTAATTAAATAAAAGCCGGGATCAAGGGGAAACAGAAGATCCCATTTCTCCTACGGAGCTACAGCTGCAGCCTTCAATAAATACGCACCGAACTTCAAAGGGTCCACTACATGGCACATCAACATACGAAAACATCCAAAGTCCAATAATCCCAAAAAAATGTCAAAGTTCAATTAAAATTACCGTAAACGCAGGATCCCCAATGACAGGATCACTGCCCGCAATTATTCATCCGAGGACCGATCAAAGGCCTACGGAAATTTTCAGAGTTAAAAAAACAAGCAAAAATTTTCAGAGTCCAATATTTTCGAGGCGGTCCGCGTCTTAGTGCAACATTTCTGAGGCTTTCGTAATCTTTGCATGCTCAAGATAGCCAAAGAAATAACTCAAATATAAATTTAAATATACATTTAGACACATATTAAAATATTAAATCAAATAAATTACCAAAACACTTGCATGTAAGGATTTCTGTAAGGAAAACTAAGACCATGGCTTTTAGAGGAAGAGATCCAGTGAGATCCAAAATTATTTTAGAAAATCAAAGTATAGAACAGGTGTCTAGGTTCAAATATTTGGGCTGTGATGTTGGCTGCAATGTGGAAAGAGATATTGACTCCAAAATAAATCAATTTCAGGCGGTGTGTGGAACAATACAGAGAACATTCAAAAATATAATTAGAAAAGAAACAAAGATAAAAATGTATAATGTTATGGCGGTTCCCACAATATTGTATGGATGTGAAAATTGGGCACCAACGAAAAAACAGAAGGATAGAATACAGACGGCGGATATGAGGTTCCTAAGACAAGTTAAAGGATGTACAAGACTTGATAGAATTAGAAATGAGGATATAAGAGAAGAATTGAAAGTACAGCCTTTATTGGATAAGGTCACGAATTACAGACAGAAATGGATTGATCATATGGATGGAATGAGTAAGGAGAGATATCCATTGTTAGCAAGAAATTATCAAGCAAGAGGAAGACGTGATGTTGGAAGACCTAGAAGACGTTGGGCTGATACATTATGAAGTCGGAACGGGAAATTGCCTAATCCCTGGAGTAGTGATGATGATGATGATGATGATGATGATGATGATGATTACTTGCACGTAAGTCAGTATATCAAAAATAAAAGTCACTTTTTTTCGAACGATCACCGATACCAATAACATACCATAACTCAATGTAGATATCCTTTTCAAATGGTCACCATACCGACATCATTCCACACTCAATGTAGATATCCTATACGGGCAACACGCATGAATTAATAACTTAATAAATTGAAAAAGAAATTACACATATAATATATCTAATTAGGTCACACAGGAGCCAAACATATGGTCACATGCTGCTGGTTACAGCCGTCGGAAGAATGATTTAAAAATTATCACGCACTATTATATTATATAATTTCAAGTGTCTCTAACACTTGAACTAAATTCATACATGGGGTTAATGGGCTCGGCCTTCGTACCCATGTCGGCAAAATTTGCAGTGTCAACAGAACTACACAGTAGCCGCATAAATAGCCGCATTCTGTGTAAATTCATTCCAATTGAGATTGAGAGATATTATGGTATTATTTGGAATATTCTAGTAAACTTTCATATGAATTGTATGAAAAAAACAAAGGATTTCAATTTAAATATACGAATAAAAAATTTAATTTACTTACAATACTTCCGAGAGATTGGCATTTAGTTTTGACCGTACCGTACTTTTTGACTGCCAACAAAGAAAAACAGTAGTCTCCTTTTTAACCCATAGGCGGCCAGCGTAAGTCAGCCTATTCCCTTTCTTAGTGGTCGGCTTTCGAGCAGGACTTTCTCTCAATTTCTTACATAAAATAAGTTCTTTTGAAAATAAGATATCAAGGTTTTGGCTTCTGTTCTCAGTGTTAACAACAGGAAAAATTCCTCTTTGAGACTGTTGGCATTAAACAAGAATAAATAATGGCATGTACACAAATGTAGAACAAATTATCAAAAATCTATAATTATCTCCTTCAGAAAAGTCTAAATTTAATGCGGTTATAATTCTTTTCCAGGAACATGTAAAATCATTTTGAAAATATACATAATTTCCTAGTAGTGAAGTGAGTAGGCCTACATATAAGTGAAGTACGGTATGCTGTCTTTTATAAAGAGACATAACATGATAAAATAAATAATGTAAAATTTAACATGTATTATTAGGCCCTATATAATAAATTTCTATGTTCTGTTATATTTAGTCATTTTCAGGTCATATTTACCTATTTTTCAGGTCATATTTGCAAGCATATTTCGCGATTTTTATCATAAACATCCGAACCCTAGAAATCATATTATATATAGGCCTACATCTACAAAGGCGTAACAATCCAAAGCTGGGCTTTAACCCCTCCTATGTTATAAGTTACTAGACCAAGTTAATTTAGTTACGTTCATTTTTCTAAGGGGCACGCCGTAGCGTAGTGGTTAAGGCACTGAGCTACAAGCCGGAGGGTCGAGGGTTCAAGTCCCGTTGGGGTCAGGATTTTTAAACTGACCCAAACCCTCTGGCGGCACCATGGCCCTGGGGTCGACTCAGCCTCTAACTGAAATGAGTACCAGACGATTGTTCTGGGGGTAAAGGCGGCCGTCACGCAGGGCTGACAACCCGGCTGACAACCCGGCTGACATAAAGTGCCGATTGTCTAGAAAAAGTAGGAGTTTTAACCTCCTACTACCCCAAGGGTCTCCGGGCCTCTTGTGGGATCACTTTACTTTACTTTACTTCATTTTTCTAAAGATGTCATGAATGGTATGCGGTCAAGATACCGACCCAATGAGACATCTGGTAGGCAACTAAGGTATTACTAGGATGGAGGAGGTCGGTAAAGTTTGCTTAGAGGCCTCTTTATTCAGGCTTAAGTATCTTTTACGATCCTAAAAATCTTCGGATTCGGGACCCATGACTTAAAGGTCCTCTCCTAGAACTTTCACATTGAATATTTCCATTGGCATTTGCAACTGGTGGAAAGTCGCTCTTGATAGGCAGAGACACGGATCTTTCCTGCAAGCAAGCGAGGCCCAACTTTCTCTCTTATCTTAATGATAATAAACTCAATAACTATATTCCTTTGGAATTCGCTGAAAAAGTTGAGAACATCTGGTTCAGATCGTGTTGAATAATGAACTCGTCTTATTCAGGGTGTTCGTAGATTCATATTAAAAACTTCTAGGGTTAGTAGAGGGAACTTAGTAGACAATATTTTGAATAGGAACCCATGTCCGAAAATATACCGTTTCCGTGCTACAGCGATTGCAATGTGTCGGATTTGCCGGTGTTGTTTTGCAACCGGATAAGCAGTGCATGCCATCACGAGTTATGGTCGCTGCACAAGAGATTAACGAGGCACTAGGTGTGATGGAACGAGTGTACCAGAATATGATTTCGTCGGTATGATGTGTGTAACGGCGTTGGTGGTAGTAACATTGAGCCTCTATTGTAGTGAGTAGTTTCATATGGGATATATCTAGTGCAGGAGAGACAAACTGTTGACAAGTGTTATTGTGTTCAATGAAACTGTTTTTTTGTTACTTTGGTATTATTAGCAAATAAAGTTGACTTTGTTCTGAAATGAGTCAACTTACTTACTTTTACTTACTCATTTGCACTATCGAACCCGTAGGTTCATGGCCGCGCGGGCGTACATCTCTATCCTGAGCTAATGCTTTCCAATCTCTGTATAATCATTCTTGGTCTACCAACTGGACTTTATCCCTCTGGTTTTACTACCGCACGTATTTCATTCCCCATTCGTGCCACATGTTCTGCCCATCGCAGTCTGAGTCAAACGTCATTTAATTTTGTACCTTATTTCGCACCTCATTTGACACGGTGCTCTTCTGACGTCATGTACTGCCTCTTCGTTTGCAAAACAACACCGGCAAATCCGACACATTTTAATGGCTCTAGTAAGGGAACGGTACGTTTCTGGACATGGGTTCCTATTCAAAATATTGCCTACTCAGTCCCCTCTAATAGCCCTAGAAGTTTTTAATATGGATTTCCGAACACTCTGTATAAGTTATGGTTAGTTTTTAAATTTGAAGATTTGTTATAATAAGCCAGGTAATATGCACAAGCTAGTCTGAAACTTCTAGGTGAGTATTGATTTCAATTTCCCGATACAATCGCCCAAAACGTTGACTATTTGAAGATGTTTCAAAGCAGATAGAAAGATACATTGTGTGTAAAAATACAGTAGTTTAAGTTTCGAATAGTGTGACAAATTGCTCTATACATCACACAGTAGATTAAAATGACCAGGCTGAAGGTTACGTAAGAAGCAGATTCCCTATCCGTCACCTTTGACGTTGACAAGATGGTGGCTTCATTCATGAAACTTCGTAACTCTATACTATATTTACTCGCGCTTCCAGCATTCTAATACCGATATTGAAAATTCCTCTCAACACGTTTTAGAGCTGTTATGTAAATTCTTATTATTCACGTTACAATAATAATAGAAGGTGTAAGGTCTAGTTTGTTAACCAGGGGTGGGGGTTCACCTGAATCAAAAAATTTAAAAATTGATCTAGAGACTGCAATTTTCGAGTTATTGCAACAAAACTCTGTATATGCCATTGAAGTTAATCTTGAAAGTTCTTCTTCTTCGTCTTCTACTTCATGAAATTAGGCCTTTTCACATTAAGTGGGATTTAATGAATCTTTCCATCTAGTAAATGGGCGTCCAACACTTCTATGTGCTATTGGTTTGTAATTTAATAACAGGTGGGGGATTCTATCTGTAGGCATTATTTTAACATGTTCATACCAATCGTTTCTCATATTGCCAATTCTATTTGTTAAATTAAAACTATTTAAATCTTGAAAGGTATCCTCTAATAACACTGAGCAACGAAAAAGAAACTTTTTTTTTGTCTCAGAAAGAAAAATATGTGATTTTGATAGTATTTTTGTTTCTCTTGAATTCAAATATATCGGTTTCTCCATCACGCAAGGTTTCCGAGAGACAGGAATTTACAATTGAAAACATTTTCATATTTTCTACATTCGTAGCTACACAATATTCGAACATTCGGACTCACCTAGAAAGTAAGAAATGACGATTTTCTGCTATATTTCGCCTATGGAGCATCCCTTTTGATGGTCCAACAATAATCGGCCAGCATATTAGGATTCCATTTGCCTTGATATCTATTTTCCATAGCTGAAACCATTTGAGTTAGCTCATTTGGTTTTATTATACAATGGACAAATGGACGAAAAAACGTTTATTAAAAAATAATTATTTAAATCCATTAATTGAAATTGAAATTGAAAAAAAAAACTGCGGGTGATGGAGAAATTCCGAAGACATATTTGAAAACACGATAAAATAAACTGCATTAAGTTCAACTATTGGTACTCATGAGACAAAAATCATGTTGACCATTGTAATAAGTGAAATCTTACCATTTTAACCGTGGGTTTACGTGAAAGATGAAATTAAAAATTGCTCTATCGGCTGCCATATTTGTTTTTTTTGGTAGTATAACTGACTACGTAGGATTTAATTAGCAAATAAAACATATTCAGTAAACCAGCAAAATCCAACCATAAATAAGACTTGCTGAGGAAATCGCTTAAAGTGTGGAGTTTCTACATTCCTATGCTTTTGTTGTATGTGGCATGATACAGATTTCATGACCATTAATATTACATAGGCCTATATTATCATTAAAATCCCAGTCACCAAACGGAAATCATCAGTGCGTTTCAGTAACAAAGCTATCATAATCAAGACTCAATAAAAATATATAAAAATAAAACAATAACAATTTCATTTTTTAATATTTTTATTTGGTGATAGGGATTTTTAATGACTATTTAATTCATGCCCCAAATAGTAGTCAATGACCATTCGCGTTTCAATGAATTTTGATTTACGACCAATCATTGTCGTGTTTCACCTGGAATTTATCAAATACATTTGTCATGTTAAAAAAGCTCCTTTTTAACATTCTGAATAGGCCAGAGCATTATTTTGCAGTGATTCATTCTCTAAGAAATACGGCTACCAGATTGTATATATTTAGTGCACGAATGTAAACAGATTAATGGTTGTGGGATATAATATAAAAACATTTGTAGCAATTGCTTATACCACAAAAGAAGAAACCACTGTTTGCACTTTCTTAAACGTATTAATTCCCAGTTAATAAAGTTCCAGAAAAATATAATTGGCATATTTACATCTTAGGACATCAGAAACTAATTAATATACAGTTTGATGTGTTTCATTTTTTCTCCACTAGGGTTCATTCTTACAATATTGCGATCCTTTGGCAATAGGCCTAAATAATATAATCTAGTAGCAGTGATGACCAAGTGAAACATAACAAACGGTTCTCATTTGTTTTCAAACATCGCCGTTTACATTAAATATATAAATATTTTAAAATAACTATATTTAAATAGTGATTTGTGAGTAAACAGCTCAATTGTATTCGTTAAATAGTCCTAAAAAAATGCCACTCTTGATTTCCAAATGCTCTAGATAAATTCACTCCTCAGTTCGTGAGTCGTGAATTTATTGATATTTTGGAAATCACTCGTGGCATTACTTATGATAATATAAGTAGCAATTATCACCAAGAAGATAATGAATTATGAATATATTATTATGAATTATTGAGTATTTGAGAACGATGTTCTTAGGGTAATGTTTGGATCAAAGAAATACGTTGAATGAACTACGTAACATTGAGCTACATGATCTCTATAGGAAACCAAATGTAATAAGAACAGTTAAGTCTCGGAGCTGCAATGGACACAACATATGGCACGAATGGGAAATGAAAGAGGGATATAGAAAATCACTGAAGATAAACCAAAGGGAAAGTCCCCAGCACGTAGGCTAATAATGAGATGGGATAATAATTATTAACTCTATCTCACAAAGTCTTTGGTTTTTATAAATAAAGTTCATAAAAAGCTTTAATTCTAGATAAAATTATATAATCTGTCACAACTTTGTAACAAACTATAATCCTAGTGTACCTTGCGTGAAATAGGTTTATAAATTTTGGATAATAAATAATAATAATAATAAATAATGATAATAATAATCATGATGATGATGTTGATTATAAAAATTATGATTATAATAATGATGATGATGATTATGATTATAATAATAATAATGATGATGATGATGTTGATTATAATGATGAGGATGATGTTTGTGAATATTATTATTGTGATTATTATTATTATTATTATTATTATTATTATTATTTTTATTAGTATTATTATTATTAGTATTATTATTAGTATTGTTATTATTAGTTTTATTATTATTAACTCTTTGGTTTATATTAAATAGATTATTGTGGAAATATTTTTTTTCAAAGAGGAAGAATTATGCCTTTATTGTTTCAAACTCACTAGGACTGTAAATTCTATTGGTCAACATTCACTGCTACGGGATTGTAGAGAAAAAAAAATCTGAACAGAGAAGCCTGGATAACACAATAATTGGTCGGTATACCAGTATAGGCTATAAAATTGGAAATCTTGGTTTCAAATCCTGAGTAAGGCAAATCTTTTTCTCTTTAAAAATTATCATTTATCCATTAATCTATGTGTATAAACGGATTTGTGGATTTAATCAGCAGATTTAATAAAACTATTCGAGGTAGCGTGCTGCCTTGTTACGCAGCAGGCTCGAATTTGATCCCTGGTCGGGACAAGTTTCGGGTGAGAGTTTATTCGGGGTGTTTCCTCACTTGTAAGTCCAAACGGTCTCTGAACATCATATGGCCATCATAATAATCATCATTCATATTTGCCTTAGATTATGTTTAGGATTAAGGACTCTCCTGGCGCACCACTACCATCATCATCACCCATCATATTATCGGGGCAGCCGTAATCTAGTCTTCCAGACGCCTAACTTCAGAAGTGGGTTATATTACGCCAAGACCAGGGTAGAACACCAGAAATGTCGAAATGAATAGAAAAGAAAAAACTTCAACACAGTGACGTCATTAGACAAGGTTTAAAAGAACTGGGATAAGTAACAAAATTATTATTATTATTATTATTATTATTATTATTATTATTATTATTATTATACTACAGGGATGATATTTACATTATTAAGCAGCAATTTTTTCATTCCATTTTCTTTTTAATAAGAGAATGCAAGTAAATTAGTGCTTTGCTTTTATCTTATTGTATCGTACGGAACTATATTATTGGTTTGTGAAAAAAAAAGAGATAGTTGAAAGTTCTTTAATTGGATAGAATATCCCTTGAAACCTCACGCAAATAGTAGACTCTTCTTCTTTTTTTTTGTGTTTTTCCAGTTCAGTTGTTTTTCTTGCAGATGCGAAAAGAAAGTTTAATATGGAGGATATCATTATGTCACGTGGCGTAATTAACCCCGACTGTCTAATTAACTGGCACAGGCGACACCTGTTCCCATGTTTTCTAACAATTTCTTCCTGCGACCCCAAAATAATTAGCATTTATAAAAATTTTGTTTCTACTTTCCCACATACTTCATAACTCCGAGGAGACGTCTTCCATTCCCTGGTTGAGTGGAAGAGAAGGCCTTATGGCCTTAACTCTGCCAGCTAAAATAAAGCTATTATTATTATTTTTATTATTATTATTGTTATTTTTATTTTTATAATTATTTTTATTATTATTATATTATTATTTTTATTATATTATTTTTATTATATTATTATTATTATTATTATTATTATTATTATTATTATTATTATTATTATTATTATTATTATTATTAAGAACCGAATAGAACAATAAAACAAATTTTACATCCTATTTTGTAAATGTTACTTGGGTTTAGGTTGTCAGTAATATATGTCGACAGACATTTAAGTATGAATTTCATAGACTATAATCAAAATCATTTTATACGTAAAATCACAAATTTAATAATAATAGTATTAATAACGGTAATGATAACGGTAATGATAACGGTAATGATAACGGTAATAATAACGGTAATAATAACGATAATAATAACGATAATAACTATAATAATAACGATAACAATAGCGATAACAATAACGATGATAATAATAACGATGATAATAATAACTATGATAATAATAACTATGATAATAATAACTATGATAATAATAACTATGATAATAATAATGATAATAATAACGATGATAATAATAACGATGATAATAATAACGATGATAATAATAACGATGATAATAATAACGATGATAATAATAACGATGATAATAATAACTATGATAATAATAACTATGATAATAATAACTATGATAATAATAACTATGATAATAATAACTATGATAATAATACCTATGATAATAATAACTATGATAATAATAACTATGATAATAATAACTATGATAATAATAACTATGATAATAATAACTATGATAATAATAACTATGATAATAATAACTATGATAATAATAACTATGATAATAATAACTATGATAATAATAACTATGATAATAATAACTATGATAATAACTATGATAATAATAACTATGATAATAATAACTATGATAATAATAACTATGATAATAATAACTATGATAATAATAACTATGATAATAATGACGATAATAATAATGATGATAATAATGACGATAATAATAACGATAATAATAATAGTAATAATTCACTGGCACTATCGAACCCGTAGGTTCATGGCCGCGCGGACATAAGTTCTCCATACATCCCTATTCTGAGCTAATGTTTTCCAATCATTCCTGTATAATATACTTCCCTCAAATCATAGTTAACGTTATTCCACACACAATATTCTTGGTCATTGAAGGTTTGAAAAAACGAATGTCTTCCGACAGATTTATTGATTTTGTTAAAAGTTTTAGTTTTATTTCATTTGTAGAAACTTGGATGGGGGACAAAGACCATATTGAATTTGATGGATTTAATTGTATAAATAAGGGGAGGGGTAGTAAACAAAAAAGGGGAAGATATCCTGGAGGGATATTAACAATGTTGAAAAATAATACATTTAGACATGTTGAAAATGTTCATGTTGAAATACAGGGTGTCACGTGTATTCATGTAAAAATCGGAGATCTTTGTTTATGTATCCTCTCGGTATATCGTCACCCGGCTGGATCTCGACACGCTATATCTACCTTTTTTGATGACCTGGGAGATACAATGATAGAACTCGGACATAAATTCCCGGATACAGATACTCTTATAATGGGGGACTTTAATGGTAGAACTGGGAGAGAAAATATAACTTTAGGGACGGAAGAAGGAGAGGAAGATTTAAGAAAGGGATTTCGGGCGAGTAAGGATAGGGTTATTAATACGTATGGGAGAGAACTTCTGACGTTTTGCGATATTCATAACTTAGAAATGCTAAACGGAAAATACGGGGAAGATATTGAAGGAGAACTTACGTTCATAAACGGTAATGGAGGAAGTGTCGTGGACTATATGGTCTGCTCACAGAATCTTATTTCTAGGATTGAAGCATTTAAAGTAGCGGACAGAATCGAATCGCATCACTCACCTATCGAAATCCAATTAGAATTTGAAGAAGAGGGAAAGGAAGTGGGGAGCTTGAATACGGGAAGGAGGGGAGACATTAGAACTGTTAGGCGGTTCTGTTGGAGAGAGGATAAGACACAGGAACTACTTAACAAACTAGAGTCTTCGACACCGGAGGTATTAGGCGATGTGGAGGAAGAGGTGAAAAAATTAAGATTACTAATGTGGGAAGGGGGGAAAAATATGCAGATTAGAGGAAAATCAGGGCAAAAACGATATGAAGGCTGGTACGATAATGCATGTAGGGAAGGAAAAAGACGAGCGGAGAGGGCTTTAGTGAGGTTCAGAAAGGAGGGTGGCGACTTCAATCGGCGGGTATACATAGAGATGAGGAGACGATATAAAGAGATAACGGCTAGAACCAGGGAGAATTGGGAGGGAAAAATCTTGGAGAGAATTAATCAGGCTATGAAGGAACGGGATGTTACCAAAATCTGGAAAGTAATTAGGGAAATTAAATATCGTAAAAAAGTAAATCAAATTTCGCCAGAAACTTGGGTACTTCATTTCGAAAGGGTGTTTACAGGAGGGGGGAATTGGGAGGGACCGCGGCTATTATTAGTTGGTCAAGACGTACCAATGCTAGACTCGGAGATAACAAAACTAGAGGTGAGGGATGCGATTCGATCCATGAAAAATGGAAAAGCTCCTGGTCTAGACGGTATACCAGCCGAGTTCTATAAAGAAGCCTTGAAAATTGATAAATGGACAGGATACGTAGTAGGTATTTTTAACAAAATTTATGAAAAAGGAAGCTATCCAGATGAATGGTCCACATCAATACTGCATCCTATTTACAAGGGTAAGGGTGGAGTTAACAATCCGGACAATTACCGCGGTGTCTCTCTTCTGCCGGTGTTTGGAAAAATTTATTGCACAGTGCTATATAACAGGCTAAAAAATTGGATAAATGAAAATAATAAAATTTCACGATACCAAGCCGGATTCAGGGAAGGCTTCAGGACGGCGGACAATCTATTTGTCCTGAGAACTGCAATTAACAGATGTTTGAGTGTCAAACGAGGCAGGTTACACTGTACTTTTATAGATCTGAAAAAAGCATTTGACTCTGTTGAACGCAATGCCCTATGGCAAAAATTATGGCAACTAGGAGTATCGGGAACTATGATTAGGGCGCTAATGGGAATTTATAAAAAAAATGGAGTTCTGTGTTAAATATGGGAGGGACCAAGTTTCAGAAAATATAAAGGCAGTTAAGGGTGTAAAACAGGGATGCGTATTGTCACCACTGTTATTTAACTTATTTATAGACGATGCAGCTTTGATGCTGGAAGTAGAGGGGATCGATGCTCCAACGGTGGGTGAGCGAAGTATTCCTGTTCTAATGTATGCAGATGACTTATGCCTCTTTTCCACAAAAATAGATGGCATGCAGAAGGGTTTAGATTTACTATCGACATACTGTACGACTTGGGGACTTACTGTTAACGTTAGCAAAACGAAAGCTATGACTTTTAAAAACGGGTCGGTATACAGCGGGAGGGAAAGGTGGACATACCGTGGTGAGAATTTAGAAAATGTTAAAAACTTTGTCTACTTGGGGATGACTTTGACAATGAATGGAAAATGGACGAGACACATCGAAAATGCAACAATGAGAGCTAGGTGCCGGACAAGCGAAATGCTTAATAATATGTCAAAATTGCGAAACATACCGATGCGTACACTAGAACAGGTTTATTCTTCGACTGTGAGAGCGACCATGCTGTATGGCTCAGAATTATGGGGTTGGGAACGAACGGGGACACTAGATAAAATTCAACCTATGTTTCTTAAGAAAGCGATGAGATTAGCAACGGGGACTTCAAATTGTGGCATACTGAAGGAATTCGGTACATTTTCGGACACAATAAGGGGCAAAATTATGGCTATTAAGTATTGGTTGGACATAATAAACGGGAATCAGGACTCGCTTAGAGCAGAGTGTTACAATGAACAGAAAAGGCAGTGTGTTTCGGGAGATTGGGTAATCGGTGTAGAAAGGGGATTGAAGGGCATAGGGATGGGTTGGGTATGGGAGAGCAGTACGCGGAATAATAGAAATGTTTGGAGGACAGTTAAGAAGAGACTAATCGATATAGACAGACAGTATATAGAAGCAGAGTGTAGCCAGAAAATATCGCTCACCCTGCAGACGGAACTGAAACTTTCGTGGGGAAGGGAGAAATATATTGACTCTTTGGATGGGGATGATAAAAAGTGCTATTGCATGGTTTCACTTGGGGGGATGGATGGCCCATAATTTAACAAATGAGGAAGGCATTAAACTATGCCCACTATGCGATGACCATGAAAACTGGCAGCATATTATAGCATTCTGTAGAGAGACAGAACAACTTAGATCACAGATGCTGCCGGAGAGATTTCTCAGGTCGGATCGAGGGAGAGTGGCGTGTTGGGATCTTTTAGGACGGATCGAGAGTGAATCAAAAGCATGCAAATTTTTGGGTACAGTAAGAAAATTGAGATATAACAAAATTGTAGATTAAGGATATATGTATTAACAATAAGAAGAATCTCAATATGGTCTTTGTTTTCGATCTTTAATCATGTTATATAATAAGTAGGTCTGATAAGCTGAATAGTCTGATAGTGCACTTAATGTCTGCAGGGACGGGGGGAGGGGGGTATGAGCGTGCGGTGTGTATATGTATGGGGGTGTGTGGATGTATGTGTGTGTGCTTTTTTTTTTCCTAATTTGTTTTCTAGCATTTTTTTTTAATATTAATGTACGGAATGTGGATGAATGTAGATATGTATTATTTTGATTTAGTGCAGACATCGATTTTACTTATATGTAGCCTGTTATTGTTTTTTGATACAGGTGTATTTGTAGGTATTTGTTTATATTATTAGTTTTATTTTTATTCATGGAAAAATAATGCACGTACGGCCAAGCAGGCCCGTGCGCAATGTAAATGCATATGTATTTTCTTTATTCTGAAAAAAAAGGCAATAAATTCCAAATATTCTTGGTCTACAAACTGGACGAATAATAATAATAATAATAATAATAATAATAATAATAATAATAATAATAATAATAATAGCTGAACAGATAGACGAATGGAGAAGACTACATAACAGTGAACTATGTGACCTTTATAGGTCACCTCATTCCTGTTGGTAATTATTGATCCTAGATATTTGAATTCCTCCACATATTCAAAATTCACTTTGTTTTAGGTATCCATTCCCCATTTTATAATTTAGTTCTATGTGTAACCGTATTTTTAGTTTAATTGATATTGACTTCCAGTCCCTGTTTCTTAATACTATTTAATATGCTATGAGTTTTACTTTTTAATACATTCTCAAGATTTTTCCGATTGAAAAAAAAATCGACGTCCTATAGAAAGTAAGATTAAAGCTAGCAGACAAGACGATGGTAAGCTTTCATTAAAGCCATATGATCCTGAACGGTTTAACAAGATAATAATAATAAGAATAATAATAATAATAATAATATTTTTTATTAGGAATAATATAAATAAAGTGTTTTACCTTCAACCGAAAGCGATTTGTCACCAGAGGTTCCTATTTAAAGCATCTTCTTCCCTCAAATATCTAGCTTCCATACTTCTCCTCACTCCATCTATCCAACGTACTCTAGGTCTACCTCTTCCACTTCTTCCATTAGCTTTCCATTCAACGATATTCTTTGGTATTGTGTCTTCTTCCATTCTTATGAGATGTCCATACCATTTAAAACGTTTTTCTTCTATTTTTTTTCAACTTGCATAATTTCCCTTATTGTGCTGTTTCTGACTTTATCCCTTCTTGAAATTCTTGCCGTTCGCAAAAAATCCATAATGACAATAATAATGGTTTATTTTACCTGATGGAGTTACGATCGTAAAGTCATCCATTCCACTTCACCAGAGTTAAAATATGCAAATATTAATAATTAAGAATTATTACAACTTTATTAATAACACGTAATAGGCTTAGTCTACGCAATGTACAGATGACTAGAAAAGACAAAAAATACAATAATAATAAAGTAAAAAAGTAAAGTAAAGTTATCCCACAACAGGCCCGCAGGACCTTGGGCTAGTAGGAGGTTAAGGCTCCCACTTTTTCTAGACAATCGGCACTTTACGTCAGCCGGGTTGCCAGCCCTGCGTGACGACCGCCTTTACCCCCAGAACAAGCGTCTGGTACTCATTTCAGTTAGAGGCTGAGTCGACCCCAGGACCATAGTGCCGCTAGAGGGTTTGGGTCAGTTTAAAAATCCTGACCCCAACGGGACTTGAACCCTCGATCCTCCGACTTGTAGCTCTGTACCTTAACCACTACGCTACGGCGTGCCCCCAATACAATAATAATAATAATAATAATAATAATAATAATAATAATAATAATAATAATAATAATAATAATAATAAGAATCTCTATCTTCGGGTTTTTACAGCTGCTGCCGTCTTCCCGTGCCAAACCTCCAAAGCCTACGATCTTGGGCATCTTCGATGCTTAACCCTCTACTTGCATTACAGTCTTCAGGTTTTCCTTCCATGTTAACTTTGGTCTCCCTCTTTTCTTCTTTCTGGTCGGATGCCATTGATACAGTTGCTTTGGCCATCGCTCTTCTTCCATTCTTAAAATATGTCCTAGCCACTTTAATTATGTTTTTAATTTCCTTATTTGTGACATGTTCTAATTTTGACTTTCTGGCACTTCTGCGTAAATAATCCATTTCTAGAGCTATTAGTCTATTCTTGTACTTATTGATTGTCCATACTTCACTTCCATTCATTGCAACAGATTCCACAAATGTTTTGCCAGTATATTTTTTTTGTGTCTTTCCAAATATGCTTATCCCACCATATGGAATTTAACGACGATATTATTTTGCTACTCATTTCAATTGTATGTTTTGTATTATCTTTGCCTACACCTTCAATGTTATTCATAATTATTCCCAAATATTTGGTTTGTTTCACTTGCTTAATTTTGATTCCTTCTTCCAATATTAAATTTTCTCTTGCATTGCTATTTATTGCCAGATATTCTGTTTTTTTGTAAATTTACTGTGAGACCCCATGAATAATATGTGTTTTTCAACCTTTTTATCATGAATTTCATATCAAATTTGTCTTGCTATGATAATATTAATAATAATAATAATAATAATAATAATAATAATAATAATAATAATAATAATAATAATAATCTATAATTTGATTAAATAATTGACGTGGTATAGAAAGTTCAAATTACAAAATAATAATAAAAATATACCTATAACATAGTTATGTACTTATATTGTCAAAGGAAATATTTAAATAACTTTTTTCTTTTTTCTTTAACTGCTTTTGAGTCGGGCAATCCTCGATATAAGAGGGGAGAGAATCCCGAAGCCGGGTAGCTAAAACAAGGAAGGATGGGACAGAATATGGCCATAGTGATGAACAACCAATATACTTTTTTCTCGGCCTTAATTAAAATCACTATATCCTAGATTTACGAACAACGATGAAAATATGATAGCCAAGCTGGTTATCGGTCTCGTTAAAAATCACTTGTGACGAACAAATGGAATGCAAATCAAATTATAATACACAACAAGCGGTGTTGCCATATGTTGTTACATTTTATGACGAGATTTTAATAGCAGTCTGCGAGTACTTTATAATTGGGTCAACTTCATAATTATTCACACCAACTAACACAAACTGTAAGATACCACGTGATAATATCTTCCCAAGATGTGAATGCAATGTTGCACTATCAATAAATCGCTGATTAATACAACAGTAGACTCCAATTGTAACACGATCATGTCTGCAAACACAGATATCCAGACCGTCCTGAGTTTTAATTTTAACAAAAATCCCAATGAATGAAACTGTTGAGGTTGTTACAATGAAAATATTAAATAAATAAATATTTATTTAATATTTTCATTATATATATATATATATATATGATATGAAAAGAAAAATGAATCCTTGAGTCGGGATTTGAACCCGAATCTCTAAACTCTGTACGTTTTGCGCTGTAACCAACTGAGCTACTCAAGTATTCCAACACAAATATATATTGTCTTTATATATATATATATATATATATATATATATATATATATATATGTAGTATTCCTTACATATGTATAGCAGGAAGTCTTTCCAACTGACATCTAGTGATCAACATAACAGTTAAGCAAATTTTTAAATAATATATATATATATATATATATATATATATATATATATATATATATATATATTCATAATACTAGATCTTCATCGATGGCTGTATACATATATATACAGGGCAAGTCAAAATGTTGTGCAGGTTTTCAGAAATTTATTATGTGAAATGTAATGAACATATAATATCGTGAGACATATTGTATGAAAGGTAAACTCTCAAAGTTTAGTTGTCCACTTCTAAAGTTCCGCGTTCACCCGCAAGATGTCAACAGCAGAGCAGTAAAGGAAAATGGCGTTGACTGGGGATCAGAAGTCTTTCTGTGTGCTTGATTACCATGTAAACAACTCTGTGACTAGTGTTCAACGACATTTCCGTACCAGATACGATAAAGACCCGCCGGATGGGAGATCCATTCGTAAGTGGTACACACACATTTAGGGATTCAGGCTGTATCTGTAAACGAAAATCGACTGGCCGTCCGTCGACGAGTGAAGAGACAGTCGAACGCGTTCGCACATGCTTCGTGCGGAGTCCACAGAAATCCACCTACCGGGGAGCGACAGAACTTCAACTACCACAAAAAACTGTATGGCGGATTCTCCGGAAACGTTTACAGATGAAACCCCTACCACTTGCAACTGGTTCAAGCCTTAAAACCCGCCGATTATGCTTTGCGAGCGTCCTTCTGTGTGATTTTCTCGCATTAATGGAAGAGAATGAGTTCCATGAGAGGGTAGTTTACAGTGATGAAGCGACTTTCCACCTTTCAGGAAAAGTGAATAGACACAATGTAAGGATTTGGGGAACTGGTAACCCCCATGCAACTCTGGAACATCAACGCGATTCTCCGAAAGTGAATGTCTTTTGTGCCATTTCCCATGCAAAGGTTTATGGGCCCTTTTTCTTTCATGAACGTACTGTGAACGGACATGTTTTTCCTTGATATGCTACAACAATGGCTCCTTCCGCAGCTTGAAGCGGATAGTCCAGATTTTCATTCTGCAGTTGGATGGTGCCCCTCCACATTACCATGGCAGTGTTCGAGACCATTTGAATACGGCTTTACCACAACGCTGGATAGGCCGTGCATCTCAGGGTGATCAACAACTCATTCATTGGCCACCTCGTTCCACCAGATCTAACCCCGTGTGATTTCTTCATGTGGGGTCTTGTAAAGGATCATGTTTACGTACCACCACTTCCAACAACACTGCATGAACTGCGTGCCCGCATCACAGCAGCCATTGCTGATATCGACCGCGGACTGCTACAGAAAGTTTGGCAGGAGATTGAATATCGGCTTGACATCTGTCGTGTAACAAAAGGCGCTCACATAGAACATCTGTGAATATTTAAAAAAAAACTTTGAGAGTTTACCTTTCATACAATATGTCTCACAATATTATATGTTCATTACATTTCACATAATAAATTTCTGAAAACCTGCACAACATTTTGACTTGCCCTTATATATATATATATATATATATATATAAGGGTTATAACTTTTTGGACTTTTGTGAAATAAAATATTTCCTGTGCAATGGATGGATGAACTTTTACTTTAAAATATTGTAAAAGGCCTTCATTTCACTGAGCTTCAAGAAAGGTCACCCCAAATATATTTATATATCAATATTTAATATTAATTTGGGGGTGACCTTTTCTTGAAGTTCAGTGAAATGAAGGCTTTCCAATGGTTTTAAGCAAAAGTTCACCCATTCATTGCACAGGAAATATTTTATTTCACAAATATAAAAAAAGTTATATATACACACAGATTTTCAATGTTTATACATCACCTGGTCCTCCGGGTTAGGGGTTGATGCATAAGGCCAGCTCCTTGTTCATCACAAAAAACATAACAATGGTAAAAGGCCTAAAGATTTAAAGCCGGACGGAAATGAACGAAGACGACAAAAGCAAAGGAAAAGGACATTTCTTAAATATATTTAGCCTATATATTAGGGTTTCCAAAAATATCGAAGTCTTTTATTTTTAAAGCATACCCTCTTAATTTATTTGTATAATGTTAAGACAATTATTGTAAGTATAAATTAGTGTACGTAGCCCTACAGCAACCCGTGCTGACTTGCTTCGAAAGATGTCAGTACTTACACACTTTGAAAACAAAATTTGAACAATACTGTTTCTTATTGTAAAATAGTAAATAATTACAGTGGCGGCTCCTTGGAGAAAGTGGTTAGACGCTCGTCTCTCACCGCTGGGGTCCCGAGATCGAGTCTCGTTTATTCAATGTGGGTTTCGTGTTCTACGAAACGGAGCTTGGGCAGGTTTTTCACGGGGTTTATCCCGTTTTCCCCTATCGCAAATTTAATTCCACTATTTCTCCAGACTCATCCATTTCGTTTCATCTCATTAATTTTATTCATAAGAGTGTAATGAAGCATAAGATGAATGATCAAACTCCAGTTGTAGATTTAATAAAAAAATGAACAATGAAAATGGTATGATTATGTAAAAAGAATAAAAGATTCCCAAGAGAATACTAGAATGAATGTCTCTTGGCTAAAAATAACCGCAATTCATTGTGTTTTAAGCAAAAAGAGTGAAAACAGGATTGAACGGTTAAGACGGGAATGACAGAGAAATAAGGAGAATATCAGTAGATTAACGGTCTTACTAATAAAAATCTCTAATACAGGCTTTCATCAGTTGATTAATTATACAATATATAAGCCTTATGTAGATCACGTATAATTTCCTTACTAATAAACGTTGTGCCGGAGCTATATAACAAAACAGCAGTTACACACAATACGTCACATATTCGTCATCATAATGACGTCAGAACAATATTACTCGCAGTTTGTGACAGAAATAAAACAACATCAACTAGTGATTAATTGTGTAAGAAATGAATATGGATAAGAATTAATAGAGATTCCCTAATTGAGGAGGTACGGAAAAAATAAGTGTGTTTTAATTTATATACATTTCCCGTTACTCTATGTCAAATAAAACGTAGAATTGGTTTCACAGATAATATGCTGCCATCTAACATCAAGAATTTTGACCAATTCTTAGAAACTAATAAAAGCTTTCCCCATTACTTATTAATTATATGCAGTGTTTTAAGATGCGGTAGAAAACGTTCAAAATAGTAGGAAATGTTGGCGACAACAAAATATCATTTCAAGCGAAAAAAAAAATCACTATAGTTTGACCGGGAATCGAACCTACGACCTCACGCATTGTAGTCAGAATCTCTAACCACAAGACTACCAAGTTCACACGTAGATTCTTGCAATAATAGTACCTCTATACTTAAATACATTTTTATATCGGTGTGTGTGTTATGTATTAAAGATGCAAGAAAGTTTTCTTAAAATAATATTAAGAAGCATTTAAACTACATTCAGGTTAAATCTTGTCTACAGCAATTATTGTACAACATATCTTTTTGTGATTCAATGTTCAATTTTAAAATATTGTTAGTCCTAATCGAGAATGAGTGTAACGAAAGGCATTTTATGATGCCTTTATTTTCCTACCCAGAGCTTTATTAATATTATTTATGCCCTGTGCATCCATCAAACAGTCGTTAAAGTGTTGCATTTTGGGTTAAATTTAAGGAAACGTTCATCAATATCATAAGAAAACAACCAGTTGATCTTGATGTCCGACATTTTGTCTAGTTATAGAATCCTTAAACAAGGCTGGAGGCATGTATAACGATTCCCATGTAAAGTTGTACACCTCTTATACACTAAACAGCTAATACAGTGTTTATTAGTAAGAATTTTCAACTGAGATGTGTATAAACCTTGTATAAAAGTTATATATGGATTATTAGTAAGAGGGTAAGTGTGTGCAGGAAGATTTGTGAAACATTGTGAAACATTGTGAAACCTAATAAATAAATAAAATTAGTATTATTAAATCACTCATTGGCTTTATCGAATCCGTAGGTTCATGACCGCGCGGACATAAGCTTTCCATACATCCCTATCCTGAGCTAATGTTTCCCAATCATCCCCTGTATAATCTACTTCCCTCCAATCACAGATAATGATATTCTCCCACCTCATTCTTGGTTTAGAAACTGGGCGTTTCCCCTCTGGTTTTGCTACAAGAAGCTTCCATGCAACTCTTTCATTCTCCATTCATGCCACATGTCCTGCCCATGGTAGTCTACGAGACTTAACTGTTATTATATCTGGCGTCCTATACAAATCATGTATCCGTAGCTCAATGTTATATAGTTTCTCCTTTCAACTGCCTGTTCATCTCTATTATTATTATTATTATTATTATTATTTTTATTATTATTATTATTATTATCATTATTATTATTATTATCATTATTATTATTATCATTATTATTATTATTATTATTATCATTATTATTATCATTATTATCGTTATTATTATCATTATTGTTATCATTATTGTTATCATTATTGTTATCATTATTGTTATCATTATTGTTATCATTATTGTTATCATTATTGTTATCATTATTGTTATCATTATTGTTATCATTATTGTTATCATTATTATTATTAGTAGTAGTATTAGGTCCATCGCTGTGGTCTCGAGGTAGCGTGCTGCCTTATCACGCAGCGGGCCCGGATTCGATCCCCGGTAGGTGCAGTTTTTCTGGGTGAGATTTTTATCGGGGTTTTTCCTCACCTCTAAGACAAATGTCAGAAGAACTTTAAGGCCCAAGCGGTCCCCGAAATCATATGGCCATCATCATCCTTATCATCATCATCATCATCTTTCACCGGTGTGGAAAGCAACGGGAAGCTACCACACCTACAATTCCCCAGTAAAGCTGCAAGCATAGCATGAAAATGCTATGATTACAGTGAAGGACTGCCTTCGGGCAGAATTACTATGGATGAATTATTATTATTATTATTATTATTATTATTATTATTATTATTATTATTATTATTATTATTATTATTATTATTATTATTATTATTATTATTATTATTATTATTATTATTATTATTATTGCTGTTGTTTTTGTTGTTATAATAGAGACGAATGGAGGAACATTATAAAGCGAAATTGAAGACAAATCATTGGTGCCGGAAAAATGTATCAATATTTTTAAAACCGGAAATATATACATTATTATTATTAATATTATTATTAGTACTAATATTATTGTTATTATTTTTATTAATATTATTGTATATACTTTTTATTTTATTATACATTATACTTTTTTCTCTCTACTATATATGAAAAAAGTTATTTCAGAACGGTCTTCATAAAGTCGCGCTTCCAGTTGACGGTTAAACATTTACAATAAATGTATGGAATAAAGTAATTTTATGGAAGTAGAATGTTGTAATATTTATAGTAGGCACTCTCCTAAAGCCTGGTGAATAGCCTGTAATTGTGAGAGATGGCAGTACATCTTCCAGATGTTCAACTCCCTAAAGAGATATTAAGTTCCACGTCTTATATACATAGCGGCGCTCCAGTTTATGACTGTTCTTTAAGTTCTATTAGAAGCAGCAACATGCCAATAGTAGGCCACAGGGAGATATGGTAGTGTGCACTGAGAATCATTAAAATGAATTGTAAAACACACCAGAAACCAATAACAATTACAATATTCATATCCAACTTACCTAAATATTGTTCAAGGAGACATAATTGCGTAGCTGAGCAAAAAGTAACGCTTATTCAAAAATTTACACTTCTAATCCTAAAATAAATAAATAACTTCATATTGCGACTGGCCTACAAAGTCATTGGCTGCTAGCCTCACATCCACATGTGCTAATCATTGAGCCAGTGTAGGGGTGAAATGTAGTCAGCAAGTCGGGTCCCCTAGCCGTTAGAGCTTTTTTAAACCTGGAACCGCTACTTATGCCTCACGATGCTGGGTGGGCACTGGTCCCTTACTGGCCGAAATTTCATGAGAAAATTTCTTCTCCCATGGACACCCGAACCAGCGCAAGCCTCGCAGCTCTGCGGCTGAGCCTTCTTTGTCTTACCCACTCAGCTAAGGCTAAAAATACATAAAACGTATATTCGCCCAGTTATATTATGTGGATGCGAATCATGGAATCTTTCTTACTTTAAGGGAGGAAAAAATATTACAAGTATTTGAGAATAAATATCTATGGAAAGTTTTTGGACCAGGTGAATGGAGAGTACTGCATACTAGTGAGCTACATTAGCTTTATAGGAAACAAGATATAATAACAATTTAGTCTCGTGGAGCGCGATGGGCAGGACTTACGGTTTGAATGGGGACTGAGTGAAGGGCATGGAAACTGCTTGCAGAAAACCAGAGGAAAAACGCCCAGTTGATAGACCAAAAATATGGTAGAATAATATTAATATGAATTGAGGGAAGTAGATTGTGCAGGAGATAACTGGAAAACATTACCTCAGGATAGGGACGTATGGAGAGCTTGTGTCCGCGCGGCTGTGAATCTATGGGTTCGATAGTGCCAGTGAGTTAGGTATAATTATTGTCTGTACAATTATCATCTATGTTATTGTTGTTATTGTTATTGTTATTATTAATGTTAATATTATTATTAAGATTATTATTATTATTAATATTATTATTATTAATATTAATATTATTATTAATAGTATTATTATTATTAATATTATTATTATTAATATTATTATTATTATTATTATTATTAATATTATTATTATTATTATTATTATTATTATCATTATTATTATTATTATTATTATCATTATTATTATTATCATTATTAATATTATTATTAATATTATTATTATTGTTATTAATATTATTATTAATTTTTTTTATTTATTTTTTTTCAGCATGCCCCATTACCGTAGTAATATTACATGCATAACATAACAAACATAAAATCAGATAACATAACATTGCATAACATCACATATTTGGTTTTTGTTTACATGTTTTTTTTTTATCTTCGTCACTTGTTAATCACTCATTTTCGTACACTATTGTTTTTATATATTTTTTGAAATGTCTTAAATATTTGTGTATTAGGTCTTTCTCCGTCACAGGCCATGTTCCTCCTTCTTTGCTGATTTCTTCTTTCAACTTATTTCTAGAATGCTGCTGCAATTCACAATATTATAAAGGAGATGTTCTACATTTTGAATTACTTTTCTACATGGACAGGTTGCGTTGTTTAATATTCCAATACGATAAAGATGTGATTTATTTTTTCCATGACCAGTTACCATTTCAGAAAATTCTGGAGTTATTTCACATTTAAGTTTTAATCTGTCTCTGACTGATGGGAAGAACTTCTTACATGTGGCTCCTTTATCTGCGTTGTCCCATTCGTTCTGCCATTTAATGGTTCCTTCTTCTTTTACTTGGGCAACTATTGATGATTTAGGTATTTTTGTATATTCTACGGTTACGCTGGTTTCTGTTGCAGCTTGTTTTGCCAATTGATCTGCCATTTCATTCCCATAAATTCCAACATGTGATTTTATCCAGCCGAAATGTACTATCCAATTTTGTTCCCTGATATTATTAATATTATTATTGTTATTAATATTATTATTAATATTATTATTGTTATTAATATTATTATTAACATTATTATTGTTATTAATATTATTATTAACATTATTATTGTTATTAATATTATTATTGTTATTATTATTATTAATATTATTATTATTAATATTATTATTATTATTATTATTGTTGTTACTCATTTTAAATAATTATCTGTTCGATACGAGGTTTTAACATACTACTATCTTCATTATTATCAACATGGAGTTTTATACTGTTAACGTATTTAAATTACAATTTTAATTAACTTTTGAGCGTCTGTATTTTAAATTATAGCTAATTAAAATAGTCACAGTTTGTATTACTCTCATTTCGTTGCATATTAAATATCAGTAGATAATTTTCTGAGAATTTGTTATTGAATTCACTCTAGAGACATGTATCTAAATTATCTACAACGCATTCACGTTATTTTAATAGGCCCCATATTATTAACATTTTTGTCGTTCAAAGTTTTCTTAATACAATAAGTAATTGGAGCTGAAAATTAATCATGAACGAAACATAAATAATGAAATGTTATACAGATTCTAAGTGTGTGTCAATTAATGATTTTATGTAAACAATATACCTATTTATTTAGAAACGTGAACATTTACACATTTTCAAATGCGTAGGATAGAATGGAAAAACTGAACGATATGAAACCTGTAAGAAAAACTAAGAGTATTGCAAAACATTTGACTATAAATGCATTTATAACGGATCATAGAATACAAACTACTCGTATTTATATTCTATTCGATTATTATCTTCCCCTACATCATCGAATACATATCATGCTGCCAACATATTTTGTTCTGCTATCGCGACATCTAGTTATATTGTTCCCTATTATGTCTTATAGTTTTAATTTTCTTTTCGAGAAGTAAGTAAAGGTAAATATATTAAGTTTCATTTTGTTAAGATTATATTAGACCCGTTCTGTTTTACAAAAAAAACCTGCTGAGACATTGTGACTGTCAGGTAACATAACTCCCATAAGTTGGGAATTTTGTTTTTAACTATCTTTCATAGCTATCTAGCAGTCTTTAGTGCATGTACCATAAAGTTTAACGTAAGCCTATTTTAAGTTATTTTTATTTTTTCCTTCTTCTCCATCTCACCTTAAATGTATGTTTACATTCCTCACGTCCCCTGGGTCTACAGAGGCAAGATCTGTCGGGACAGGATATTTAGATTTTGGATTACACAATCACAAGGAGGGTCTCCTCGAATGAGTAATTAGCTCAAAATAGGGCTTTTCCAAGACAACACAAACATTTAAGGCTAAATATACAATTCACTCGCTCATTCATACTAAACATGTTCAATATGTTAATGATAGCCAGATGATGTTAGGGGAACATTGGTCCATTAAATTTTTTTGATATTTGTCTTACAGATGAGAAAAAAACCCCAAAAAACCATCATCCAGGTAACCTGTCTTGACTGGGGATTAATCACGGACCCGCTGTATATGAGCCAGTAAAACTACCCCTGACCACAGCGGTGGGCAAATTATTTTTATCTTCAATTTTAATTTTTTATTTTCCTCTGTTCGTCATATTTTGTTCTGACCAAACACTATATATACACACACATACATTACTTAGGTCCCAAGTCACATTATTATATCAATGTGTTCCATTTTTCCTGTTTTTAAATTAAGGTAAGTAGTCATTTGTTATAATCTGAGAAAATATTATTTCTTTTTCAGATTTACTTCTACCATTGTTTTACATAGGAATTGTGGATAAATTACTCTTTCTCAGTAAATAAGCTGTATAGAAAATACAAACAAAAACAGAAAATTTGGAATATGCTTTGAAAGAGATTCAGTTAAAAGCTTAATTCTTCTTCTTCCTATACACTCCAAGAATTAGGCATGTCTGACCATTGTTTTCTAGGTCTTCCCTGATGTCTTCCTCCCTTATACCTATAGTACATAACTCTTCTTAGGATGATCTCTTTTGGTATATTATCAACAGGCTTGTGGAAAGCAACGGGAAGCTACCACACCTACACAATTCCCTAGTAAAGCTCCAAGCATACCATGAAAATGCTATGATTGCAGTGAAGGACCTGCCTTCGGGCAGAATTACTATGGATGGATCAACAGGCTGTCTCCACCCATTTCCATAGTTTATAATTTTTCCTCTGAAGAATTTATTTCTGCCTCTACCCTTACTTTTCTTTAGAGTTTTTTCTAAGAGGGTGTATCCTTTCACTGTTCTTAAATAATTCATTTCGGCAGCCTGTATATCCTGTTTATATCAGCTATCGTCGACGTCCATATTTCAGATTCATAAAAAAAGCAGCACGGCCATTAATTTGTAGAACTTCATTCATGTTCCTTTTCTAGTTTTAGTTTCTAAGCTACTGTTTATTGTACCACATTGTTTGTTGGAATATGGGTAATTTATCTTTAAAATCATTTTAATGTTTATAACTGACATAATGTTCCTTAATATTTAAAGCCGTGATTTACAATAACACAATATTAATTAAAATTTTGGTTCTAACAGTACATTAATCTTGAAAGACTTTTGTTTTTGTTTTTTGCCAACATTTTAATATTACAACTCTCTCTCTCTCTCTCTCTCTCTCTCCCCTCTCCCTCTCCCTCTCCCTCTCTCTCCCTCCCTCCCTCCCTCCCTCCCTTACACTTTCACACACACACACAGATATATATATATATATATATATATATATTGTAGATTTTGCGGATTAAGAAAGGTATCTTGGGTTTTCCGCGTCATGGATTCAGTGCATGTCTCTGACCACTGATTCCGACGTTTAGACATGATCCCACAAGCCATTATCAAGGAATGATTATCATCAAATGTCTTAAATCTTCATTTAAGTAAGTCGAGTAATTCAGAATTACGTCCCTCTGTCTAAGACATCATTTTGGCCCAGAACTACCGGATATGTTCCTGTTGGAAAATAAATTTTCCCACAGAATTTCAGTCACGGGACCGGTGCTTATCCAGCATTGTGAAAAATGTTGTATAAGTTACAATAAATAGCGGATCTAAGTTGAGAAGACCAGATGTAGAGTTTGGGAGACCCTAGATGCTGAAAACACGTCACCCGTATACTGATTCGACCATCGTTCACAGAGTAGAGTCATGTGGATTTGAGGCTAGCTAGCTGGCTTGTAAAAATTGTCCGGAGGCCAAATAGTCCCACCATGCATTTCTACGGGCGGGGGACGGTAAACTTCAGGGAACCCATCGCCAAAGGCTCAAACACAGGGACATGTTCCTAGGAACACAGAAGTTGGGAATTTAGAAACTGGAATCTGAGTTAAATATAACGCGGGCACTAGAGATAGTAACGCGGGAAAAAAAATTTTTAGATAAATAGGCCTTGGATATAGTCGCTTTACAGGAAAACAAAAAAAAAAAGTTAGGTGGCCAGGAGAAGGTAGTTCAGGAATCAGGAAGCTTTGAATTATACTACGGGGGTGCAGAAAGACCTGCATTTGGAACGGGTTTTTTAGTCAGAAGGAGGATCCTATCTGCTATCTGAGATATTAAGTTTGTTAGTGATAGGGTATCATACATAATTCTAAAGGGTGAACAACATGATTTAATAATTGTAAATGTACATGCCCCCACAGAAGATAAAGATGACAAGATCAAGGATGAGTTCTATGAAGAATTAGAATGCTTATTTGATAGCCTTTCACGATATCATATGAAAATTATCTTAGGAGATTTTAATGCAAAAGTGGGGCGGGAAGATATATTCAAACCAACAATAGGCAAATTCAGTCTTCATGAAGATAGTAACGACAACGGGATTAGATTAGTCACATTTGCCACATCAAAGAATCTCATTGTTAAGAGCACAACATTTCAGCATAAGGATGTTCGTAAATACACCTGGACATCTCCAACGGCAAACTCGGAACCAGATAGATAATGTATTAGTGGACAAACGCTGGCACAGTAGCATCATCGATGTTAGATCAGTTAGAGGGACAGACTGCAATTCGGATCATCATCTGGTCAGTGAAAATCAGACAACGGCTATCGCTTATGAGAGGAACAAACGCTAAAGATGATTCTGTAAAATATGAATTAAAAAACTTGAAAAATGATGAAATGCGGCAAGAATACCAAATCAAAATTGCTAATAGATTTGAAGTACTGGAATCTTCAGATGACAATGTGGCAAACGAAGAAGAAACTGATATAAATAAAGAATCGGAGGCTATAAGAGATGATATTAAATTGCCAGCATCAGAAAGCATCGGGTGTTTAAAAAAGGGGCAAAACAAGAAATGGTTTGATGAGGAATGTGTCGACATTGTAAAGAAAAGAAAGCTAGCAAAAATGAAATTGTTACACGAGCCAAATGAGGTAAATTTAGAGCAATTGGGTAGTATTAGACGGGAAACCACCATATTACTAAAGAGTAAAAAAGAGGGAATATTTGAGAGAGAAGATTAATGATCTTGAAATGAACGCAAAAAATAGGAATATTAGAGAATTATATCAGGGAATTAGTATAGAGAAGAAAGTGTTTCAGACTAGAACAAACATAATTCGGAATGAAAATGGGGATATGATTGCAGATTCTAAGAGTATATTAAATAGATGGAAAAGTTACTTTAATCAGCTATTAAATGTACATTCAGAACAGGACCTTGAGGAGGATAATTTACAGAGAGCAGAAATGCTAGTCGCAGAATCAAGTGCATTAGAGGTTGAAATGGCGATTGAAAAATTGAAGATGTATAAAGCATCAGGTTCAGATGAGATCCCAGCAGAACTGATAAAATGTAATATGGAAAGTTCACCCGAATGGGTATTATTCTTTGCTATATTCTGAGATCGAATTTGTTCTTTCACGGCACTCGGTGATATGATATTGGTTACATCTCTGTCCGCACAATTCACACACACATTGGTCATTCGGGGTGTGGAATGTCTTGTTCTTGCATAATTTGTGGTGGAAGCCGTGAATGGCTAGCCTTTTAATGGTGTGTCTCTGCTCCTGATTCTCCTTGGTCCAAGTTGCGATCGATCATTGCAGTCGTCCCATAGAAGTCGATATCTATCTCCGCTCTTTTCATTCTTCTCCGTTCTAGTAGCTTGTTGCTGGCTCCGGTAGATGGTAGGCTGAGTCTCAGATCTTCTATGTAAAAAGTTTCCTTGGCCAGCTCATATGCCAGCCTTGATGGAGCATATTTTCCCACTCTGAGGGCACACTTTAGGAACCGTGCCTTGACTTTCTCAATGCGTTCTAAGTCACTGATGGTTAATTTTTCCCATATTAATTCGAGACCATACGTGATTATTGGGGATATTGTCGTGTTGAAAAGTGTAGTGGCTGACGTTAGTGATAAGGATGCAATGTTCTTTATTCTATACATCGCTTTCGTGGCTTCTGCTGTCCTTTCTTGTATGTGGTATCTGAACGAGTTCCCTGTTGTTTGTAGGGTTACGCCTAGATATCTGAATTTGTTGACTGTTGTTATAGGTTCATTGTATAGCGTCATTATGTCTTTTTTTTATGTCCGCCCTCCTTTTCTGAATGTCAACAGACAGGTATTTTGCATATTGATGCTCAGTTGGTTTTTCATTACCCAGCTTTCTAATTCTAAAAGTGTTTCTTGTGTTCTTCTCGGTTGGGCGATCCTAAGGCCATATCGTCTGCATACATTATTAGTCTTTCCTTCGAGTATCTCCACTACGTCTGCCGTCGCTATGTTAAACAGGGCTTATGGGGTCGCCCTGGAGGACTCCATTCGTCTGCGTGATGATCTTTGATCTGGTGACACCATCTTCTATTTCGATGTAGTTGTATTGGAGAGCGTCTTCTATAATGTTGACTAGTGGATGTTCAGTGCCGATCATGTGTTTTATTTTTTGGATCAAGAGTTTTCTGTTCAGGGAGTCAAATGCTTTGCTGTAGTCTATGAATACAGAATAGTATTTTCCTTTGGGTTTTCGTAAGGCTTCTTCTATTTCGCCCAGTAGGCACCTGACGGCTTGTAGAGTGCTTCTACCTCGTGTGAAGCCAAATTGACATTCAGGGATTGAGACCTCTTCTTCTAGTCTGTTCCTTACGATCTTCATATATATTTTGAAGAGATTGTTTTCAAGTACCACGCCTCTATAAGCATTGGGGTCGCTTGTGTCTGCTTTTCCCTTGTATAGCACTATAATGAGAGATTTTCTCCAGCTGTTTGGTATACCTGAGTTTAGACGGTTGTTGAAAATGTTGGTCCATAGTGGTAGTAGTTTCCCGAGGGAATCTTTGATGTGTTCTGTGTACATTCGATCTGGTTCCGGTGCTTTTTTTATTTTTTGCCTGTCTTATAATGTCCTCTATTTCCTCTGGAGTTATCGTGATTTTGATGTTTTTGTGGTTCATTGTCGGTTCCTCTGATTCGTTTTCGTTTCTGGTGTAAGCGATGTCTGTGTTGTTTTTGTTTAGCAAGTTTTGAAAGTGTACCTCCCATTTACCCATTGGTATTTCTTTGGCTCTTGTAATAGTTTTTCTCCTCAGTGCTATGAAAGGGTCATTCCTCGCGTCTTCCGCCATCTTCTTGGCTTCTTGTTCTACGAAGTTGTCTTTCTTCCGTTTTAGAAGTAGCTTATATTCCTTTTTACATTGTGCATACATATGGTGTTCGCTCTCTGTTTGTTTTTTCCTTACCCTGTGTAGAGCTGCTAGAGTTTCATTTCTTTTTTATAACACTCTGAATCAAACCATCTTTGTGATCTTCTATTTTTTTGTGTTATAGCTGTTTCTAGGCTAATTTTGGTGGCGAGTTCGAGGACTTCATCCGTTTTATCTTTCAAGGCAAGTTCTTCAGCTTCTGTAGTATTCCAGTTCGTTAATTTCTCCATGTCCAGTCTTCGTGATAGTTTTGTGTTGTTGGGAATCGGCTGTGATTGCAATGTTTCTGAGATTTGTATGTCCGTTGCTATTGGAATGTGTTTCCTGATGATGCAGGCACCAGAGTTCCAGAGCCCTCCATGCCTCTTGATGGTTATTCCTTTTCCTTTGTAAAATATTAAATCAATTGTACTGGATCCATTGTGTCCGAAGTATGTTTTCTCGTCCTTTTGGTTGAGTAGCGAGTATCCTTCTTCCAATAAAAGTAAAGTGATCCCACAACAGGCCCGGAAGCCCTTGGGGGTAGTAGGAGGTTAAGGCACCCACTTTTCCTAGACAATCGGCACTTTATGTCAGCCAGGTTGTCAGCCCTGCGTGACGGCCGCCTTTAGCCCCAGAACAAGCGTCTGGTACTCATTTCCGTTAAAGGCTGAGTCGACCCCAGGGCCATAGTGCCGCCAGAGGGTTTGGGTCAGTTTAAAAATGCTGACCCCAACGGGACTTGAACCCTCGATCCTCCGGCTTGTTGCTCAGTGCCCTAACCACTACGCTATGGCGTGCCCCCATCCTTCTTCCAATAGGGTCTCTATTACTATTTCTGCTTTTTGATTAGGTTTATCGATTCTGCAATTAAAATCTCCGGCAATTATTGTATTTGTGTCTTTCTTTAACTTTGACAGTGCAGTTAATAGTTTTTCGATGATGTCTTCTGTAGATTTGTCGGGATTCATATATATTCCAATAATTGTTAGTGTTGATGTTTGGACTATGACCATGTTTTCTTCCTTGTACGTGTCTTCAAGTTTTCCTGCAGATTCTCTCATGAAGCATGACACTCATCCTTCTGGTCTGCCTCTGATAAAATCAGGGGGAGAAAAATTGTTGGAGAAGATATGCTGGCTGTTAAGTATGATTTGGGAAAAAGAAGATCTTCCAGATGAATGGAAGGAATCAATTATCGTACCAATTTATAAGAAAGGAGATAAAACTGATTGCAACAACTATAGGGGCATCTCATTGCTTTCAACTTCGTACAAAATTCTAACAAATATATTAGTCAGCAGACTTCCTCCCTATATTGATGACATTCTAGGAGATCATCAATGTGGATTTAGAAGCAACAGGTCTACAACAGATCAGATTTTTAGTATAAGACAGATTTTAGAAAATAAATGGGACTTCAAAAAAGCATATGATTCAATTAAAGGGAGAAGTTATATAGTATCCTGCTGGAGTTCGGAATTCCTAAAATGTTAGTTAGACTTATACGAATGTGTCTAAATGACACAAAGAGTAGGGTGCGTGTAGGCAAACAGTTTTCAGATACTTTTGAAATCCAGAATGGGTTGAAGCAAGAAGATGCACTATATTCTCTACTATTTAATTTTGTACTGGAGCATGCCATTAAATCTTTAGAGAATGAGGAAGGCTTACAACTGAATGGTATTAATAAGCTGTTAGTTTATGCTGATGTTGTAGTACTACTGGCCGATAGCGAGGAGATACTAAAGGATAACACGCACACACTATTGAGTAACACTAAGAAATTAGGACTGGAAGTAAATATCAATAAAACTAAATATATGGTCACATGTAAAAATGTATTAGGGCCTATATTATGGAAATGGACGGCTAATGACAAATGAGGGAAATTTTGAGGAAGTGGCTGAATTCAAATACCTAGGAACAGTAATCACAAGTAGGAATGAGATGAACATAGAAATTAAACATAGGCTCAATTCTGGAAATGCATGCTATTATGCATCGCAGAGTCTCTTGATGTCCCAACTCATTTAAAAAAAAACGTTAAACTGAAAGTATATAAAACTATTATTCTACCAGTTATATTATATGGGTGCGAAACATGGACTCTTAAACAGCACGTACGGCTTACTGCCCGTGCGACCCATATTTGTAAATAATATTGTAAATATCTTACTTCTTGTCTAATAAAGTCCTACTACTACTACTACTACTTTAAGGGAGGAAAGGAGATTATGAGTATTCGAGAATAAAGTAGTTTGGGAATTTTTTTGACCAAAGAGAGATGAACAGACAGGTGAATGGAGAAGACTGCATAATAATGAACTACATGGTCTTTATAGGAAGCCAGATATAATAGGAACAGTTAAGTCTCGTAGACTGCGATGGGCAGGACATGTTGCACGTATGGGGAACGAAAGACTTGCATGGAAGGTTCTTGTAGGAAAGCCAGAGGGAAAACGCCCAGTTGGTAGACCAAGAATGAGGTGGGAGAATAACATTAACTATGATTTGAGGGAAATAGATTATACAGGAAATGATTGGAAAGGATTAGCTCAGGATAGGGATTTATGGAGAGCTTATGTCCGCGCGGCCATGAACCTACGGTTTCGATAGTGCCAGTAAGTAAATAAGCTGGCTGTAGAGACTAAGGACATTATAAGCCTATCGCGCAACATATTTTATTTGTTCTTTGCAAGAAATAGACGCCTACTTAGATCGTGAAACCATAAATTTACATTTTTCTTGGATTAAAATTTCCATAAATAACTTAAATTTGAAAATAAATAAAAAAATGTTTCCTCTGAATTGTGTTGCGTGTTTCGGTTGTCAGACCTCGGTTAACTCGATGTAGAACTCCAACAATTGGCCATATATTTTTTAATAAAAATGAAAGAAAGCTGGGGAAAGTAACTAGGAAATTCTAAAGCTATTTTTCTTCTGAAACCATTAAGGTAATTGCATAATTATATTATAGCATGACCGCAGTGGGTCATGTCTGCCTGTTGCGACTTAACATGTAATATTCATTCAGGTTGTAAATAAATCTGTGACAACTTTTGCCCTGACTACAGAACAAGAGTCCCGAATTCGATTCCTGCTCTTAAACCTGTAGATTTTTGTTTTGTGAATAATATTTATAGTTACTTAGACGACTAGTAACAAAAGCAGAAGTTTAGTAACGAGATGTTCAAGTTAGAATACGACCGAAGGGAGTTACTAAATCCAATTTTGTAACGTGTTGTGTACAATATTTTATCTACGTTCAGAGTATTTTAGTATATGTTGTATATTTAGTATATTTAATGAAATTTATTTATTGCGGAAACGATATGTTTATTAGAGAAAAATAATGTGGCCTTTGAATAAAAAAAAAAGACGATAAATCAACATTGTTATATTCTGCAATTTTGGATGCTAGTTTCATAAGTGAATTCAAAGTAAAAATGAGCGGAGAAGGTGATTTTTACGGCTCATCGGGAAAAAATTTAAAAGCAATCCAATATGTCAGAGACAGTAAAACTATAACATCCTTCAAAAACAGACTAAATAATTATTTTATAACTAACTTATACACCGTACTGATAGAATTATTTTAACAATTAATAAATTTAACCATTTATGAAAATAATATTAAAATTAACAAATATTATCATTTGTTTAAATATTGTATAACCGTAAAATTAGTTTGCTATATCTCATTATCTTCTTTCGTTTTTTATATAGGCCCCTACATTTTACAGAGACGGTCCACCAACAATCTAATTCATCTTGCTAGAATACGTTTTAGTCTTAATCTTAACTATCATTAACTGATTGTATTATAGATCGTAATATAATAGATACCGGTATTATCTTTTTGATCAAATCTTCATTTAGTGTTTAATATTAGAGTTAATTCTGATATAATTTATGTTTGTCCTGGTGAGTGGAAGAGAAGGCCACATGATCTTAACTTCACCAGGCTAAATAAATGAATATATATTTATTTATTTGAACCTGTATCTTATATTTTGATAGCATGTTTTTTGTTTTGTTAGCATATAAAGTATAGGTTTTGTAACTACGAACTAAAGCGTCACTGATTGTAATAGTAGGTAAAAATATCCAATCATGCTAAATAAATGAATAAAGTGTAAAAGAAAATCTAGACTATAAACTCAGTTAGACTAGCCTCATGGTCTTAAGAGAACAGAATACGTCATAAAATCTAATCCACAAGAACCGTGTTGATTATGTTAATTTTAAGGTATAAACCTAATACTGAATGTTAAGAGAGATCGGAGTTAGATTCCTGATCTTAAACACTAGATCACAGTTAGTTCTGGTTACTCCCGAAGCGACAAACAAGTAAACTCCGAAAATATAAGATACCCATGGATGCTGGGGGGTAACTTATGGCTCAACATTGAGAAAACAACTATGATGGATCGAGGCCTGGAAATGCTGATCATACGTCACCTCTATATGCATACTGACAGGATCATCAATCACCTCTTTGAGATAAGTAACCGGCCATTAGATATTTTGCTGCCGAGGGAGTAAAATCAGATCCTGGAAACAGCACACTGGACGGTAACAAATGCTGTCAGCAAAACGGACGGGCGTACGTAGGCCAAGAGCATTCTAGTCGGAGATACTTGACATACACCAATAGTGTACCCTGTTGAAGAGATGAAATGCCCTATGTTGAGGTATACTAAGCAAGATGCATGTTTTATAACGATATTTGATTGGATTTGCTTCAAATTTTCAATAAGAGAAGAATTGAAAGTACAACCTTTATTGGAAAAGGTCACGAATTACAGACAGTAATGGATTGATCATATGGATGGAATGAGTAAGGAGAGATATCCATTGTTAACAAGAAATTATCAAGCAAGAGGAAGACGTGATGTTGGAAGACCTAGAAGACGTTGGGCTGATGTATTATGAAGTCGGAACGGGCAATTGCCTAATCCCTGGAGTGATGATGATGATGATGATTTTCAATGGATAACTTACAATAAAATGCTTGTCTATAATTTAGCATATTTATTTCTCTTTCAAGTGTTTAACAAAAAGCTGCACATGATCGGATCGGATAAATAATGAATATATAAGAGCAGAGTTAAATAAAATCAAACAATATACAGATAAATGATTTAGACACGTAGAAAGAATGAATTTAACAAGATTACCAAAATCAGCATTTAACTAAAAGCCAAGAGGTTCAAGGAATGTATGAAGACCAGTGAAAAGATGGACAGAACAACTGTGTGGTGGGACAGACAATTTCACTAGCTCTAGAAGTGAAAAAGAAGAATAAGAAGAAAAATAAGTGTATTATTAGATTACGGCCAGAAATATTTTGAAAATATAGAAAACGTGTATATTTCTATGAAATAAATCTATATTATAATGTCATTACCAATAACTAATTCTATGAGATAAATTACAGGCAAAATGTTCGTAAAATGCCAGTAAAAAATTCAAGCGTCTAATATAGAAACATTGCAAGAAAACGAAATTAAATTTACTCAGAGAAGAGCAGCCGTCAAGATAATTCCAGGAAAATTAAACAAATTATTGTTAGTTTTAACTAACTCACTGATACTGTGAAACATGTAGTTTCATGGCGCGCAGAAATAATATTTCCATACATCTGTGACCTGATCCAATCATTCCCTGTATAATTTCATCTCGCTCAAATAAAGCATAATGTTATTCTCCCAACTTATTCTTGGCCTAACTTCTAGGAACTTTCCAAGCCCCTTTTCCATTCCTCATTCATACCACATCCTAGCCATCTCAAACAACGAGACTAAACTGTTCTTATTATACTGGATTTTCCATAACGATCATATAGGTCTACCTGACAATTACGTAGTTTTTTATTCACTTGTACAGGGAATCCATTTTAAGGGGAAACCTCGCATCATTCTGCCGCCGCGACCAGACTGCTGAATTTTCTCAAATAAATCTAAAATCTCAAATAAAAACTCAAATAAATGGTGAGTAATAAGCCTCTATGTGTAGGCCTATTTTATTATAATCTAATTAGTTGAGTTATTTGTATTTTTTAGCTTCTGTCTTCATTTGTCGGTAGTAACGGAACACGCTCCCCGCTGGTGCAAGCTCAATAGCGGACAAAATGAGAGTCGCTGCAACGCTGTAAAAAGGTTTCCGCTTAAAATGGATTCCCTGTATTTTCATATATTTTTGTTTAAAACCCAGCGCACTTTATTTTCAAATAGACCAGCCTCATGGGCTAGTGATCAGCGTTTCTGACTACAGTTCATGAGGTCCAGGTTCGATTCCCGGTCAAACCATAGGAAGTTTTTCTCAAAGAGAATAATTTCTGTGGTTGGCCATGGTGTCCCAATTTAAGAAATACATTACAATTCCGCCAATGCCAGGCGAGAAAGCCAGAAATGTCCTAAAAGGCAAGCTGGTGGCATTAGAAAAAATAATCAAATATTTAAATCTTTATTATATCTTAGGCCCTATAGCGTGTGTTCTAATGGCGCCAACAGCAAATTTCGTGCTTCAGTTTTCGTACTAGTGATAGATGACATTAATGTGGTCTATTTTTCAATTTAGGACCACTTCAGCTGATTGCTTTACGCAGATGATGGAGGCCTAAACTTGTATTGTGTTCAGAGAGGAGTATAGGATGAGTGAGCGTATGTGTTTTTGTGTAGTGTAAATTGTGTTGTTTGAGGGATGATGATGGATAGAAGGAGAAGATGAAACCCGTAGTCTACTCCTGTCTAAAATCACCAAGGAGGACTGTCAGCATTAATGTTCTCATCTTATGGGCTATCAAAAATATCACATGACTTCTCAACATATGTACTGGGAGGATTTGCAATTTAATGCAGGGATCTCATGCATAATCTAGAGATTAAAAACTGTACATCACCACCTCTTCTGACAACGAGATTGAAAAGTTTACAATTAATTTAGGTTAATTAATTTTACAATTAAAATGTTCAATCCTACCGGACAGAAGGAAGACTTGAGCCAGTCCAGCCCATTCATGTATTGAATTAAGACATCCTATTTCGTAAACATATACAACTGTAAGAATCGCCATTATATGTATTTTGTATTGATGTATTTTATGAATTTTTCTTACAAGGGATCTGTCAACTATTGCATGACGAAAACATACACAGTAGCGTTGTGATGTACCAAGGCCGTGTCTTGCCTGTACTTCTTTAAATGAGATATTTGGCGCTGGATTTTAATGACTTGCAATTAAAAAAGATATATAATTTTTGAACACGGCCTTGGTACATCATAACTGTTCTCTAAGAAAAATTTCAAGGTAGGTTTCGGCATGCAATGGTTAGATATTTAAAACAATAAAATCTGTACCTGTTGTGGCAGTCATCCTCAACAATTTACAATTTTTATAAAATATTGAGCTAGGCAGTAGCTAGGAACCGGTTCCATTTTCAAATCTGTTCATTGGGTACTGATTTTATTTAATGAATATATTGTACAGTGGATTGATCTGATAGGGTTTTCAGCAGGTTATCGTTTCTTGTTTACTTCATAATTTATATATCCTCTAATATTTTTTTCCGGTTATTATATTCTCTGTGCATTATTGAGAGGGTGTTTTCTATTGTTTTCCTGTTCCTGTTCCGCAAGCATTTTTTGCCGTCAAGTGTGCTGATTCCGGGAATGGTCTTACTCCTCGGCAGCAAAATATCTAGTGGCTATCACTAAGTGGATTTCTTAAGTGTAACCCTTACCTAAAGGGTGTTATTAGGAAGTTTGTGAGATATGTTTACGAAGATGTTATTGACATGCGCTGTGTTGTTACTTAGCGTCATGTGCATAAGTTTTCCACTTTTTTAAGCCCTTATGAAGATTGTTCTTCCGAAAATATGTTTTTTATGCACTGTACGCCATTGTGTCAATTGCCCTATCGTGCGTACTATTGGGTTGTCATGTTCCAAAATGTTTTGATGCATTTTGGTAACTTGTGCTTTCACAATAGCATCAAGATAGGGTAATTTTGCTGCATCATGTAGTTCTGTGATTCTTGTATACATAGGCGCCGAGAAAATAATTTTGAGACAACGGTTCTGAATGATTTGAATTTTCTTTTTGTGCTTGTTGTGTTCAACTGATGACCTATATTTGTAACATGTTTAGCGAAACTTGGTTTACCTCCATTTTTTATCAAATCACTGAAATGCTCGTTATATATTATTTTTAAATTTCTGGTTGTACGTTTTTAAAAGTATGTAATGGTTGACAGTTTTCTTTTTTAATTTCTATATATTTTTTTTCGATTCCAGAGTTGAGGATTGATGGCTTTAATTAAGGAGGAACATTTAATTTAGGAAACCGGTCGTTCCTTCCATGGTAGAATAAAATAAAAAGACATAGTTGATGTGGTGAGACTAGAGATTGAATGTAATAGCGTGGAAATATTTTGAAAAGCACGTGTTATCTTGGTACATAGGATAATAAAGCCCCTTCTGATTACGATAAGTCGGGTGCAAATGTCTCATTTTCTTCGAGTTAGTTGCAAGAAGTAGAGAGAGAGAGGTGTTACGGTTGAATCCACGTGAAGGGGGAGATAAGAGCACTTAGAGCCACATACGGGTCCGGCATTCAGACAGTTTCTCCGAGAGGCATTTGGCATTTTGCCATTCCCTGCTTCTCCTATAATAATGGTATATCTGGTCTGTGGCACTCTGGCAAAAGCTAGTACCGCCCTTCGCACCAGAGAACTGCACTGCAGCTACTCCCGTAGCCAATAATAATAATAATAATAATAATAATAATAATAATAATAATAATAATAATAATAATAATAATAATAATAATAATAATAATAATAATAATAATCGAGAATAAAGTTCTTAGGAAACATTTTGGACCAAAGAGAGATGAACACACAGGTGAATGGAGAAGACTACATAACAATGAACTACATGGTCTTTATAGGAAGCCAGATATAATGAGAATAGTTAAGTCTCGTAGACTGCGATGGGCAGGACACGTGGCACGAATGGGGAATAAAAGACGTGCATGGAAGCTTCTTGTAGGAAAACCAGAGGGAAAATGCCTAGTTGGTAGACCAAGAATAAGGTGGAAGAATAACATTAACTATGATATAGGAAGTAGATTATACTAGGGATGATTGGAAAATATTGGCTCAGGATAGGGATGTATGGAGAGCTTATGTCCGCGCGGCCATGAACCTACGGTTCAATAGTGCCAGTGAAAGAGAGATATTAATAATGATAATAATGAAAACGGTAATAATAATGATAGCCTACTTACTTACTCACTGGCACTATCGAACCCGTAAGTTCATGGCCGCGCGGACATAAGCCCTTCATAATCCCTATCCTGAGTCAATGCTTTCCAATCATTCCCTATATAATCTACTACCCTCAAATCATAGTTAATGTTGTTCTCCCACCTCATTCTTGGTCTACCAACTGGGCGTTTTCCCTCTGGTTTTCCTATAAGAAGCTTCCATGCAAGTCTTCCATTCCCATACACGCAACATGTCCTGGCCATCGCAATCTACGAGACTTAACTGTTCCCATTATATCTGGCTTCCTATAAAGACCATATAGTTCATTGTTATGTAGTCTTCTCCATTCACCTGTCTGTTCATTTCTCTTTGATCCAAAAATTTTCCTAAGAACATCATCCACAAAAACTCGTAATCTCCTTTCCTCCCTTAAAGTAAGAGTCCATGTTTCGCACCCATATAATATAACTGGTAGAATAATAGTTTATAGGCTATATTTTCAGTTTAACGTTTTATGAAAGGAGTTGGGTCATCAAGAGTCTCTGCAATGCATAATAGCGCGAATTTCCAGAATTGAGCCTATGTTTAATTTCTTTGTGCATCTCATTCCTATTTGTGATTATTGTTCCTTGGTAAAATGATAATAATAATGATAATGGTAATAATAATGCTAATAACGATAATAGTAGTAATAACAATAATAATATTAATATTTTGTGTGTGTGTATATATATATGGTATGATAAGAAAAATAAATGCCTGGATGGGATATATATATATATGTGTGTGTGTGTGGTCGGGTGTTCGAGACCCGGTGAGGTGAGGGTTTTTAAACTAGCCTAAATCATCTGGCAAAACCATGACCTGGGGTCGACCCAACCTCTAACGGAAATGAGTACCAGGCATATGTTCTGTGGGAAAAGGCGGCGAATATGCAGGGCTGACAACCCGGCTGACATTCCATGCCAATTGTCAAGGAAGGTGGGAGTCCCAACCTCCCAAAATCTCAAGCAACTCACAATGACTACAGTGTATTCATTTTGCCATTATATATATGCGCAACACAAGGTCATGGCCAGACATTAGTTCAATAAATTGCGTAGTCTTATCTTCTAAATACAAGGTGTTGTCAGGGAAACCTTCTTCTTCTTCTTCTTCTTCACGGTTTAGGCTTATTTACCAGCCTGTTTCGGCTCCAAATTGCTGCTGTTTCCATCTTTTCTTTGGTCTTCCCAAACTTCTTCTTCCTCGTGGTGAATAGCTATATGCTGCTTTTGGAATTCTGTTCTCCGTCATCCTTGCCAAGTGTTCTTTCCAGTTTGTTCCGTATTTCACTATTGTTGTGTTTAATTCCTTTACTTTTACTTTCTGTGTTATGTTTTTTTGTCTGTTCTTGATATCCTTCTATTGGTCTGAGGAATTTCATTTCAGCAGCTTGTATTCTGGCAGATTGTTGTGTTGTCACTGTCCATGTTTCGGATTCATAAATAATAATAGGAACTGCCATTGTCTTGTATAATTTCATTGTAGAATCTTTCCTGGCTTTAATTTTCAAAGTTCTTGAAAAGTTCAGTGAAACTATTATTGAATAATAATAATATTGATAATGATAATCATAATAATAATAATGATAATGATGATTATAATAATAATAATAATAATAATAATAATAATAATAATAATAATAATAATAATAATAATAATAATAATAATAATAATAATAATAATAATAATTTTCCGGAGTTGAACCTATGTTTATTTCGCAGCCTCATTCTTATTTATTATTATTATTGTTATTATTATTATTATTGTTATTATTATTATTGTTATTATTATTATTATTGTTGTTCTTATGAATCCCTTCGTTTCTTCAAGCTTGCTCTCATTTGTTGTTAAAAGTCCATTCCCATTTAATAATAATTTATGTTTGCGTGTTACCACAAACCAATTGCAAACAAAATATGTATATACAACAATATTGAAATTAACACACGTTCGTAAGTAAAGTACATTTGCTTAGGTTTCATATCTATGGCATTGTCGGTTAATATAATTTGTAGCGAATTGCTAGAAAGAAAATTACATGTCAGTGATAAAGAGATTTTATCAGGATAGAAATAAAGTATTAATATTAGTCTGTTTCCTATTGATAACCAAGTTCCAACCACGCCCATTTTGTATTTTGTCAATAAAGAAGTCTTGAGTCCAATACAGTTGAAGACCACAGGAGAATGATAGTTTTTTCTCATGATTTATATAGTGATAAAAAAAATATTTTATTGGCATTATAGACTTAGTTTTTTTTTTTTGTTCCATTCTTGGAATACCCAAGGCCATGCTTCGTTATTGTCCAACAGGGAAGAGATCTCTGGGCCGTCCAAGGAAATGCTGGATACAAAATTCATCAGTGAGATCGTAACAGGCCTATAGGCCTAAGAATTCGTTGGATGAAGAAGAACAATATTCTTGGAATATCCAATAATATCCTCATAGGCCTATAATTGTTCTAGCTTGAAACCCTTTTCTTTCTATTATAATCTCCTGGTATAACTATATGATGTCCCTATTTCATAATCATCATCATTCAAGATTTTTTTACAGCTGACATCGATTCAATGTTTCACGGTCCTGCTAATCTTATCTTGTATTTTTCTGACTTGTATGAGTGAATAAACAACATCATTCCAACAATTCTTGAGCCTTTCTCTTCTTCCGTCTGCCTGGGAGAGTCCAATTCCATATTCTTTGCCATCGATGTTCCTCCATTCTTTTTAGAACACAATAGCATAATTGCTTTTTTGCCTCATTTGTACCAACAATCGTTTCTTCAAATTTCATCATTTGTCGGATAATTGATTATGTATTATTGTAGTTTAGATATTTCACAAACTTCTTTTCCAGAAGTCCACCTTTCAAATATTCTCTATTTATTTAAAAAACGTTCACCGCTGTGGTCTCGAGGTAGCGTGCTGCCTAGTCACGCAGCGGACTCGGGTTCGATCCCAGGTCGAGACAAGTTATTCTGGGTGCGGTTTTTATCGGGTTTTTCCTCACTTGTAAGACAAATGTCAGGAAACCTTTCAGGCCCAAACGGTCCCCGAAATCATATGGCCATCATCACCATCATCATCCTTATCATTATCATTATCCTTCACAGGTGTGGAAAGCAACGGGAAGCTACCACACCTACAATTCTCTAGTAGAGATGCAAGCATAGCATGAAAATGGTAAGATTGCAGTGAAGGATCTGCCCTCGGGCAGAATTACTATGCATGGATACTATGGATGGATTAAAAAAAAAAACTCTATGGTTTGTCGTCTGATGTTTTCAAAATTTTGTAAATCTAGTTAATTTGATTCATGTATCCATTTTTTTTAATTTTTTAACAATGTCAGCATTTTCCTCATCACGTACCTTCCAGACATCAAAGTTATGGTATCGTATATGCAAAATTATGTTTCTGACTTAGTTTCTTACTCGCATTTTATACATTTACTCAATTAGAGTCTGCATAAAGTAACAAACTAGACCTGAACTTTACAATAGGGAAGGAAAACAATAAAAATAGACTAACTAGCCAACTAATTTACTGGTGGCACTATCTAGTCCCAGATTTATGGTCGCGCGGACATAAGCTCTCCATACATCCCTATCCTTGAGCTAATGTTTTCCAATCCTCTGCATAATATCTCTCTTTCTCTCTTTCCTCCGTCTCCCTTTCCTTTCTTCTCTATCCTCTCTTTCTCCCTCTTTCTCTCTTTCTCTCTTTCTCTCTCTTTCTATCTCTCTTTTTCTCTCTCTCTTTCTCTCTCTCTTTCTGTCTTTCTATCTCTTTCTCTTTCTCTCTCTCTTTCTCTCTCTCTATCTCTCTCTTTTCTCTCTCTCTCTTTTTATCTCTCTCTATCTATCTCTCCTCTTATCATCTCTCTTTTTCTCTCTCTCCATCATCATCTTATATCTGTCTCTCTTTATCTCTCTCTCTCTCTTATTATATCTCTCGTCTCTCTATCTTTCTCTCTCTCTCTTCTCTCTCTCTCTCTTCTCTCTCTCTCTTTCTCATCATCTCTTTCTCTCTCTCTCTTTTCTCTTTCTCTCTCCTCTTCCCCTCGCCTTTCTCTCCTTTCATCTGTTCTCCTTCTCTTCCTCTCTCTTTCTCTCTGCATTTTCTTTTTCTCTGTCTTTTCCCTTTTTTTTCTCTCTCTTTCTCTCTCTCTCTGGCTTCAAGCGCTTTGAATCTAGCCTTAGACGTTTCTTCGGGGTTTCTTGATCAATCGACATAATCTGCTTCCCCAAAACCTGGTTAATGTTATTCTCTCACCTTATTCTTGACCTACCTACTGGGAGCTTTCCCTCTGGTTATCCAACAAGGTGTTTCCATTCCACTCCCCCTTCATGCTACATGGCTGTCCTTCTCAGTTTACATGACTTAGGTGTTATTACATCTGGTTTCCCATAAATATTAGAGACAAAAATAAATTATTTGTACAATAGGTATTGAAGAAGATAGAACTACAGCATAGTTGAAATGTTGAAAACCATGAACCAGAATTTGAACTTGGCCACGTATGTGATTTGTCATCATGAAAATAGCGTCCTTCAGCGTGATAAAACTTTGCCCATTATATGTTATATTCCTGAAAAATGGTCTCTAAAATCATTCTATATAAGTCCATTAATGGAATAATATTTTATTTAGAATAAGATATATGTGAAATAGAGTAACTTTTTATTTCAAAATATCGTGATAAATCTCATCCACTTAAGTACCAAGTGAGCAATTCGTTTTTTTTTTTTTTTTTTTTACAGTTACACCTCCTTTCACTTCCGAGATAAACTTGGAAACACACCCAAGCTATCCATCATCTCTTAAGAAAATGGGAGGGGGGCGTGGTGACACCTACACGTCACTCCTCTTAAGCCCCTCCTCACTGAAAATCCCTCCAGTAAAAATACATTTATAATATCCCATTACTGTATAAAATTACTATGTCTATATTACTGACAGTAATTACAATATATCCATAAAAGTATTTGTCTCTTATAATAATATTTAGATTCGTTTAATGATGAACAGATTTACAATTTATAAACCTCTTATTTTATCAGTGTTACAGAACTTCATTTTTTTCTACCATACGTTCCTATATTCCCAATTTCCTTCCTCAAATCTATTCTCCACCAACAATCTGCTAATCTCTTACATCCATGTAATTTTTGGTCTTTAAACAGTGATAGTGACTTTGTCGGGTTAATAATATCTTCTTCTTCTTCTTCCTTCCAAGTATTAGGCTAAGGCATGTTACGATCCTATAGAAAATTTTCCCTCCAGCGTTCCGGGAAATTCTCGTATAAGACTTGAAAGCATAATAATAGTCCCTTCGATTGGTTGCTGGCCAAAGGAAGGCAATAATAATATCAATAATATCAAGAATAATAATAATAATAATTTAACAATAATAATAATAATAATAATAATTATAATAATTTTATTATAATAATAATTATTTTATAACTATATTAATCATCATCATCATCATCATCTGCATTCATGGATTAGGTCTGTTGACCCGTTCCGACTTCAGCCCATCTCTTTCTAGGTCTGCCCACATCTGCTGAAGTTTATGAGTAAGTTATTTTTTACTAGTAGAGGTTACCAGCCTCTAGCCAAACCCCTCTTCCTGGAGGGCAGGGAACTGCAATTTCGGAGTGTTCGTCTCCTAGAGAAGTTGCCTTCACTACGGCTTTGGGGACTTCTCTTCTCCCCACGTTACCCTGTGGACGGGGCCCTACCCTGGTACTACCCACTGGGCGAGTGGGACCTGGAGCTCACAAAAGGGCAGGGGCGCCTACTCCCTGGAGTGGACCTCTATCAAGGGTTCCACTCTGTTACCCTACTATAATAATAATAATAATAATAATAATAATAATAATAATAATAATAATAATACATATCATTAGGATGGAAGCTACAAGGAAAGTGAAGATTGTCTTCAACAACAATGCAGATGGAACCAAATTAAGAGAAAGACCAAGAACAAGATGGTGGAATTGTGTAAAAGCAGACGTGAAAGGATTTGGAATAAAAGACTGGATGGAGATGGCGGTGGATAGAGAAGGATGGAAGAAGGCCATAGAGGATGTAAAGGCCCACTTGGGTTGTAATACCAAATAATAATAATAATAATAATAATAATAATAATAATATCACAGGATATCCAAACAAATGTTTAAGCTATCAACCTTCAGGAAGAAGAAGATCAGGACGTCCACTCAAATACCTTTTGAAATGTTTTTCTATTGAGGCCGAAACAGGTCAACAAATGGCCTAAATTCGTGAATGGACGATGATGATGATGATGATGATAATTTCTATGAACAATTAATGCGACTGTTTTTATGTGAAAATACGACAGCTTTATGATCGCCTCCCCCCATTTCTGATAAACGGCATCCTAGAGCGTATATTTGGATGTTTCATTTTTATTTAAGAAAAACTTGATTATGAAAATACGACAGCTTTAGGATCGCGACCCCTCCTCTCTGTTATGATAAACGGTGTTCTAGAGAATGTATTCGAATGCATTTTTTATCTAAGAAAAACTGGATTAATTATATTTTCTTAGTTTTATAAGCGCAAGAACGCAGTGTTTTATTTTGGAAGTCAAGCCAATATTTCTTGTATGTTCTCTCTGTTAAGTGCTATTTTGAAAAGCTTTAATTGAATTTGAGAAGAATTCTTTATTTCTTTCTTTCTTTTCTTTTCAATTTGCTAAAGACTTTAATCTCCTTTCTCCCAACTTCTTGGTAATTAGTTCTGAATTCTACAGCTTCATCCAAATTTCTGTTCATCTTGCCATAGAGTAATTAATCCAATTTTATTTGTTATCCTCTTTTTTTCCATTGTTCAAATTTGTGAAAAGTCTTTCTTTCCTTTTCTTTTGTTTAGATTTTTAAAATTAATTTCCAGTAATATTTTTAGGGAAAATGTATATTAAGAGCGGATGTATTGTAAATATAAAACCGATTTATAGTAGAAGAGCAAAGTTTTCGAAACGCGCTGTTCCGAATCCCCAAGGCGGAATAAATGTTTTCATGGACATTTTTCCAGGATATGTAATCTGTGTCCACCTAATTGTGAGGAATTTATTCTTTTTCTTCTTCTTCTTCTTCTTCTTCTTCTTCTTCTTCTTCTTCTTCTTCAATAAGGGATTAGGCTTTTAAACCTGTTCTGGTTTCACATATTCTCCATCCAACGTTTCCGTGATCTTTCCAAATCTCTCCTTCCTTCAAGTTTATAATCAACATTTCTTCTAGGGATACAATGTAGCTCATTTTTTCTAGGTATTCAAAATGAATTCTTTCCTTTAAATTTATATCACCTAGTATAATCCTTAACTGATATCAAACATCTCATATCTATAGCGTACGGTTTATTAATATCATTTCGTGCCATGGTCTAAGTTTCTGATCCATATAGTAGAACTGGTATTGCTGTCACCGTGTAGAACTTTGTGAGAAATGTAAGTCCCTATTATAAGTGACGACTCCAGATTTAGAAAACCAAGCCGGAAAACTCACCCCTATACTGCCTGAATGATAGTTCATCTCTGAGATTGACACATGAGGATGTTAGGCCAGTAGTCAGCTCTTGTCGATGACACAGCTTATATGCCCTGGACCTTGGAGAAGCTAGAGGCGGTTATTTAGTGCAGTGGGAGGTTATCGGTACTTGTGAGGTGAGTGCACTCTACTTTATAGTATGTGCTACATTCCTAAAAAAATAGTTTCATTTGAACGCGTAAGACGGTTGATATATATATATATATATATTTTTTTTTTTTTTTTTTGCTTGTGCTTCATAATTACTATTACTGTGCAGTTTTACCAACTGTAAATATCTAATTTATTGGTTCCGAGTTAAATCATAGTAGGCTAGCATAGTTTCCTCAAAATAGTTTTAAATTTAGGGTTAATAGTAAAATTGTAAATAGATTAATAATAGTTTCGTGTAGTGTCTAACAAGGAATTTCTCCTAGAGAAGCGTTGTAATGTACCAAGGCCGGGTCCAGAAAATTATATGCGTTTTTATCTGCAAGGCACAGAAATCGAAACAAGAATCCAGCAATGGAAACCTACTGTGCGGAGCAGATGGATTCTCTGCGAGAATAAAACAGGAGTGAGACGGGATTCGGCGTGTGGGCAGATTATCCATTTCATCAAGTTTCAAGTTGTATTACTTACCCGTAGTTTAAATAAGACCCCAGGCGCTCGATTTCGTATTTTGCTGTTAAAAAGGCATATTCTTTTACATGGCCTTGGTATATCACAACGCTTCTCTGGGAGAAATTTCAAGGCAGATTTCGACATGTAATGGTTAACAGTTCCCGTGTTAGCATTAGTGACGTGTATTATTGTACATAGTAGCGTATCTAGAATTAATTAATTACATCAGTGTACATTTACACTGACAAAGTGCACATATTACAGTTAATTGTATTTCTTATTGTACTGTATATAGCCTAGTATATTTCAGAAAAAAATCCTGTGAAGTGTTTATGTATGTCTTCTTCGTTCACGGTTTAGGCTTATTTACTAGCCTGTTCCGGCTCCAAATTGCTGCTGTTTCCATCTTTTCTTTGGTCTTTCCAAGCTGCTTCTTCCTCGTGGTGAATAGCTGTATGCTGCTTTTGGTATTCTGTTCTCACTCATCCTTGCTAAGTGTTCTTTTCAGTTTGTTCTGTATTTCACTATTGTTGTGTTTAATTGCTCTACTTTTAGTTGTCTTATTTCTATGTTGTGTTTTTTGTGTGTTCTTTGATATCCTGCTATTGGCCTGAGGAATTTTATTTCAGCAGCTTGCATTCTGGCAGATTGTCGTGTTGTCCACGTTTCGTATTCATAAGCAAAATTAGGAACTGTCACTGTCTTATATAGGGTTTCCAGTATAAAACCGGACACTCTGCGGCTGGCAGAGTGAAATGCGGACGAGGAGAGAGTGCTGCCTGACGGGTGAAACCCCGTGAGGCGTGTCCGGTTTTATATTGGAAGCCCTGTATAAATTCATTATAGAGTCTTTCCTGGCTTTATTTTTCTATGTTATTTTTAGTGTTCCTGTTATATAATTAAACTTATTTAGTTTGTTTTTTATATTTGCTTCCGTTGTGTATGATATTTCGCAACCTAGAAAGTTTATGTATGTGTTTATATATATTCTTATTGTATAAGAATTCTTGACCTCATAAGAATTCTTGAAGAATAATAAGACCTCGAAACTCGTGGATGCAAGAAATGAGAACTGGAATCAGAACAAAGGACTGGAGGACATGAAGTGGATTGATAGAGGCGAGTGGAGAAGAAAAATAAAACTTTATGCACAGAAATATGTGTAAATATTAAAAAGCTGTATATAAATAAAATTGTATAAGATAAATTGGTGCGCCTAATTATGTAGCCTCCTAAGAAAAAGAAGGTAATTTATTCGGAAGGACATGAATTAATGGCAGAGATGATAGAAATATGCGACGAAGAAACTAAGAACAAGACATTCACACATTTAGTTACTAAAGCACTGAAAACAGCCGACCCTTTCTCTGAATTTAAAATAAAACAAATACGAAAAGAAAATCTAGAAAATCATTAGAAAATCACCTGCTGGGCCTTAAGGCTATACAGTAGTGCCACGATGTTTGGGGAGAAGACCTTTAACTCTCTCTTCGGAAGGGAATAAAACTCAGATTCGTATCGTAAACCCTAATGTCTAGATATGTTAAAAATTAACTAACTTACTTGCACTATCGAACCGGTAGGTTCGTGGCCACTCGGATATAAATTCTACATAATCCCTATCCTGAGCTAATGTTTTCCAATCTTTTCCTGTATAATCTACTTCTCTCAAATCATCGTTAATGTTTATCTCCGACCTCATTCTTGGTATACCAACTAGGCATTTTCCTTCTGGTTTTTCCTACAAGAAGTTTTCATGTCACTCTTTCATTCCCCAATCGTGTCACTTGTCCTGCCCATCGCAGTTTACGAGACTTAACTATTCTTATTATATCTGATTTCGTATAAAGATAATGTAGCTCACTGTTATGAAGTCTTCTCCATTACCTTGTTTGTTCATCTCCCTTTGTTCCAAAAATTAAAGCATCGTTAAATAGAAAGGGTCGGCCGGAGACTAGTGGTTTATGCTCCTTGCCTCTGGTCCCGAGAGTCGCGAGTTCAAATCCGGCCGAGTTCGATGGATTTTTTTTAGGATGGAAAAATCTAAGGGGCAAGTCCTCCGGGAGGGACTTTAAACCGTGGGTCCCGAGTCTGAAGATTTTCAGGCTCGTAAAAGATCCTTAAGCCTGAATGAAAACGACTCTAAGCAAAATTTACCGAATTTTCCCGTCCTATTACTACCTTGGTTTCCGAGATATCATTATGAGGCGGAACACTGATCACGGACCTCTCAAATGACATCTATACGAAAACAAGTGTAACTAAATTAGTATGGTTCAAATTCTTCCGTGTAGGGGGAGAGCGCCTAAATATCTGTTAAGGGAAAACGTGGGCTTAAATTATTTCTTCTTCTTCTTCACTTCACGGGCTAGGCAAATTGCCTGTTCCGCCTCACAGTTGTTCTGTCCATATTTTAACTGGCCTCCCTACATTCCTTGAACCTCTTGGCTTGTAGTTGAATGCTGCTCTTGGTATTCTTGTTACATTCATTCTTTCCACATGTGTAAACCATTTCTCTTTATATTCTCTGATTTTCTCATCCAATGGATATATATTTAACTCTGTTCTTATATCTTCATTCCTTATCCGATCCAATCTTGTGCAGCCTTTTGTTTTTCTAAGGAAGTTCATTTCTGCGCTTTGCATTCTTCTTTGCAATTTTTTGGTCATTACCCAAGTTTCGCTCCCATAAAGTAATGCAGGAACTGCCAATGTTTTTATAAAACATTACATTACATTACATTTAAATAGAAAGTCTATCGGGGGAAGGTATGAAACATCCTGTATATTGAGTGAGGTGGAGTTGACTTGTGAAACAAGTAGTCTTGTTTTGTCGCCGTGCAAAGTGACAAGGCAGAGCGTTCTGAAAGGAGAATAATGGGAAAGCATTCTACAATTTAATTACAAATGGTAAATAGCTAGAACTTGGCCGAGCCTCCCACCTATATTCAGTTACAACTACGCCACTTCAGAGCTATTCATTCCGTAAAATCCAGTTTGTAACAGCAATGCGACCCACAAATTACTTTTTATTCTTTTCATTGTTCCAAAAGTCCAAACAAGATGAGAACTGTACCTGCACAGGGTGAAAGTACCTTGAATCAACACTCTGAGTTAGGTACTAGATGGAAAGCTCTGCGGCCATCACTTAAGTGTTGGCGGTGGGCGATCCGTTTTGGTTCTCATTTATAGGCAGAGCCCCGGGTTCCTATAGCCCCAGTAGATAGGTACTAACTGTGATTTAAAACGTAGCAGCTTGCATTTATTTTTCAAAATCCATTTTGTGACAAGAGTACGATATACGAAGATACCAGCTGACCAGGCATGTCGCAACATCGAAGGAGTAGATTAAATTAAACAAAATAATAATAATATTAATAATAATAATAATAATAATAATAATAATAATAATAATAATAATAATAATAATAATAATAATAATAATAATAATAATAATAATGCTTTATTTTAGCTGGCAGAAATAAGACCATAAGGCCTGCTCTTCCACTCAACCAGCGAATAGTAAAATTATACAAAAATTACATCTTCTTCTTCTTCCTTCCAAGTATTAGGCCAAGGCCTGTTACGATCCTATAGAAAATTTTCCCTCCAGCGTTTCATAGGACGGCCCAGTGATCTTCATCCTCTTGGTATATAATTATAAACAGCTTTGGGGATCCGATTTGAACTCATTCTTTCAAGATGGTGTTTCCAATTTAGTTGGTACTGTTTAATATATTCCAAAATTGGTGTAGTCTTCAATTCTTTTAAGATATCGGTGTTCCTTTTCCGATCCCATCTGGTGTAACCCGCTGTTCTGCGCATGAATCTCATTTCACAAGCAGTTATTCTGCTTTCATGTTGTTTTTTAGTGTTCATGCTTCACTACCATAGGTCAACACTGGTCTAGCCAAAGTGTTATATAAACGTAATCTGGTGTTTTTTTGTACATATTTATTATAATTTTAAGATATTATGAAGCGACTAAGATGGTATGGACATACAATGAGAAGAAGGGGCACACAAATAAACAAATAAGTATTGAAATGGATACCTCCTGGAAAAGGGAAACGTGGTAGACCAAAGCCAACGTGGATGTAGGGAATTCAAGACAACATGAAGAAGATAAATATGACAGAAGCAGACACGCAAGACCAGGAAGTGTGGAAGAAAAAAAAAAACATGTGTTGGTTGAAGATACCTGTGTAAATAACAGAAACAATCCTGAAATAAATATAAAAAAATATTGTTAAAATACAGGCTAAACAAAAGACAATGGTGATGTGATCTAATTCTAGCTAATACTAATAAAAACATGGAATATAATAAAATTAATATAATATAAAATAAAGTAAAGCTTCCTAGATAATTATTTACAGGTTGCGGAATATAGGCCTAGTTGTTATGCAGTTAATGTTTTCATTGTGTCGAACTTAAGATATCAGTTAATTTGGATTTAAATAATGATAGTGATTGACAGTCCCTGACATGACTGGGAAGTGAGTTCCATGCTCTAGTCATATATATTGTGTAAGATTCAGAGTATAAGTATGTCCTGTGCTGTGGTATCAGAAGTAAAGAAGAGTCTTGTGATCTTTTTTCCTAAATAATTGTGATGAGCCGATAAATTTTGAAAACGTGTTGATAAATAACTGATTTGGAGTAGTAAAGCATGTATGATATGAGCTTGAAGAAGTGGTGGAATTAAGTTTTTGACAAAGGAAAACGGAAGAAACCCCGAGGAAAAGCGGGTGCCTCCTATCAATTCCCAGTAAACAGCACAGTGGACGGCAAAAATGCTGTCAAAAAACGGACGGACACAGTCCAGCATGAACCATACATAGAGTGGGTGAAACACGAACTCGGGTCTGAGAAATGGAGGGCGAGTGACCAACCACTTTCGCCACGGAGCCGCCCTATGCCCTTGTTTGAGTCAGAATTGAACGTTCGATCACCGGATGGTATTTTAATGTTGTTAACCAGTTAGAACTAGATCAAGCGCTTGACAACTATCGTGGAATACTTATATAAGTAAACAATTGATGTTCTATCTGTTTTTGTTGGTTGCAATGTAGAGACATGAAATAAGTAGACATTTCAGCAGCAAAATTACTTCACAGACGTTTCAAAGCATTCGTTAGTCCAAAAATTTCGATACATCAGTTGGTTTAATTAATTTAATATTTTTAATAAATCGGAAGAAAACGAACAAAAATAAACCACTTAAATGTGTGTCTAATACAATACACATAATAATAACTGATTCCGTTTTCACTACGGTCCGCCACATTCAAATAACTAACAGAAGACGTAAAAACTGATGCTCCAACAGCACCCAATAGTCATTGATAATACACAAATACCATATAAAAAAACACATACAATACTTAGGAATCACCATAACAGATAAACTTAGCCTAACTGAACACATAAATAAAATAATTACAAGAACACAACCTTTCATTAAAACACTCCATTTATTTTCAAGAAAAAATTCACACTTGAACAACATGACAAAAATCTATTTAGTTAACACAATAATTAAGTCTTCACTTACATACGCTGCACCCTTTTTATTAAATTTAAGAAAAAAGAATTCAAAAAAATTAAATACAGTCTATAGAAAAGCACTAAGAATTTGTATGAATCTAAAAAAGTCTTTTCCCATAATCCCACTTCATAACATTACAAAAACAGAATCCATTACCAAAAACCTGAAGAAACTCAGCCTAAAATATAAATTCAGAGCAATAAATAGACCACAAGTAAATAACTTGATTCAAAATGCACCCATTAATACTACAGCATTTACACTCAAGGAATTATAAAAAAAATTCAATTAACTTATAAACAAAAAACATAATAATTTATATTACTTCAAAATGAAATTATCATCAGTATAAGATAAAAAAATTCATTAACATATTCAAGCAGAAGAACCATTCATATATTGATAAAAAATGCAATATCAATAGAAATCACAATAGCACGGATACATTTATATGAGAAAATATCTCTCTGATATACATTAAATCAAACCATTTAATTTTTTGCTTCCAAAGCTAGAGAGGGTGTGTCATGTCCTGTCGCATGTCTCAGTGTGCTAAAGAATATTAAGAATAACACAGAAAATTAAATACACCTAGAAACTGAAAGCAGGATTGGTGTGTCCAACCACTGGACCTTTGATACCGGACTACGGCTAGTTATCGTGGGCAGGGGATATAATTAAATATCAACGACGAAATAATAAATATAGGAGATATATAATTAAATAAAATCGACGAAATAACTAAATCACAAGGGCTAAAGAGGTTTGAAAATCTCTAGAGATAGCCGGAAGTTGTTGTTCACCATCGAACAATTCCCTATAGTCGGCCGGGGAAGCTTCCATAAAAATGGATGTTTCCCTGGCGGACATAGAGGGAAGATAAATGTTTGGGGAGGACACAATTTCCAATACATAGTGTTGGTGGTGGTTGTGTCAAACCATTGGACCTTTGATACCGGACTTCGGCTAGTCATCGTCGGCAGGGGATATGTTATTAAATATCAACGACGAAATAATTAATGAAGGAGATACATCATTAAATAACAACGACGAAATCCATAATTCACAAGGGCTAAAGAGGGTTGGAAATCCCTAGAAATAGCCGGAAGTTGCTGTTCACCATAGAAAAATTCCCATATAGTCGCCGGGGACGCTTCCATAAAAATGGATGTTTCCCTGGCGGACATAGAGGGGATATGAATGTTTGAGAAGTGACACAATTTCCATTACAAAGTGGTGGTGGTTCCCTTGATGTTAAGGCAAATGTCGGAGTGGTCCCCTAGTGCCCACTAGTAAAATTATTATTAAAGTCCAAAAAAATTTTCAAAATTCTAAATTATATGCAGATCAGCTAAATCCGAAAAGAGCCGTTTCTGATTGGAATGTCGACTTGGCTTCCCGCTCTTGCCCTTTTGAGGGTTGGCGGCTTCTGCGGTGGTGGCAGTCTTCCTCCTGGCGGCTTAGTGAGTCGGCTAGATCATCATCAGTGACGACCAGTGTCAGAAAGACTTGTTAATGCCCGACCACTGGATCTTTGTCTCCTGGTCTGCGACTGGTCGGCGCTGGCGATGGATAAAATCACTCACCATCATCAACGAGAGAAACTATATCACAAGAGCTAAAGAGGGATAGAAAATCCTAAAATAGCTGGAAGTTAGTTTCATGAAAGCAGATTTGATTCCCTTCCTAGCTATCGAGGACGCTTCCAGAAAACTGGATATTTCCTTGACGAGATCTGAAGGAGAATACATGTTTGAAAAGTGATCCTACTTCCATTACAAAGTCGAGTCGAACTTGAATTTAACCCAAAGAGGAAATTGATAAGTCCCTAAAGCGGGAAGATCAGGGCTTTCCCTGCATCTTAATTACCATTCCTAAGTAGTACATTTACAGTCAATCAACACCAATCCAACAATAGCTGACATGGGTCTTCACTTATTACACCCTTTATTAAAATTTTTCGGCCCATTTTTAAAAATTAACGGGGCAAAAAAGGCGAAAGCCTTGGAACCCGTAGATGGTTTCGCCCATCCTAAAGGGATGTATGTAGCCGCATTCAACAATTCCCACGCATATACTCCGGCTTCCAAAATTAGTAGATAAAAACGTACTCTAGCTATGATTCTTCCACGACAAACTCCTCTTGGAGTGAACGAGATGCGAACTCGGGACTCATAAAGATGTATAAAAAATAATAAACCTATTGCTTTATTTTTATTGAAATATTAACATTTATTAACTTCATTTTCATTAGTTAATGATTGTAAAGAAAAATAAACCAATAAAAGACGCATTAATCTACGACTTCTATACATTCCTATGCATTGGCTTGACTGCGGAAATATACTACCATTGATTAAATATGCAGGACCTTATTTTCTACAATGTTCAGGATAATGTGACCCCATTGTAGTATAAACGATCGAACTGGGTTTACGTCACTTTTCAGAATATAACAACTTGACTTTCATTCCAACAACAAAAAATAAGTAATTTTGGTTTTCCGTAGTTAAGACATTTAGTCGACAAGTTTTGGCTTCGATATAAATTCCATCAATTAATATCAAGTTTTGAAACTCTTTATTTCAGTAGGATGGCAATAATAAATAAACATAAATATCATAAACTCATGTCTAACTCAGGGTCGAATCGAGGGATTAGGTGAGATCAGCCCCTGTATACAGAGGTCTGTGAATGTCAAGGGTGCCGGCCGACCACGCCTGATCCACCATCAAGGGGGCAGATGAATGAAATGAAACGAAATGGATAAGATGAGTATGGAGAAATTATGGAATGAAGTTGTGGCAGGGAAAAACGGGAGAAGCCCCGAGAAAAGCCTGCCCAAGCTCCGTTTTGTCCACCACGAAACCCACATGGAGTGACCGAGACTCGATGTCGCGACCCCAGCGGTGAGAGGCGAGCATCTAACCGCTTGCGCCACGGAACTGCCTTGATGGTAATAATAATAATAATAATAATAATAATAATAATAATAATAATAATAATAAATTGTATACATTGCTCGCAGTCCCAAGAATCAAACCTCGAATCAAAGACGGAAACAAAAATACGACAAACGCTAGGAAAAGGTCTTCGATTTGAGAGAAAAAAAAAACATAACCATAACAATAATAATCATAATAATTATTTTTATTTATTCATATACAGATTTTCAATGTTTACAAATCGTTCTGTGCCTAAAGCTTTATTTTCCTTCTCCACTCGTCCCTATCTATCCACTCCATGACCTCCCGTCCTCTTGTTCTTATTCCAGTTCTTATTCACGAATTCGAGGTATTCCTTTCTTTCTTCTTCCAGGTGGACACAGTTTCTATGATTTCTGGGTTACCTTTCTTCTTGCATTCATCGTGCTTACCCATTCCAATTTAATTGTTATTTTTTTTATATACTCTACTAATATTTAATATTAATTTTTATCGTTGACTTTATTTCTTACTATTTTCAATAATAATAATAATAATAATAATAATAATAATAATAATAATAATAATAATAATAATAATAATAATAACAATAATAATAACAATAAATAATAATAAAAATTTTGTTTTGTTTGTTAAGCCCATGTTCCCCTTAACAGAGATTTAGGCCCTCTCCCCCTATAGGAATGAATTTGAACCATACTAATTTAGTTACTTATTTTCGTATAGATGTCCTTTGAGTGGTCCGTGGTCAGCGTTCCGCCTCATACTGACATCTAGGAAACCAAGGTAGTACTAGGACGGGGAAATTCGGTAAATTTTGCTTAGAGGCCTTTCATTCAGGCTTAAGGATCTTTTACGAGCCTGAAAATCTTCAGACTCGGGATCCACGGATTGAAGTCCCTCCCGGAGGACTTGCTCCTTGGATTTTTCCGTCCTAAAAAATCAATCTACCCCGGCCGGGTTTGAACCCGCGACCCTCGGGACCAGAGGCAAGGAGCATAACCACTAGTCCACTGCGGCCGATTAATAATAAAAAAAAAAAAAAAAAATAATAATAATAATAATAATAATAATAATAGGCCCTAATTATCGAACCCGTAGGTTCATGGCCGCGCGGATATAAGCTCTCCATACATCCCTATCCTGAGCCAATGTTTTCCAATCATCATCATCATCATCATCATCACTCCAAGGATTAGGCAATTGCCCGTTCCGACTTCATATTGCATCAGCCCAACGTCTTCTAGGTCTTCCAACATCACGCCTTCCTCTTGCTTGATAATTTCTGGCTAACAATGGATATCTCTCCTTGTTCATTCCATCCATGTGATCAATCCATTTCTGTCTGTAATTCGTGACTTTATCCAATAAAGGCTGTACTTTCAATTCTTCTCTTATATCCTCATTTCTTATTCTATCAAGTCTTGTACATCCTTTTACTTGTCTTAGGAACCGCATCTCTGCCGTCTGTATTCAATCCTTTTGTCTTTTCACTGGAGCCCAAGTTTCACATCCATACAATATTGTGGGAACCGCCATAACATTATACATTTTTATCTTGGTTTCTTTTCTAATTTTATTTTTGAATGTTCTCTGTATTGTTCCCACACACCGTCTGAAATTTATTTATTTTGGAGTCAATATCTCTTTCCACATTGTAGCCAACATCACAGCCCAAATATTTGAAACTAGACACCTGTTCTATACTTTGATTTTCTAAAATAATTTTGGTTCTCACTGGATCTCTTCCTCTAAAAGCCATGGTCTTCGTTTTCCTTACAGAAATTTTTAGATCGTATAATTTACATATTTCATTTAATGCATGCATTGATTTCTGTAAGTCGTCTTCATTTTTCTGTATTATGATTACATCGTCAGCAAATAAAAGATTATTTATGCACATTTTATTATCCATTCTTATTCCTGGATTTACTAAAACTTTCCATTTATTAAAAATATCGTCTATATATATATTAAACAAAGTGGGTGATAAACTACATCCTTGTCGTAATCCAGTATTTGTTTTGATTGCATCTGTTCTTTTGAACAATCATCCCCTGTATAATCTACTTCCCTCAAATCATAGATAATGTTATTCTCCCATCTCATTCTTGGTCTACCAACTGGGCATTTTCCTTCTGGTTTTGCTACAAGAAGCTTCCATGCACGTCTTTCATTCCCCATTCATGCCACATGTCCTGTCCATCGCAGTCTACGAGACTTAATTGTTTTCATTATATCTTGCTTCCTATAAAGACCATGTAGTTCACTGTTATGTAGTCTTCTCCATTCACCTGTCTGTTCATCTCTCTTTGGTCCAAACATTTTCCTAAGTACTTTATTCTCAAATACTCGTAATCTCCTTTCCTCCCTTAAAGTAAGAGTCCATGTTTTGCATCCATATAATATAACTGGTAGAATAATAGTAGTAGGAGTATTTTAGCCAAGATAATTTAGTTCGCTTATTTACCCATAGAATGTCAGCATATAGCTCTCAGTGAGATACCTAGTGGGCAGCTAAGATATTACTTGAAAGGATAACTGTCGACAAATTGCACAGAGGCCTATTTATTCAGGCTTGCGGTTCTTTTACAAAATTGAAGATGTTCAGACTCGGGACGCATGGCTTAAAGTCCCTCCCGGAGAACTTGTCCCTTGGATTTCTCTATCCTAAAAATCCTTCGACTCCGGCCGGGTGCGAAAGTGTCTTCTAATTCAAAGGTGTAGAAAACATCATGAGTATTTGAGATTAAAGTTCTTAAGAAATTTTAGGAGCAAAGAGTGACGAAAAGACAGGCAAATAGAGAAGACTACATAAGAGTGAGCTACATGGTCTTTATTGGAAACCAGATATAGGCTAGTAAAAACAATTAAGTCTCGTAGATTGTATTATCAGGACACGTGGTACTAATGGGAAATGAATGAGGAGCATGAATACTTCTTGTAGGAAAACAAGGGGTAAAATACCCAACAGGGCCTGGGAAGACCAAGAATATGATTGGAGAATAATAAATAACAACTATTAATTTGAGGAGAAGAATTACAGCGAATGATTGGGAAACAGCTCAGGAACATATGTATGGAGAGTTCAAGCACGCGCGCCCATAAATCTCCGACTTCGATTGAGCTCAGTGAGTTAGAACTTACGGCAATGGTCAGGACATTTGGCACGAATGAGCAATGAAAGAAGAACATGGAAGCTTCTCGTAGGAAAATCAGAGGGAAAGCATCCAGTTGGTACACCTACAATGAGGTGGGAAAATGTTTTAATTCTATTTTTCAAATTTGAGGATTGGTTCCTTCTTGCAGAAAATTATCCAATTAATTAACTGTTATTAGTCAATTTGTGTGCTGAATCATATAAATTTTATTTTTTGTTAATCATCATGATAGTCCATTCACGGATTTAGGCCATTTGTTGACCAGTTTCGGCCTCAATAGAAACACCAATTCAAAAGTGATTTGAATGGTCTTATTCTTCCTTCAGGTTGATAGCTTAACATCTGCTTGGGTATCCTGTGATCCATTACTTGATGAAGATGTTGCATCCATCTTGACTTAAAATCGAAACTTTGTTTTCGAAAGGTTCCATGTGTAATTCTTCTAAAATGCCTTTTATTTTGTATGATCTAGTAGTGTGTATCCTGGAATCCTTCGAAGTTATGAATAAGGCTGCAATATCTCGTATGAAGAAAAAAAAAAAGGATGTAAATGCAAAAATATAAAATATTTAAGCATTTTAGAGTTAATAGTCCACCGCTGCTGTCTCGAGGTAGCGTACTGCCTTGTCACGCAGCGGGCCCGGGTTCGATTTCCGGTCGGGACAGGCTCCTGAATGAGGTTTTTTCGGAGTTTTTCCTCACCTGTAAGACAAATGTCAGGAAGTTTAGGGTCCAACGGTCCCCGAAAATCATCCGGCCATCATCATCAACCTTATCATCATCATCATCATCATTAACCTTCACCGGTGTGAAAAGCAACGGGAAGCTACCACACCTATAATTCCCTAGTAAAGCTGCAAAGCATAGCATAAAAATGTTATGATTGCAGTGAAAGACCTGCGCTCGTGCAGAATTACTATGGATGATTGATTAGGGTTAATAAATTCTATTTTTGATAATATGCAGCTTTAATATGTGCTTAAAAAATTCTATACTCTGTCTGTTGTGGGAAAATAATATTAATGATGATTTGAGGAATGTAGATTTTATAGAGGATGATTGGAAAACGTTAGGCCAGGATAGGAGTATATGGAGAGCTTAAGTCCGCGGGCCATGGACCTATCGGTTCGATAGTGCGAGTGAGTACGTAGTTAGAAATAACTATGTTGTCCAGATATTTGTTAGTTTAGTAAATTTGTGAACGATAGAGAGACTTACAAGTTTACACTTTCTGCACGAAATCGTTTGTGCGTAGTAAAGCTACTTTTCTACATTTGAATGCCATGAGGGTACTGCTGCACTACTTGTTCAATCGATACCGATCCTCTAGCGAACTCTTCTGTCCTTTTCATGCACGATGTCGTAGTGAGCAACACTCCAATCTCACACTACCGCCAACTACACAGTAATATTCATTCATACTTTTAGCCCCAGGGCAGGTCCTTCGCTGCAAACACGGTATTCTCTTCCTATGTTTATAGTTTTACTATAACTATTTAACTCATGCCCCAAAAGGGAGTCAATGACCAATCACGTTTCAATGAATTTTATTTTACAACCAATGACAGTGTGTTTCACCTCGCTATTTATCGAATTCTGTTTACCAAAATAAAGAAAGCTCCTCCTTTTTAATATTCTGAACAGGTCTGCGGTAAATGACTCTCAAACAAATATGTTGAATGTAGCAAATAATGAACAGATTCCTTCGAATTACACATTTGATAATTTTGTGTATTCAATAATTGTGTTTTTAAATAATGATTTTATTGAGTTTACTTAAAAAAATTAATTAATAACCTACAATGTTGGTTATAATATACAGTTTGATGTGTTTCATTTTTTCTCCACTAGAGTGCATTCTTACAATATTGCGATCTTAGTGGGTTATCGCTGATTGCAATCCTATTTGGTAATGAATAATATGTTCAAGTTGCTGTGAGTAAACATAACCACACATTTCTGATTTGTATCCAAACATCGCCGTTTACATTAAATATATAAATATTTTAAAATATCGGTAACTATATTTAAATAGTGTTTGAATAAACAGCTTAATTTCATTCGTTAAATAGTCCTAATAATGATATGTGGCACCATTCATAGAACACTAAAACATGAAACAAGGAACGATACAAGATTGAAGTTCTACAAAACAATGGCGATACCGGTAATTGCATACGGTAAGTGACTCCTGGGTAACAAATAAGAGGAGTTAGAGTAAAATACAAAATGCAGAAATTACTTTTCTAAGAAGGATCAAAGATACACAAAATTGGACCACATAAGAGATGAAGATATAAGTGAATTAGAATTGCATACGGTAAGTGACTCCTGGGTAACAGATAAGAGGAGTTAGAGTAAAATACAAAATGCAGAAATTACTTTTCTAAGAAGGATCAAAGATACACAAAATTGGACCACATAAGAGATGAAGATATAAGTGAATTAGAAATTTATTCAATAAATGACAGAATTCAACAACACCGGAAGAGCATGTTCAGAGAATGGAAGGAACAAGATTGCCCAAGATAGCATATCATTATAAACCAAAGGGATTAAGAAATGTAGGAAAACCTAGGAAGAGATGAATGGAATCATTGTGAATTCGGAACAGGCGAATCACCTAAACCTTGAAGTGAAGATGATAATGAAATAGTCGTAACAAATACCACTCTTGCTTTCTAAATCCTCTAGATAAATTTGAAACCACTCGTGGCATTACTTATGACTAGGGCTAGGATTTTTATATACTAAAAGTTAAGTTTGCAACACAGTATAATGAGAAGTTAGACTTCATTCCTTTGTTTTTGTTTCACCACAAACAGTTGAATAGTATAATGAGAAATTAGACTTCTGACTGTACTTTGTGTTGGTTTCACACACAAACAGATGAATAATATAATGATAAGTTAGACTTCTGACTGTCTTTTGTTTTGGTTTCACACACAAACAGTTGAGTAGTATAGTGAGAAGTTAGACTTTTGACTGTCTTTTGTTTTGGTTTCACACACAAACAGTTTAAATAATATATACTATCTGCATTGCAAACTTATATTTTATTACATAAAAATCCTAGCCCTAGTTATGACTATTATTAATTATTATTATTATTATTATTTATTCAGTTTAACCCTTAAATTCATAATGTATACTTTTGGATACATCATTCGGTTCACTTAAAATAATATTTTTAATAAATCAGAAGAAAACGAACAAAATGAAACCACTTAAATGTGTGTATAATTATACAATGTACCTAATAATAACAGTTATACAAGATTCCGTTTTCACTGCGGTCCGCCACATTCAAATAACTAAGAGAAGAAATTTGTGTTTTGCCAATTTAAGGGTTAATAACTTACCTTCTCGAATTTTGTCTTATAATCTTACAATTAAAGTTTATAATAAGAACAAATTGCCTTTTGTATTATATGAAACAATTGTTTATTTAAACAATCAGTAAATTAATCGTAAATAAAAAGGATGAAAGCAGAATAAATGTTTCGGAAATTAAAATTTTAAGAGCTGTAAAAGGATGCTCAATAAAATACCACTTTAGAGGTGAAGATATACGTAAAAATAATTACAAATTACACTCCTCATAGGTAAAGATAAAACTTGCACAACAAAATTATTTTAACACCCATCATATCATCGGAGTAATGTAACTCCGTGTTTCAGGTGCCCCAGCTAATAAATGGATTATAATTCCATCAATTGCCAGGGGACAAAGCCAGAAATGTTATCAAATGCCACCAGGCATTGGAAAAAGAAATAGTTCTATTACGAGCCGGAAAATCTTCATACTCGGGACCGACAGCTTAAAGTCTCTCTCGGATTCCATTCTAAAAATTCATCGACCTCTGTCGGATTCTTGCGATCCAGGGCAACAAACAATTGACCATCGGGGGCAACTTTTGGATCAAATAATAAGAGCTGTATCTTAAACAGAATTACAATGTCATGTTTAAAGAAGACTCGATGCAGATTTGAAGAAGGGGTTTAATAAAGCGAGACAGTAATGTGGTCATTATTTATTTTTAAATTTAATACATAGGTCTTTACTTGTAGCTATGTATATTCATGGAGATAAAAATAATGACTTAGATTTTAATATTTTAAGATACTTCCACAATAAATTTATTAAATGAGAATGCAACATTACTATAGTATGGTCATATTTCTTTAACATAAACTAATGTACAAAGCGAATCACGCAAGGTGAAAGATTTCGCTGAAAAGATGCATAACTAAGTTGAATATTATCCTTTCCCATCTCAATCTGGACGTCATTGCAATATTCCCTCTTCCGTTTCACTTTCATATTTTTACAATATTTACGTAGCTGCATTCCTTATATTTGCATTTTTTAGATTCTCATCGTTTTCCTTTTCCTCTCTACTTCCATTGTTAAGCAAGGATTGTAGAGGTTCAAACTCTATTGTCCTCCTCCGACGAGTGTAGCGCTTAAAGGAATGTGGTGTGGGGATGGATACTGGATAACACGAGTCAGAAAGGAAGTACAATCATATTGAAAATATTCGCCCTATTTACGAATGACACAGTCACAGAAAACCGCAAAATGAAAACTGCATATTTGTGAATGAATAATACTTCCCTTCGACTCGGCTGTAGCAACAAAAGAAACTACCTGCAAGAGTAGTAAACCGAATGTCAAGAATACCCTACCTCCCAGCGCTAAATTCGTCGGAGGAGGACAATAGGTTGTCGGGTAAAAAAAGAACGTATAGTACAACTACACAATCATCATCAATACCTTCACGATTTGAGCCGGTCTATTCCGACTTCAAACCAAGTTGGATTACACTGGTCAACATGACTTTTGTCTCATGAGTACCAATAGTTGTACTTAATGCACTTTTTTTATCGTGTTTTCAAATATGCATTCGGAATTTCTCCATCATACACAGCTTTTTTATTTCAATTTCAATTAATGGATTTAAATAATTATTTTTTAATAAACGTTTTTTCGTCCATTTGTCCATTGTAAAATAAAACCAAATGAGATAACTCAGGATATTTCAGCTATGGAAAAGAGATATGAAGGCAAATGGAATCCTAATATGCTGGCCGATTACTGTTGGACCATCAAGAGGGATGCTCCACAGGTGAAATATAGCAGAAAATCGTTATTTCTTACTTTCTAGGTGAGTCCGAATGTTCGAATATTGTGTAGGTAGGAATGTAGAAAATATAAAAAGTGTTTGAAATTATAAATTCCTGTCTCTCGGAAACCTTGCGTGATGGAGAAAAACCGATATCATATTTGAATTCAGGAGAAAAAATACTATCAGAATCGCATATTTTTCTTTGTGAGACAAAAAAGTTTTATTTTTTGTTGCTCAGTGTTATTTTTCTCCATTTCCTTAGAGGATAATCTTGATCCATCTTTCCTGTTGAATTGCACTTCAAAATTTTGACGGGACAATCTATAATGGCTGGGTGACCTTCTTTTGCTGATCGCATGTCACCTCCTATATTGGCTGGATGATCATCCACCTCGGTGATTAACACACATGGATGTGAGGCAAGCACCTAGCTGATAAACCAAGAGCTATGCTTTGGGCATACTTTTTTTTTTTTGCTGTCAATATAAAAACATCAGAGCATTTCTTCAATCCTTCATAAGAATTACACTGTTTAATCCTGCCTTCCAGCCTTGTCGCAACATAGTTTGTATTGAGGTCAACCTCTGTAGTTTCGAGATAACGTCATTGCTTGGATCCTGCGGGCCGAGGTTCGATCCCCGGTCGGGACAGATGTCCTGGGTGAAAATATTTTTTTTGTATTTTTCCTTACCTATACGTCAAATATCGGAAAACTTTAAGGACCAAATAGTCCCCGAACACAGTTTATTCATCATAATCACTCTACAATATCGCCTTGTTAAATATGAAAGTTTGAGTGATAGGTGTTTGTCTTAGATGTTCGTATTGTTTTGAAGGTAGCTGTAGCACTGAGCTGATCGGGAGAGACTCTCCTTCTGTATAAAAAGACTATGATGCGATTCTAACTAACAAACTTACTAATTAACTCACTGGCACTGTCGAACCCGTAGTTTCATGACCTCGCGAACATACGTTCTCCATACATCCATATCCTGAACTAATATATTCCAATCATCCCCTGTATAATCCAGTTCCCTCAAATAATATTTAATGTTAATCTCTACATTCTTGGCCTGCCTTCTGGGCACTTTTCCTCTGGTTTTTCCTACAAGTAGTTTCCATGCCCCTCATCCATTCCCCAAACGTGCCACATGTCCTGCCCATCGCAGTCTACTAGACTTGACTATAAAACAGTGAGCTACATGCTATTTATGGGAAACCAGATATAAGGATAGTTTTCTCCATTCGCCTGCCTGTTTATCTCTCTTAGGTCCAAAAATATTCTTAAGAACTTCATTGCCAAATCTTTTCTCCTCCCTTAAAGTAAATGTCAATGTTCCGCATCCATATAACTAGTAGAATAACAGTTTTATATACTCATTTCCAGTTTAAAGTTTCTTGACAGAAGTTAGGATAACAGTCCCTGTAGCCCATAATAGCACGCATTTCCAGAATTGAGAATATGTTTAATTTCTATGTGCATCTCATTCTTGTTTGTGATTATTGTTCCTAGATATTTGAATTCAGCCACTTCTTCAAAATGTCCATTATAGTATCCATATTCATTATATAATTTATTTCTATGTGTGACCGTATTTTTGTGATTCAGAATTATAAATTCTATACTAAAAGGTCGCTGCTGTTTAAGGCCCGAGAGGCTTGGGGTAACTTAGAAGTAGATAGAATACCTGAACGTAAGCTTAAACTAGGGGAAAGAAATATAAATCCATTATTAATATGTGTAGTTTCAGTAATTATTGTATAAATATGATAATCTGTAAATATATTTGTTTTTAGCTCCTAATTGATTAATGTCTTTTGTGATCGTGTGAAGGTAAGCGCACACTGGTCGTCAACGCAGGGCGGTAAGCATCGGACGGATCGAATGTATGATATAAATTGTTTCAATAGGGATTACGCATATTTTTCCGCATAGTAATGGGAAGGCGATTAGACCCCTGAATAGTCTTTTAAGGAATAGGAATCTGACCAGAAAAACAAGGTAGCATTGTCGGCGAGGGAGCACTCAAACTGTACGCTGCAGATGACGTATCAGAATTTTCCAAGAAGTGTGCGACTAGAAGGCAGATTGAAGTAGATTCCTTTATTACATGTGTTTTTAATATCTTCAATATTTCTAGGAATTTTTGTTTAGCCATGTGAAAGTATTCAACAAATTTCACTACGTCAGCCATCAGATCCGGAAACAACGTATGGTACTCGCTGTATTAATTTTTTTCACTATTGATTCCCTGAATCCAAACTCTTCATCAGCATCATCTTCAAATATTAAGGTGACATAGCACCGTCCGTGTGCTGCTTACTGTATCCTACCTGGGGTGTGCTGGCAGTGAATTCCTTTTGGGATATAAAGTTAGGGTAGTGGTTCATATAACCTCAGCCTTATGGTGGCAAGTTAATTTTATGAAAAATCAGTAATTGGAAAAATTGTGGACCTTCCTACATCAAAACAGGACGTCAAAAACTGCACCGTCGGCAAGCAGAGAGTCCGAAAGCCGATCGGTGCAGAATGAGACTCACTGTTCTAGCGTGTAAAACTCGCAATTTTTTAGTAGTCCATCTTGCAATGGGGATTAACCTATGCAAGGCATAGGGTAGATAGTTTGTTCATGAAGAGAAATCCCTCCATGGGTGATAAACTAGCCAATATTGGCTCTACGTTTCTTCCGTTTCCTCTTTTCCTCCTCTTTTGCCAGCAAACAACCAATGACAATCAAATCATCCTAATTGTCCATATTTATGGCTATTATAGTAGCTGCCGGAAATATTTCTCAAGTCGGGTCGTGGGAGAGTGTTGTGTTGGGACCCTTTAGTTCGGGTCCAGAGTGAAAACATGCACATTTTTTGACAAAATAAGAAAAGTGGGGGGTAATAAAACTGGAGATCAATGAGGAAATATGTATTATTAATAATAAAAACTTCAATAAGGTATTTGTTATCCATCTTCTCTTGTATTATATAGGGTGTTTCAGAATACGTATTACAGACTTCTAGGGGTTGTAGAGGAGACTCAGTAGATCAAGTTTTGATGAGGAACTCAAATCCGTAAACGTATCATTTCGATGTAAAATAAGTTTGAAGATCGAATTACAATGGGCTGATATCGTGTGTCTTGTGTTTCAGAATACGTATTACAGACTTCTAGGGGTTGTACTACACCTGTCGAGTCGGAGGAAAATCCTCTTGCACGAATTCTGGCGGCAGAAATTATTGAGCACACACCAGGTCTTGTGGGGCGTGTGTATGAAAACATGCGTCGCAGATACACTTTGTGCAATGAACAACAGGTCGCCACATGAAACCACACTTGTAGTACGACCTTTAGAATTCTGTAATACATTTTCTGAAATACAAGACACACGATATCAGCCCATTGTTTTCCGATCGTCAAACCTGTTTTTATATCGAAATGGTACGTTTCCAGACATGGATTCCTTATCAAAACTTTATCTACTAAGTCCCCTCTACAACCACTAGAAGTCTGTAATACTTATTCTAAAACAACCTGTTAATTATATATTATTTTACCTGGAACTCCAGCTAAAACGCAGAAGATAAAACATTGTTTTCGAAAGGCCTCCATATTAGAATAACTTGAAGAAGTTTAATAATTTAGTTGAGGACGACTGACTTACCAGGTAAAAAAATATATAATTCACATCTAATTACATAACCTCAACGGCGCTTTAACATGGATTTCAAAAACAACTCTGTGTTATAAGGAATCTTAGTTGAATAGTCTTGTAGTGCATTTGCTGTCTGTCGTGGATGGGAGTGGTATGTGTGTTTGTGTGGGTTATTTTTTTAACTGATCTGTAGCGAGTTTTTTATTGTATAACGTGAGGGATTTTTATATCTGCTCATTTCATAAGCTATTGGGTTATTATTATATTTTTATCATTAATTGCTAATTGAGTTCAGGGCTGTTTATGAGACGTATAATGTAGGCTATATGCGTGGCACAAATGGTGAATGAAATAAAGCTGTTGAAATTCCTTGTAGAAAAACCGTAGGGAAAACGGCCAATAAGAAGCCTATGCTAAGAATCAAGTGCGAAATGATATTAATCATGATCTGAGGGAAGTGAATTATATAGGGGATTATTGGAAAACTTTAACTGAGAATAGGAATTAACGGATAACTTATATCTGTGCGGTCATGAACCGTTGGGTCCGATAGTGCCAGTGAGATAGTCAGTTGTGAAAGGATTATAGTAGCTGTTGTAATTTGAGATACGAATGGATTTTGTCTTTGTCCCCTGTTTCCCGGCTGACCCGTAAAGCATGCAGGCAAGCAGGTGAGCGGACTTGACCCGGCAGAGGGCGTGCCTCTCCATGTATGTACAGTATAATTACTGTCCCTACGTATGCGTTCCACAAATAAACAATACGTATCTGTCTCTATTCACTACCCCCTTTGAATCGTGTATAATAAGGTACGTTTTCTCACTGATGTTTTAACAAATAAACATTTGCAAAACATTCTTCGTCTTAGTGCATACACAATAATACATATCTACTCTCTTACATAAAAATGCCATGTGTATGGATATGAATAATTGCCCATTTTCTACAATAATAAAAAATAAACTAGCTACAGAACAAATTTTAAAAAAGCTCCCTCACACACGAACGCTAGCGCGCGCGTACTACCCCCAACCTCCGCAACACAAATGCACTAGAAGGCTATTCAACTAAGATTACTTATTTTATAATAGACTGAAGATCGGAAAAAAGACCACATTGTAGTTATTATTAATAATACATATTTCCTCAATGATATTAAATGTTACTATCCCTCAATTTCCTTACTGTGCCCAAAAATTGTCATGGTTTCTCTTCACTCTCGATCCATCCTAAAATATCCCAACACGACACACTCCGAGATTATAATTATTCTTCCAAATTCAAAATTACAACGGGACATAATCATATCATTCCAAATTAGATCTCAAAATATTAAAATTTATATTGAAAATTCTAAAATAATATATCATAAAATAAAATTAACTATTAATATATTACAAATATAATAAATAATATTTCAAACTACTCTGCTAAGGTTTCGGTGGTTTCCTTAGCGTTAACGTAAATACCGGAGCAGTCCCCTAGTTCCAAATACCTAGGAACAGTAATCACAAATAGGAATGAGATGCACAAAGAAATTAAACATAGGCTCAATTCTGGAAATGCTTGCTATTATGCATTGCAGAGACTCTTGATGTCCCAACTCCTTTCAAAAAACGTTAAACTGAAAATATATAAAACTATTATTCTACCAGTTATATTATATGGTTGCGAAACATGGACTCTTACTTTAAGGGAGGAAAGGAGATTACGAGTAGTTGAGAATAAAGTACTTAGGAAAAATTTTGGACCAAAGAGAGATGACCAGACAGGTGAATGGAGAAGACTACATAACAATGAACTACATGGTCTTTATAGGAAGCCAGATATAATAAGAACGGTTAAGTCTCGTAGACTGCGATGGGCAGGACATGTTGCACGTATGGGGAATGAAACACTTGCATGAAAGCTTCTTGTAGGAAAGCCAGAGGGAAAACGTCCAGTTGGTAGACCAAGAATGAGGTGGGAGAATAACATTAACTATGATTTGAGGGAAGTAGATTATACAGGAAATGATTGGAAAGCATTAGCTCAGGATAGGGATGTATGGAGAGCTTATGTCCGTGCTATCAAGAACCTACGGGTTCGATAGTGCCAGTGAGTAAGCAAGCCCCCTAGTTCCATCAGTAGAATCAATTCCTAGTAATTAATTTAAAGCCGGAGTCATGGGGAAACTGAGGATTTCATTTCTTCTACGGAGCTATAGCTGCAGCCTTCAACAGATACGAACCGAACTTCAAAGAGTCCACTACACGGCACATCAACATATAAAAAATGTCTAAGTCCAATAATCGTTAAGAAATTTCAAAGTCCAGTTAACAACTACCGTGAACGCAGAACCCCCAATGATGGGATCACTGCCCTCCATTATACATCCGAGGCCCGTCAAAAGGCCTACGGAAAATTTTCAGAGTCCAAAAAACAGCATACATTTTCAAAGTCCAATATTTTCTAGGCGATCCGCTCTTTAGTGCAACATTTCCGAGGCTTTATTAAAGATTTTTATGCTCGAAATAGCCAAATAAATAACTACATAGATATCTAAACATAGACACATATTAACATATTAAATAAAATAAATTACTAAAAGAATTGTATATAAGTCAATATATCAAAAATAAAAGTAACATTTTTTGAACGGTCACCCATACCGATATCACACCAGACTCAATGTAGATATTCTTTTCAAACGGTCACCCATATCAATATCATTCCAAGCTCAATGTAGATAACTTACACTATTCGAGCATTATTTAACAAGTAGTGATCATTTTAAAAAATTAAGACAACTACAGAGAGAATATACCTAATTAGGTCACACAGGAGCCAATCATACGGAACCTAACATGCTGCTGGTTACAGCTGTGGGAAGAATGATTTACAAATGATTACACAACATTACATTATATTATATTTTCAATTTTCAAGTGTCTCTGATATTTGAATAAAACTTATACATGGGGTTAATGGGCTCGGCCTTCGTACCCATGTCGGCAAAATTTGCAGTGTCGACAGAACTACACAGTAGCCGCATAGAAAACCGCATTTTGTGTAGATTCATTCCGATTTTGAGATCTCCGAGATCCCGCTTGAGAAATCTGTCTGGCATCAACTGTAATTTAAGTTGCTCTGTCTTTCTACAAATTGCTATAATATGTTGCCAGTTTTCCCGGTCATTGCATGGGGCATAGTTTTTTTATGCCTTCTTCTCTTGTTAAATTATATGGGTCATCCATTACCCCAAATCAAACCATGCAATAGCACTTCTATCATCTACTTCTAAAGAATCAATATATTTCTCCCTTTCCCACGAACCATTTAAAAGAAACTTCTATGAAATTATTTCATCTTCTTCTTCATAATATACCTCATGGATTGTTTTGCACTTAAGACATTTCATCTTCCCATCTTCTTCTGTCTCTTCCAACATTCCTCCAACCTTGAGGATGGTATAACATTAACTGTTTTGCAACTCTAGGTGAATTCACCCGTGTTATATGTGCGTAGTTTACCGCTGTATCTAGGGGTAGTGTTGCCCCTTCATAGGTGGCGGGCCGGGGTTCGATCCCCATTGTTTTCTTTTTTTTGCATATTTCTAAATTATATGCATCTTTTTTCATAATTTTATTGAGTAGTAACGTGAGCCTCTCTATTTGATTTTCTAGCTGTGCACATAATAACCTGATCATTCGCAAAGACTCCTACAAATTTTGCCTCACACCAACCCAAAGGAAAAGGAGATTTTGGACGCCCGATAACTTGATGGAGGGATACAGTCTCTTGATGTGGAAACAGTTCTACGGCCTAACTCTATAATGCAGAAGAAGAAGTATTCCTCTATGTTGAGAGGCAATCTCCAGTTGGAGTTATATTTGCCTTCTTAACAGTTATTTATACGAATGAGTTACTTAGACTCTGACTTAGAGGGAAATATGGAACTGCAATGAATGTATGTTGTGTGAAACACTTGCTGTGAAGAGTAGACCAAACAACTGAGTAAAAAATTGCTACTCGTACAATACAAATTGAGAGTGGAAACTGGGAAGAAACTTTAATCTTCATGTGTTAGTATAAGGCGAATATCACGTAAAATTGTGACCTATTGGGCATTGCTATACAGGATGAGTTTTAATTACATCGACAAACTGCAGGGAGTGATTCTTGACTTAAATGGAGGAAACAATGTCCTATGAAGACACCCAGTATCCTATCGTAGCTGCCCTGTATTCCAGGCGGCGCTGGAAAATTATAACAGGGTAACCAAACCTATCCCAACTCAACTTAAACCAGCCCAACCTAGGACTTTCACTTCTGTGAAAGCCCATTCTAATGTTTCCTTTTCCCAAGCATTACTAACTGGCACTTCTTCTCAAACCATAAACGAGAACAATAATGTTCAAGATCAGAGCCTGAAATTGCCAGCAGTACAATTAAGTAAGCATGCTGTGGATTTTCTCCAGGGTATTCAGCCCTTATTGTCTGAACTATCCACTCCCATGCAGAAATTCCTCTTCATGCATAAAATATTTAAGCTATTTAATGTAGGCTAAAGCTAATGTGAACCATTAAATAAATTGTACGAGGTATTCGCATGGGAATATAGAGGCTCATTTTTTACTGTTCCACATTGCAATTTTGATGCCTAATTAGTTGTGGATATATCCACAATTAACATCCAGGTACATAGATTTACAAAGAGAAAACATCTTACTACTCTACCGAAAGTGCATTTTCGGTATGTAACATCTATGTTAGTGTATCTTTTCTCTACAGTGAGATTCTTGAACAGTGCAAATTTCCATCTTCTTTGTGCTTACTCCTATTTACCTCCCCATCCCTTCCTTCTGCTGTGTGTATAGTTGCGCAACTTCTCCTCTTCCTCGGAACACTCTAATACGTGATACAAGTCACAAACAGGGTCATCTTGGATATTGTCTGGATCACTTTGGTTAGTTCCAGTGGAGCTGTGTTGTTTTGTTTCGGTCCTGTAAGCCAGGGTAGGGCATCCGGGGTCTGGACCCTAACCCTCGGCTGGACTAAGGAATGATTGAGTGTACATATGGGTAATCATTATTATTCTCATTATTTTGTTTGTAAATTTATTTGATGACCAAGATAACTTATTTATATTGTTTATATTATTAATATTTGTTCTTTAAATCCATGTTATGGTCAAGAAAGTCAATTTATGTTTAATTAACCAGACAAATAATTTAAAACATTAAATTATAATTTTAGTAAAACTAATGTTTAATTACTGTTTTGCTGCTTCATATTAATTCCTATGCTAAAGCTTTCTCAAGTCATATTAGCTGCCCTTTTCCTTCTAACTTTCATGATTGTAAATACTATACAGAGTTTGATACGAACTATATAAATTACTACAGTGTGTTTAATAATTCCATGGTTATAGTTAATAAATGTTAAGCATACAACATAGGAAAGATGAATCAATCTTTGCCTCTAATGGGCCCGGGCAAAGGACAGTAGATAGCACTGATGTTTACCAATTGGGAACTACAAAAATGTAGTAGAAAGTATGAGCAGAAGGCTACACTGCCATTGGCTAGGGTTAAATAAACCATAACCCCATCTCGATAGCCACAAAGGAATTAGCTGCCAAGATTACCCAGTGGGTAACAGAAAACAGCACACTGGACTGTGCCAGTCACCGTCACCTAGTAGTAGTAGTAGTAGTAGTAGTAGTAGTAGTAGTAGTAGTAGTAGTAGTAGTAGTAATGTCCTATGAATAAGTGTCCATAAATGCGTCGTTGCCATGGTAGATGGCACTGACGAATGGCATTATTCTTTCGGCACTGTTGAATGACCTGCTAGATCATCGGACTTAAACACCCTGGAGTTTTACCTCTGGGAGCATCTGAAAAATATTGTGTATACTGAACTAGTTCCTGATGTGCATACCCTTTAAAAGCGTGTCCACGTCGCCTGTGACACTATTCGGAGAGTGAAAGAGTGAGGCAATCCAGGATACGAAGTGTGAACGCGTCTATTTCATCCCGTGGAGGCCATGCTGAACATCTGTTGTGACGTGGATGCGATTATGCTATGTACTGTGTGCTGCGACGATTTGTTGTTGCATGCTCATCGTTCATTTCCGGGCTCATTTTTATAGGACCTTTTTTTTTCCTTCATATCCATCAGGAATCAGTCCCTGAAGTTTGACGGTGTAATTACCATTCAGTCTGTATATTACACTATGTATCTAGCAATAGAGAGTTAGAAAGTCTCTGATGACATTTAATAATGATAGTAGTAGCTTTATTTTATCTGGCAGAGTTAAGACTTTAAGGCATTGTCTATCACTCAACCAGATTAGGAAAAAATGCAAAAATTACTGTTCTATCTAAATTACCATAAACAAAATTATTATATAGTATATCCACAATACAATTATTATTTACACATATAAAAATATTGTCTGTCTGTCTGTCTGTCTATCTGTTTCTCCTTTATGCATTACTACACCATTGTGACGAGACTTTTTGCAAAATGTTGAGGAGTTTTCCGGGAAGGTTTTAGGCTATAAGAGAGTTGTAATACTCAACTCCAACACTCTTAAAAATCACCTTTTGTAGTGAACAACGTGTTTTTCGGAACTTTTTGGACGCTTAAATGACTTAGCTGCCTAAACCATAATCTATGCACCAAACTAATGTACACAGAATGGAACATCTCAAAAAATCTATTTAAAAATTCCGCAACAGCATATGTCTATCTTTTACGGAAAACTATTAATAACCATTTTTATCTTTCAGATCATTGATACCAAGCAGATCAGGATGACTAGATTCCCGGGCAAGGGTAGCAGCGAACGGCTTGCATTCTTTTACGGATAACTTTCAATAACCATTTTTGTCTTCCAGCTCATTTATACCAAGAAGATCGCGATAAGTAGATTCTCGGGCAATACCGGGTAATCAGCATGGTGTATCTAAAAATAATTACGATATAAGTTTATAATTTTTTTCTACTTATTCAACTAAACATAGAAACACATTTCATTTATTTAGATGTAGCAGCGCAAGTCGGGTATTGGCTAGTTAGTTTATAATATAGTTTGATTTACTCTAGATTGAACGAATGAAATTAAAATGTGCAATATAAAAGAATACTATTAATGACCGAGAATAAATTTAGTTCTGGAGAAAGATTTTATACCCATATAAGGGCCGGGTGACGTAGGATTATTAACCGTACCTATGAAAGAGGTTTTAGAACAGATGTCTAAATATTATATTTTCAGCACCAATGTACACAAGAATAACAGAGATACATGAAGCAGCGCAATTGCCCTATCTTGATGCTATTGTCAAAGATCAAGTTACCAAAATGTATCAAAACATTTTGGAACATGATAATCCAATAGTACGGACGATAGGACAACTACCACAATGGCGTACAGTGCATAAGAACATATTCACCGGAGAACAACCTCCGTAAGGGCTAATCTAGTCGACAAATAAGTACATGTCGCTAAATACCATCTCAGCGCAAGTCAAAACATCTTCGTAACCATATCTCGTTATAAATTCCTAAAAAAACACCGTTTACGTAGAGGTTACAATTAGGAAAGCCATTTAGAGTTAGCCATTAATTATTTTGCTGCCGAGAGACAACTCAGATCCCGGAAACAGCACACTGGACGGCAAACAAATGCCGTCAGATAACGGACGGATGGACGGACGGACGGTTAACTAAGAAAAAGAAGAAAAAATGATTTTTAATTACTGGAAAAGTAATTCACACACAGTAGGAAGGAAAAAATAGGAGCGCGTTCTTCTAACAGCAAGTGTTTGGCTTCCTAACAGCATCGATTTACTACAGTAAATGTAGTTGCTTAATGAGAGCTGGATTTGTGGGAAATTTACGTAACAAAGAAAATACGCACGTGTTTCACAATGCGTACGCTGATCGATACTTTGCGCAGCTCCTATACGCTCAATATGTTCATAGTAATTTTTATTACATTCGTTGTATATAAAATAAATCAACCGAACCGAATAAATCTATATGGTTATAGAGTAGATGGAGACAAATAATTAAGGCAGTGGGTGAAAAAATGGAATATAAATCAGGAGCCATGTTTTTGGATATAAAGTTTCAAAAGTTTTATCTGCAGAAATATAAAAGTAAATTAATTTATTTTCTCTTATTATGAAATAAAACATGCGGCACCGTGCTGCAAGCGGTTAGATGCTCGCCTCCTACTGCTGGGATCCCGAGATTGAATCTCGGTCACTCCATGTGGGTTTCGTGATGGACGAAACGGAGCCTGGGCAGGATTTCTTGGAGTTTTCTCCAGTTTTCCCCTGCCACAATTTCATTCCACCATTTTTCCATACTCATCGCATCTATTTCGTTTCATTTCGTTCATCTGACCTCGTGATGGTGCGTCAGGCGTTGTCGGCCGGCACCCTTGTCATTCACAGACCTCCATATAAGAGACTTCATTTCATTTCATCCCTCGACCCGACCCTGAGTTGGACACCAGTTGAGGATAATTTAGTTATTTAAAAAAATTATTATTATTGTTGTTGTTGGACGGAAAGTAATTGGTAGCTGAACTCAGTATTATGGAGTAAAAACATCCATTACAAAACAAACAAAAAAAAATTTCATCATCATCATCAACAACCAGGATTAAGCCAAATAGCCTGTTCCGATCTCATTATAGGTCGAATTGGTCCTTCCATCTCTTCAATGGTCTTCCCAACATTCTTCTCCCTTTTGGTTTATAATTATACATTCTTCTTGGTATGCGCTGTTCATTCATTCGTAATACGTGTTGAAGATAAGCATTTTGATAATATTTTATTCTTTCACAGAGATTAAATATATGACGTTCTGTTCTTATATCTTCGTTTTTCTTTTTATCGGCCCTTTGTAATCCTGCTATTGCTCTCAACATCTTCATTTCAGCAGCCTCTATTTGTTTACTATAAAAAATATTTATAAGGTAATTTTAGAGAGTACTGTTATAATGGATCAGAGACATCGACATCTAAAAGGTGCCAAGCTAACGAGTTATTATTAACAGAGATGGATTACTGTACAAGATCATCGCGAAAGTCCAGATTATAAAAAAATTATAAAACGCTGAAATTAGAAAAAATATGGAAGTTGAAATAAATGTATTACAGATAATTGAAGAGAAACGATTAAGATGGTATGGAAATCTGAAGAGAATGATATCTGATAGAATCCCTAAGAAGATCTCGGAGTGGAAATAGATGGGAAAAGAAGAGAGGGAAGACCTAACGAAGGTTGATTGGATGATGTAAGAAGATATACGAGTGAACTGAAGCTTAAATCATGAGAAGGCGAATTTCTTGAGGGTGACTGAAAACCATTGTATTGTGGATAAATTCCGAAAAAAAATATTTGAGTCAAATGGTTCGGAGACTATTTGGGCCCTAAAGATTCCTGACATTTATCTTAAAGTGAGGAAAAAGTCTGAAAAAAAAACTCGCCCAGGAAATTTGTCTCGATCGGGGAACTAGCCCGGATCAGCTCCAAGACAACGATGATACCACTAGACGTCAGTGGTGTACTACTCCAAATTCAACAGGGGAAAATTCAATTGTTTGACGTTTATAGCTTAAGATAAGCTGTTAGTATTTGCTGATGGTATATTATTGGGCGATAGCGAGGAGACACTAAGGGCCAACATGCATAATAACACTAAGTAATTGGGACTGGAAGTAAATATCAATGAAACTAAATATATGTTCACACATAGAAATACATACTATAATGGAAATGGACAGCTAATGTCAAAGGAGGGAAATTTTGAAGAAGTAGCTGAAATCAAATGCCAAGAAACAATAATTACAAATATAAATGAAATGCACAAAGAAATTAAACATATATTCAATTGTGGAATTGCATGCTATAATGCATTACAGGGACTCTTGCCACCCCAAATCCATTCAAAAAACGATAGACTGAAAATATAAAACTGTTATTCTCTGTTATATTACATGAATACCAAACATGGACTCCTTACTTTAAGGGGGGAAGAAGATTACGAGTATATGAGGAATAAAGTTGTTAGGAAAATGTTTGAGCCAGAAAGAGATGAACAGACAGGTGAATGGAGAAAACTATATAGTAATGAGCTACATGATATGTATAGGAAGCCAGATATAATAACAGTTAAATCTTGTAGACTACGATGGGCAGGACATGTGACACGAATGGGGGATGAAAGAGGTGCATAGAATCTTCCTGTAGGAATACCAGAGACAAAATGCAGACTAAAAATGAGGTGGAAGAATAACATTAACCATGATTTGAGGGCAGTAGATTAGAAAACATTAGCTCAAGATAGCGATGAATGGATAGCTTATGTCAGCGCGGCCATGAAGCTATGGATTCGATAGAGCCAATGAGTTAGTTAGTTCACTGTCATCATCATCATCATCATCAACAACATTCACGGATTAAGCCCATATGGCTTGTCCCGGTGTCGTAGAATGTCATTCAAAAAGTCGTATCCATCTCTTTTTTTGGTCTACCTACATTCCTGTCTCCTTGTGGTTTGTAATTAAGTATAATTTTTGGTATGCTTTCATCTTTCATTGTTTGGACATTTTATTTCCAGTTTTTTCTAATTTTTTATTTTATCTGAAAGTTTAAAAATATCTAGTTCATTTTTAATATTTTCGCTTCTTTTATCTAGAAGTGAAGTTAGTTATAGCTTAAAAATATTATTCTTGGTATAGAATTCGGAATATGTCGATTAAAATATACTTCATAGAATTTAATATTGCATCATTATTACTAAGTTTTATAGCGGATGTGTGGGTGTTGTTGTAGAAACTAATTTATGATACAGTTGGTTTTCATGCCTGATGCGCTCGGAAGTGCATAATATGCTTGTCAAGTATTTATAAAGACAGATATAGATTCTGCTTCATAGAAAGAGTTAGAGGTAGGTTATAATTCTTTAAATTGGACCAAGTTCAAATTCTGACACCACAAAAAAAGATGCAACTTGTTTTGATAGAGGAAATAGTGCATTCATTGCCATACTTTCGTTTTTCACCGCATTCCTGCCTCTAACTTTATTATTTTTAGTGCTTTAGAAAACGAATCCAAGTTCAAGAACATTTGTCGGTTTGTTTTTATTTTAAAAACAAGATCACACTACGGAAATGAAGTTTAATATTGATATTTCGAAGCCCTTTTCAATTAATTGCTGATATATGTAATACAAGATTATGTATAGGGTGTCCTATTCAAACCTCCCACATTTTAATTAATCATAACTAACGAAGTATGCGGAATTATGAAATGAGGCCGGTATTAAACGAAACAGAAACTCAAAGAATTTTCATTTCCATATGTTGCCACACACTAAAACACCTCTATATGTGCACCATTAGTAGCACGAACAATATCAAGTCTGTATTCGATTTCGTGCCACGATCTGCCCAATATGTCCATTGGTACTGTTGCAATTGTGTCAAGGATACGGGTTCCTAAATCATGAAGATCTTGTACTGGAGTCGCAAAGACATACCCTCAGAGGAAGAAGTCCAGTGGAGTGATGTCTGGCGAGCGTGGTTTTATGCCATTATTGTACAACATGCGACAGATGAATTTACTGCAGCAATGAAAACAAAAATTATTTGAGTTTCTCTCTCTTTTGATACTAACCTCATTTCATAATTCCGCATACTTTAAGAGTTATGATTAATTAAAATGCGGGAGGTTTGAATGTTTTATACGGCTATTGAAGGCAAAGGGCCCGACGTCTACGCTTGTCGTTTTTAGTCTACAAGTCCTAGATGTTTGTAATGGAAATTTCCGAATATCCTTTTTTAAAATGGTATATATATATGACATGAAAAGAAAAATAAATGCCTGAACCGGGATTTGAACCCGAGACCTCCAACTTTACATGTTAGTGACATAACCACTAGTTCACTAAGGCTCCTGGCACAAACATTTATTTAGTAAACGGGACATCGTCCTCGCTGCCACCTCGCGGCTTCTATAACAAGTAAGCACTTTAAAAGAGAATGTTTACATTAAATCAGTAATGATTCTTTATTTCGATATCATAATTAAATTTTGACATTTGGTAATAAATATATATATATATATATATATATATATATATATACATCCGCGTTTTTTAACGCTCTAGTGGCCGGAATTTTTTGTTTTTGTGACAAATATTCGTATATAGTAGTAAATTAAGAAAAGTGAGGTCGAATTTCTTAATGAAAAAATCGGACCATGACTGGGGGTTCACCTGAATCTAAAATTAAAAATCCCTTTAATGGCCACAAATTTAGATTTTTCCAACAAAACTTAGTACATGCCATTGGAATAAAATGAGCAAGGTAGGATATTTTCGAAAACTAAGCGAAATCCTACCTTTGGAAGTGGGAGTTTTACCTGAAAGCGGTAATTAAATAATCACTCTAGCGAACAGCCGCCATGGGCTAGTGTTCAGTGTTTCTAACTACAGTTCATGAGGTCCCGGGTTCGATTCCCGGTCAGACTATATGAATATTTCTTTAAAGGGAATTATTCATGTGGTTGCTCATGCTCTGCAATTTAGGATAAGTTTAGGTTAAGGACTCTCCTGGCGCTTCATTATCATGTATCGTCCATCATATTATCGGGGTAATGTAACTCCGGTTTCCAGGTACCGCAAATTAAGGAATTGATTACAATTCCGCCAATGCCAGGGAAGAAAGCCAGAAGTGTCATAAAAGACTACCTGGTGACATTGGATAAAAAGAAATCGCTCTAGCGCCCACCATATTTGTTTTCTCGCTACGAAACCGAATAAATATGATGTAATTAAGAAAAGAAAAACGTAAGCCGTAAACCAGCAAAAAGGGACCATAGATTTATTTATCTCACCGCTTCGTTAGACTCTCTGATACACATAAATTAGATACCCGATCCCATCAGCACATTGTCCTTTATATCCCTCCTCATCACACCACCTATTACTCGAAATATTATACAGTTCCTCCTGCTAGAACGCGGAATTCTCTTCCACCCTATGTCAGAGACTGCCAAACTTTACCATTCTTTTAAAACAAACTGATAATAAAATTATTAACAGAAATATCTCACTAATATATTTTTTTGACAATCAGCAATAATTTGTTTTTACTTTATTCAACACAAATAGCATTAAGATTTACCAATATTTTACCTAATCTCTTACATATATAAAAACGATAGATTAATTCATTACAGTTTATTACTTTCTTTGTAGGGCTATTTATTTTTCCTTTATAGTAGTCGAGCTGTTATTCCTTCGTGTATATTTTTCATTTGTTTTAATTTTGATTGTCTTTAATTTTATTTTATTGTTAGATATTATTTTCATTATTGTTCAGTTTATTTTTAGTATGTAATATTATTGTAATTTGTTGCATTTAAATTTGATATGTTTGTCCTGGTGAGTGGAAGAGGAGACCACATGGCCTTAACTCCACCAGGCTAAATAAATACAGTTAGTGCAGAAAGAATAATTACACTTAAAAATAACACAGAAATAAATAATTTCATTATTTCATCACTACGTACAAAACAAAAATAATTATATTCTCATTGAAGCTAAATGCACGCAGTTTCCTCTGTTTTAATATGACAATTAACGAGTAAAAAATAATTTGTACATGAATAACAAAAATTAACAAACAAAAAGTATTGATACAGTACTAAGTTTTGGTCAACAGAATGTTCACATGACGTCGAGTGGGGGTGGGTCTGGTAGTGTTGTTATTCACTCTAGCCTTGAGTAGTTGCGTGTGTTCTGGCTGCAGATTAAGCTGGAATAAGACGCAAAGGTAGAAAGACTACAGTAGAAGAAAGGTAATTAATTATTGGTTTGCATATCAGTATAAATCGCTAAATGGAATTAGTGAAATAATTGGAAATCCAAGACCAAACATTCAGCATATAATTGATAGAGTTCACGAACGAAAATCTTTCGAAAATAGCCACAGATCAGGACGTCCTATAAAACTGTATGTTAATGTTGAAGAATCATTAATGTGAAAAGTAAAGCAAAAACCTAAAAGTAGAGCCCCTAAATTAGCAGATTGTATCAAGAATGTCTTTAATATTAGTATTTCTGCTAGCAATGTTCGTAACAGTCTATGGGCTAACGAACTGTATGGGAAAACAGCCCTTAGAAAATGCTCAATAAGTGAAGAAAACAAAGAAAAATTTGAACTTCGCTAAAACTTACATAAACAGTAGAATTTTGTAAAAAAGTAATTTATACTGACGAGCCTAAAATCAGCATCTTCCGTTCGGATTGAAGAAGAAAAGTCTGGAGGAATTAAAGCACAGAGCTACAAAAGCAAAATCTCCAACCCACTGTGAAACATAGTGGTGATTCTTTATTAATATGGGGATACATGAGTACCTCTAGAGTCGGGACCTTGCATTTCATCGATGGTGTGATAGATCACAAACAGTATATGAACATACTGAAGACCAATCTTCATACCTCTACAGAGGAAATGGGGATCAAACAAGGTTTTGTATTTATGCATGATAATGCTCCCAAACACATCGGTTTCAATACGCGTTTATGGATTTTGTATAACACACCAAAGTACATGGAAACGCCTCGCTAGTCTCCGGGCATAAACCCCATTGAGAATTTATGGGAACATCTGAAAGGAGAATTCGTTCAAGGCAGGTTTCCAACAAGCAAGACCTGAGAAACGCTTTGGAAGAAGAATGGAGAAATATACCTTCTTCAGTAACTTCAAATTCAGTCGGGTCGATGCTACGTCGTCCTCAAGAGATCTTGGAATCAAAGAGCTCCCAACCAAGCATTGAACTCAAAAAGTGAAGACTCAAAACAGTCATAATATGAGACTGTATCAATACGTTTTGTTTGTTAATTTTTGTTATTCGTGTATAAATTATTTTTTTACTCGTTAATTGTTATGTTAAAACAGATGAAACTGCGTTTATTTAACTTTCTAGTAAAGGTGTATAATTTTGTTTTTTTTTATATAGTGAATAAATAATTAAATTATTTATTTCTCTCTGCGATATTTTTAAGTGCATCAATACTTTCTGCACTAACTATAAATAAATAAATAAATACATTAATTGATTAAATTCGAAGAATTTGCTTAGTTTTCCAAGTTCCTGCATAATGGACTTTTCTAAATTTGTAATTTGTTTGTAGCCTCGTATTGGACACTGTCTCTCAGAATTGTCCCTAGTAATATCCTCTGTTTTATCCTTCGACACCGTTCAATACCTTTCTGTTATCTTAAGGCTGACAGTTGTTAAATCAAGAAATTAGTGCATGACACAATGTACAGAATAACGGAGTGGTGTGGTAAAACAGATTGTAGATTTTTTTTTAGAACTATGCGTTTATTATTAGCCCTCCATTAGCATGTCACTTAAATTAAGCGCTCTGATTCATCTGAGCGGTTGTACCTACAATGACATAATATTTACAAATAGCTACAGTCTATTAGCTCCAGCCTGTGACACGTGTTCTTGCCACTTTTACTTAAACAAATATCCCATTTCGTTAATCACACGCATGCTTTTTAAATATTATTTTTTAAAAATTGGAATAAAAGATAGACATGAGCAAACGAGCAAACATCGTATCGCTATCATTTCCGTGTCTGTTTACAATAAAAATATAATAATAATATAATAACAATAATAATAATAATAATAATAATAATAATAATAATAATGAAGATGCTTTATTTAATTTGCCTAAGTTAAGACCAAAAGGCTTTCTCTCCCACTCAACCAGCGAATAGTAAAATTATACAAATATTACATACTTATTAAAATATAGTCTTAACGAAAGACAGTGGTGATGTGTTCTGATGCTAGCTAATATAAACAAATATGGAATAAAATAATATAATATAAACTAAAGCTTCCTAGATGGATATTTATTGGTATATACAAAATGCTGAATATAGTTCTCATGCAGTTAATATTTCCATTGTGTAGAATTTAAAATATTGCCGTTAGTAAATCTGGATTTAAATAATGATAGTGATTGACAGTCCCTAACAATATTTCAACAGATTGAAGAATATCAATTATTGTAATGCTATTTCGTTTAAAATATTAAAATAAAAAAATCGTACAAGTCTTATTAGTCCTCCTAAACTAAAACACATTTATGTTTATAAAAAATCGTAATCTCCAGAATAAAATTTTAGAGAAATCTAATCAATTTAAATGTCTTGGATATTATCTCTCTATCTGCGATGAAAAGGATATCCCTGAAAAAGTTACTAGTTATAATAAAAGTTTGGGAATTATTAATCAAGTTATGAAACCATCCCTTGTACAAAACAACGCCAGATTACGTTTATATAACACTTTGGCTAGACCAGTGTTGACCTATGGTAGTGAAGCATGGACTCTAAAAATACAACATGAAAGCATAATAACGGCTTGTGAAATGAGATTCATGCGCAGAACAGCGGGTTACACCAGATGGGATCGGAAAAGAAACACCGATATCTTAAAAGAATTGAAGACTACGCCAATTTTTGAACATATTAAACAGTACCAACTAAATTGGAAACATCATCTAGAATGAATGAGTTCAAATCGGATCCCCAGAGCTGTTTATAATTATATACCAAGAGGACGAAGATCACTGGACCGTCCTATGAAACGCTAGAGGAAAATTTTCTATAGGATTGTAACAGGCCTTGGCCTAATACTTGGAAGGAAGAAGAAGAAGAAGAGAAATCGTAATAGTTGAAAGTGTACCATTGTAGATACTGATGATGAAAACTGTCTTCTGAAAGGCCTACATTTTAATGTTTGACGAAGTTCTGTAAACAGAAGTTTGTTTTAGTTGACGACGGCCGATACAACAAGTACGAATTTTATAAATTTAATATTTTTGGACCAAAGAGAGATGAACATACAGGTGAATGGAGAAGACTACATAACAGTGAACTACATGGTCTTTATAGGAAGTCAGTTATAATGAGAACAGTTAAGTCTCTTAGACTGCGATGAACAGGACATGTGGCAGGAATGGGGAATGAAAGACGTGCATGGAAGCTTCTTGTAGGAAAACCAGAGGGAAAACGCCCAGTTGGTAGACCAATACTGAGATGGAAGAATAACATTAACCAGAATTGAGGGAAGTATATTTTACAGGGAATTATTGGAAAACATAAGCTCAGGATAGGGATGTATGGAGATCTTATGTCCGCGCGGCCATGAACCTAGGGTTCGATAGTGCCAGTGAGTGAGAGTTAATATTTGAATCAATAATATATACTATGGTGTACCATAAGTGTTAAAACAATTGATATTTTGTTGCTAAAAATTCAGTATGACAAACGAAACAAGTTATTTCTCATTTTAGTGTCATCGTTAGGAGTTACTTCAATAATCGAGGACTACTTTTGTCACCATCTGCATTAGTCACATAAATCGAACTTCCGCCGAAGATCTGGGAACGCTGATGTATTTACTTCTATGTTGGCATCCCTATTAACATAATATTAAATTACCAAGTATTGATGTGAAAAATGAATGGTACAGCGAACAAAAAAAAAGAATAATTTGTAGACGAGACATTTTTATACCCTCAACATTTTAATAATACAAAGGTAAATATAGTTCCACGGTCTCGTGGTCTACTGGTCCATTCGTTGCTTCTGAAAAAACGTGTTTTTCGGAAATTTTTGGACGCTTAAATGGCTTACGCTGCCTAAACCATAACATATACATCAAATTAATGTACACAGAATTGAATATCTAAAACAAAATCGACAATAAAAGTCCGCGATGGCACATGTCTCGTAAGTATAACTCTTAATGGTCATTTTTATCTTTCAGTTCATTGTTCTCAAGAAGATCGTGATGACTAGATTCCAGGGCAAGCGTAGCAGAGCACGGCGATTATTCTTTTACGGATAACTCACGATAACCATTTTTATCTTTCGTTGATGCCAAGAAGATCGGGATAAGTAGATTCCCGGGCAACACCGGGTAATCTGCACAGGATATCTAAAAATAATTACGATATGCATTTATAATTATTTTTCTTTTTACTTATTCAATTAAACATAAAAACACGTTTAATTTATTTAGGCGTAGCATCGCACGCCGGGTATTAGCTAGTTGTTTATAGAATGATAGAAAAACAATCGGGTAGAAATTACTTACGTCTGCGTCAAATTACGTAGTAATGTACAATACTAATTAAAGTTTTACATTATCTTGTTTTCTTTGCGGTCCGAAACATTTAAATAATAGGCAGGAAAAATTATTTTTTAGCCAATTTAGGGCACGGACCATGCTATTGCATGACCAAGTTGGATTGTTTTGTTAGAATTGGCACTTCTTATCAGCGATTGCCAAACAGTAAAATTGATAATACTTCATAACCGATTAATCTATGGGCTTAAATTAATGGGACTAACTAAACATAATATCCAGGAAGAAATAAATAAAACAATACAAAATTCTTATAAATGCTATTTTGCAATAAATCTTCTTCTTCTTCGTCAGGCTCTACGACTTCCAGTGGAATGTCTTGGCCTTCTCAACTAGTTTACGCCATTTCTTCCTATCTTGTGCAGTAGATTTCAAATCAAAAATCCCCATCTCTCTTAAATCTTCAATTACGTCATCTTCCCATCGATATTTAGGTCTTCCTCTTGGTCTTATTCCCTGTGGCTTCCAATTTGAAATATCATTCGGCAATCTTCCCTTTGGCATTCTTAGTGTATGTCCAAACCATTGCAATCTTTTGGATTTGATGAAACTATATTTTCTTTATTATTCTTGAGGTATAATTCGTTATTCCTCCTTAACCTCCAAGTTCCATTTTCCTTTACTGGACCTAGCACTCTTCTAAATATTTTCCTCTTAAACGTTAATAGTCTTAATTTATCTGCTTCTTTCAGTACCCAGGTTTCAGCTCCATAACATATGATTGGTCTTAAGTATTTAAATTAAAAATATTTGAATCGTGAAGCAAAAACCAGATTGTATTAAACATTAATTATACCACCGTTACCTTACAAAATGTAAACCTGGGTTCTGATTGCCAACATGACAAATATCTACTGGTTGATTTTGAAAGAAAGATACTCAGAAGAATAAATGGACCTATGCGTTATATAACGTAAATAACACTAAGAAATTGGGACTGGAAGTAACCAATAATAAAACTATATGTATATTTACGTAAAGAAATACATTAAATTATGGAAATAGACAGTTAATGTTAAATGAGGGAAAATTTGAAACAGAAAATCCAAGGTGTTTCAGACAGAACATAATGTACGTTATAAGCTGTTTATTTTTAAAACTCACGCTCCACCATTAAAATAGGTTTAGGCCTACTGAATAGTATGGGGTGCTTCATACTATAATTAGGAATTAAATAAAATTCGACGATTAATAAGAAATAACCAACTATATTTACAAAATTTAGCCTTTACGGTACAGAATATTTCAGCAAATAACGAGCTATACTTTCAAAATTTTCAATTTTCAAAATGCGGTTTGCTAAATTTTATCAGTTGCGTTTTCCTGTAATCTCTAAATAAGGTCTAAAACTACCCCATTCCATTCTATACATCTAATTAATTTAATAATGGATTATGGGTAACACATCTAAACGACTCCGACAACCGAAATTTTAATCTCAGCCTGTTTTGTTTAACTAGGTTCCTTATCTAAAATTCCTAAGTTGCGACACATTCATAATCACATAAATGTCCCCGTTTTAATTAATTTAGATTATATATATATATAATTCTTCTGTAAGTATGAGTTTGCCGCTGTACTCCTCCTAAACGACTGAACCGATATTGAAGTTTTTTTGTGCATGTCTGATTGGGTCCCTCGGTGGTTTGGATTCACAATTGGACCTTCTGAAACCATTCGGTGTAGGAGTTCACCTGAAGTGAAAATTTAAAAATAGCTGTCACATTTTTCGACGTTTCACAATGATAACTCAGTATATCCTATTGTCAAAAAATAAGCGAAATTCGACAATTTGAAATGGGGGGGTTTACCTGAAATCCGAAATTAAAAGCTAACAGTCGACACGTTTGGTTCGTCTCAGCGTAGGCCTATACCATACATTTTAATTAACTTTAATATTTCATTTACTGTATTTAGACGTAGCAACGTACGTCGGATATTAGCTAGTTATTATAAGAAACAAATCACTGCATTATAAATGAACTGAACTTTATTTGAAAAAAATATAAAACAATAAATTCGTACTTGCCGCCATTAATTGTAATGTATATATAAAAAATATTCATTTATGTTTATTGTAATTTAGATGAAAGACTATTTTTTTGTATTTTTTAAAACCTGATTGAATGGCAGACAAGGCCTTAAGGCCTTAACATTGCCAAGTAAAATAAAGTATTATTATTATTATTATTATTATTATTATTATTATTATTATTATTATTATTATTATTATTATTATTATTTTATGCCTGATTTGTGTATCGGCCTGCTGTAGTCTCAATTAAATTGTTTCCGGCATTTACCGTATAAGCATTGGCCTGACTGCTAACATCTGTCAGTTGTTTATAATGTACGAAAATATTTCCAACAAATATGTTATTATTTAACTATTATTTATTATTTTGATTTTTTTTTCTTCTAGGCACCTAACTCTCCCTTCCATACTGCTCCAGGCTACCTCCATTTCTTGAACTCTCTCCACAACAGAGTTTACCATAGACACCATGTCCTCCGTCTTTCGGAATCCCTGGGCCATCTCTCTCCTCATCTCTTCTAGCATTTTCTTCATGTCCTACACATGGTCTTTTCATGGGTGAGTGGAGATGTGTATTATTGTGATGTAGTGTAAGACATAGATTATATATATAGTATTGTTTTGATACATGTGTATAGCCATGTAGGTACTTGTTAATATTATGATTTTTTTTAATTCATGGAAAAATAACGCACGTACAGCCAAGCAGGCACGTGCGCAATGTAAGTGCATATGTATTTTCTTTCTTTTGAAAAAAAGACAATAAATTCCTTTATCAAAGTATTATTTTGAATACATTATCGTGCAAAAAAAAAAAATGTACAACATATATTTGTGAAGTATTTTACAGAATCTCGGAAATTAAAAACCGAGCAATCGCTTCTGTAAAAACCACTTCCTAACCTCGTATTGTAATATACTATTACATGCTACTTAACACTTAACACAGTTGTCAGAGTAAGCAGACTATACCATGTGCACAGAGGAATAGGCTTCAGTAGCGTTGCTAGTGCTCTAAGTTTGTTTGTTCCTAACTTCACATCTTGGTACTATTTCCCCGCAGTCTACTAATAAGTCTTCATTAGATATCTAAATGCGTAATTAAATCCTCTGCCAATTGCTTCAGATACTAATATAATTTATCGTGAGATTTATTAATCTACAAAGGTCGACATAGAATAGAAGTGTATCGATAGTATAGCGAGCGGAAAAAAACAAATCATACTTAGATCGTACATTTAGCAGTAGAAATGGATTTTTGGAGGCGATCGACAAGAATTTCAAGAAGGGATAAGGTCAAAAACAGCACAATAAGGGAAATTATGCAAGTTAAAAAAAACATATTAGAAAAAATAGAAGAAAAATATTTGAAATGGTATGGACACCTCATAAGAATGAAAGAAGATAGAATACCAAAGAAGATCCTTAAATGGAAAGCTAATGGAAGAAGTGGAAGAGACAGACCTAGAAAACGTTGGATAGATGGAGTGAAGAGATGTATGGAAGCTAGTGATTTGAGGGAAGAAGGAACCTCTGGCGACAAATCATTTGGGTTGAACAAGAAATACTGTACTGTGGAATATTCGTAATTAAAAAGAAAATCGTACGGTCCACAAAGCGTGCAAATCTGGCACGATACTCCAAATTAATTTAACATTTTTAATTCATAAAACTTGCATTTTATCTGCCGTGGTTGACTATCTAATTTTTCCCTCTTCACTCCGAAATGATGAACATTCCATTTTTTTTTCACAATTTTGGACCTACCCCCGTTTACGCTACCATATAATTTAACGTAGAAGTTGTAAAATTCTCATCTCGTTATTTAAATATAATTTTAACAGATTGTGCACCAGATCCCTGCACTAAAGTGCAAATCTCCCCACAATGACATGTTGATAAGATATGTGGCACTGTTGATAGCAATTCGTCCGTCGGATGAGGATGTTAAACATGGTGCTTTTCGATAGGAGTAGACTATATGCCGGCACCGGGTTACACCTTCTCCCTTCTCATCATCGTGTTTCATACAACACGCTTTACTCTTCACAAACATGAATATATACTTATCCTACACATCGTCATCTAATCCAACGCTGTGGTCTCGAGGTAGCGTGTTACCTTGTCTTGCAGCGGGCCCAGGTTCAATTCCCGATCGGGACGGGCTTCCTGGGTGAGGTTTTTTTTCCGGGGTTTTTCCTCACCTGTAATATAAATGCCAGGTAGCGCCGAGGCCCAAAAGGTCCCCGTACGTCATCTGGCCATCATCACCATCCTTATCATCATCATCCTTCACCGGTGTGGAAAGCAACGGGAAGCTACCACACCTACAATTCCCTAGTAAAACTCCAAAGCATAGCATGAAAATGCTATGATTTGCAGTGAAGGACCTTCCCGAGGGCATAACACTAAAGAATAGTATCAGCATCTACGAAAGTGGTCTGCCGAAGTGGTGCATACAAATTGAAAATAAACCACATTCACTTTATCTATCCGCCCAGCGCGGAACCCGAAGCACGTAAAGTACAGTGCATGGCATTAGTAAACACATTATTTTATACATAAATTCAATAATAATCATTGCTAAGAGTAGTCCCCTTTTTAAATTGCGCATGAAGATGAGCTAGACTGTTAAAGTATATATTGGTAGATAGTTTTTTTGTCATAAAATTTAAGATACTTAGACTATCAACTAAAGCAACATTATACTCTCCATTATTTCAGGATTCTTCTTCTTCTTCTTCTTCTAAGTCATGGAATTAGGCCATAGACATGTTTACACATCAAGAGACCGTATCCCTCAATCTAGTTATGGGGCGCCCAATAGTTTTTGAGTTGAGAGTGAGTCTATTGGGTGTCATTCTTTCTATATGTTGGAACCAGTTTGACCTTGAATTTTGAATTATATTTATAACAATGTAGATGTTTAATTCGGTTCTTATTTCTTCGTTATATTTCTTATCTAACAATTTATCACCTGCTACTGAACGTAATAATTTCATTTCAGCTACTTCTATTTTCATTTTATCTGATCTATTAAGTGTCCAGTTTTCACAAGCACATGTTAACATAAGTACTGTCACAGTTTTATAGAATTTTAATTATATAAGTTTTAATGTTTTATTTATAGAGTTCTTATTAATCCGTACATATTATAATTTGTTTAATTTTAATTTCAAGATTCTTGTAACTATTTAATAATGTATTGACTTATAATATAAATTAATTATCTCCACTACTATTTAATTTTGTACTAGAGCATTCATCAAATCTTTAGAGGATGAAGAAGCCTACAACTCAATTGTATTAATAAGCTGTCGTTTATGCTGATGATGGGCGATAGCCAAGACATACTAAAGGCTACCATGCACACACTATTGAGTTACACTAAGAAATTGGGACTGGAAGTAAATATCAATAAAACTAAACATATGGCCACACATAGAAATACATTATATAATGGAAATGGACAGCTAGTGACAAATGAGGGAAATTTTGAAGAAGTGGCTGAATTCAAATACCTAGGAACAATAATCACAAATAGCAATGAGATGCAAAAAGAAATTGAACAAAAGCTCAATTCTGGAAATGCGGTGCTATTATGCATTACTTAGACTCTTGACGTCCCAACTCCTTTCAAAAAACGTTAAACTGGAAATATATAAAACTATTATTACACCAGTTATATTATATGGATGCGAAACATGGACTCTTCAAGGGAGGAAAGGAGATTACGAGTATTTGAGAATAAAGTTCTTAGGAAAAAATTTAGATCAAAGAGAGATGAACAGACAGGTGAATGGAGAAGACTTACATAACAGTGAACTATATGGTCTTTATAGGAAGCCAGACATAATAAGAACAGTTAAGTCTCGTAGACTGCGATGGGCAGGACATGTGGCACGTATGGGCAATGAAAGACGTGCATGGAAGCTTCTTGTAGGAAAACCAGAGGGAAAACGCCCAGTTGGTAGACCAAGAATGAGGTGGGAGAATAACATTAACTATGATTTGAGGGAAGTATATACAGGGAATTATTGGAAAACATTACCTCACGATAGGGATGTATGGAGAGCTTATGTCCGCGCGGCCATGAACCTACGGGTCGATAGTGCCAGTGAGTTAGATAGTCATTGATTATTATTAAATGTATGTATAACATCTTAATCTGGTATTTGAAAAGAACTCGCATGAAATAAAAAGATGTGAATGTACTGTAGAGTTGATAAACACTCCCCGGGATTCCGTGACCTCACGGCCACTCCTACTTCAGCCCTGCATATAGGCAACCTTCACAACATGCAGCAAACATTCTTCCCTTACCTTAACCTTCTCATACTATAATTACATTTTGTTGCTTTCATCGATATATGCATTTAAGTGCACTAATTAAAAAGCAATGTTAACTTTCACCAGCTAATGGTAAGCTGCTATTTATACTATAAACTGTCAAAATTATATTTATTTTCTAATATTTTAATTAACGTGCTGATTTGTCACGCAGCGGGCCTAGGTTCGATTCCCTAGCGGGACAGGCTCCTGGGTGAGGTTTTCTCGGGGTTTTTCTTCACCTGTAAGACAAATATCAGGAAGCTTAGGGGCCCAACGGTCCCCGAAAATTATCATCATCATCATCCTTATCATTTCACCGGTGCGGTGTGGAAAGCAACGGGAAGCTACCATACCTTTAATTCCCTACTAAACTGCAAAGCATAGCATGGGAATGCTATAATTGAAGTGAAAGAGCTGCCCTAGAGCAGAACACTATAGAATAAAGGATTTTTATTACTTATCATGCAAATCATATTAGGATATAGCATATAAACTAAGTGAAATCAATAGTATTGGAAATAATTTCAAAAAAGCTATTTTTTTTAAGTTGCTAAATTAAACGATGTTTATACATCTTCCATTCTTAATAGGGGTCTATGTAAGTACATTAAGGATCGCCTAAATATTCATTGCTACCAAGCAAATTAAAGTGATTTTGTATCCGTAACAATTTCTAAAAAAAATAATTATAAAGTACATTACAACATACAAGAATAAATTGCAAACTTAAAAAAAAACTGTAATTTTAGTATAGATTTCGCATCTTAAAACTCATCGACAACTAATTTGATCCTTAAAAATTATGTTTCTTGTGATTCAATTGTATTTTTACACATTTATTATTACTCACTAGCGTATATAACATTAGTACATGTAATCTATTTAAAAAAATATAGGCCTATGTAATACTAGCATATAATAATGAAATTGTTGTAATAAACAATAATTAAATAATATTACTCATGAATCATGTGTCTACAAAGATAGGAACGCCTCCAAAAATTCGAATTGTAAGATATTTTGAAAAATCGAATCAATTTTCAGTTTAACCTTTAAATTGGCGAAACACTAATTTCTTGTATCAGTTAGGGCCTATTTAAGTTTGTCAGACCTCAGTGAAAACAAAATCATGTACAACTGTAAGTTATTGTTGTACATTACACAATTCGACAGAAATTTAAGTAACTTTTGATAGTTCGTTTTTCTATTGTTTTATTTAAAATGTTAAATAAATTATACGAATGTATATTACAGGATAGCCTACATTGCCAATTTAAGAAAACCGTCTGATATATATCTCATTCGTTGAAATCAGCTTTCATTTAAGTTTAATAAAATTATTTATAAATGCTACATGTGCAATATTCTAATCAAGGATAGTGTCTCGTCTTCAATTTGTTAAAATAAATCCCATAATTAAACATCATTCCGAACTATAAAATATTATACGTAAATTTATAACTTGTATTGCGATCATTTAATTTATTCGGTTTAATTATATGTGATATTTTCAAAATCAACACTAATATATTTAATTACAATTAAAATGTAAATAAAGTATTTAATATTTTAGAATTTCCTATGAAATGGGTATTCATTTTCGAAATTAATTGTTTTTAACCAAGGAAGTTACATGTTCTATTGAACAATTTTGATTAAATATTTGAAACGTAAATCAGATAATATTTTTAAAAATAATCTCGAACGCCTCAAATTAAGAATTTATCTGAAAGATGAAGTATAGTAAATCCATTCACTGTGTTTTAAGAACTAAGCAAAAATCAATAAGTATTTTTTCGAAAGTTGCAATGTTAGCAACACATTTAATTTATTTTTCATTGATTACAATATAATAATAATAATAATAATAATAGTAATAATAGTATTATTGTTATTATTATTATTATTATTATTATTATTATTATTATTATTATTATTATTATTATTATTATTATTATTATTATTATTATTATTAGTTGATACAAATAAGTTTTACATCAAATATTATAGGCTTATATAAAATCCCTCGATAATGCCAGGTCAATAGATAGGATGAGATGAGATGAAGGTACTATTATTGAAAGTATGTGATATGCAAGAATGCCGGCTGACTATTCCTATCACATGGCCAAATGAAATTAAATAAAACGAAATGGATGACATGAGTGTGGAGAAGATGTGGAATAAATTTTTGGCAGGGGAAAACGGGTAAAACCCATGAGAGAAACCTGGCTCCGATTTGTCCACTATGAATCCCACATGGGGTGACTGAGATGCGAACCCGGGATCCAGGGTTGGAAGGCGAACGTAACCACTTTTACCACGAAACCAATAAGGGTTTTATATATAATCTGAATTGACTTACCATACTGTACCTGTTAGATAAAGTAGGCCTATATATAAAATGTATTTATTATATACAATTTCTTCATCACTAAAATTGAAAACTATAATTATAGTTATGCATTTATTGATATTTCATTAGTACTTACCTAATTGGATGATTTTGAAATTCGTTGATACAGAGAAGTTCCTAAAAATGTTTCTATAACTTCTCTCTTCATTAAGATGACGTCTGCTTGTTGATCAGTGAATTCGATTGTTTATTCATTTATTAACAAATCTTAATTAACCACAACAAAAAAAATAAAAATAAATAAAATTGAATACATAAAAATATAATAAATAAAATTTGAGCACTCGTTTGAAAAGATAATAGATTTACATGAGTGAAACACAATAATGAAGGAGAACACCTTACGGCTAGTGGTTGTGACCGGAACAAATTTCGCACTGCTACCCACAGCGCTGGCTACCCTGCTACTGCTCAAACTCTAGCTCGTTATTTTAAAAACCGATTTGTATCGAGTCTCACAGCCGACTCAAACATCGTAGTTACTTGCTGGATAGTTACTCGTCTTGTCGCTAGGTGGTACAAGTTCTCGCAAAACATTGAGCGTTCTCAGTAGGGCGTTATGCCAATAAATATTGTTTTTAGGCTTCTAGGAAAACGTTTCGTTAATCTGTATTCTTATTTTTATTCGTATGTGATCATTAATATGTACGTATCGATTTTTTCATCATCAATTTCACCGATTAGGTCTTTGCCTGTTCCGATCTCGCATCAGTTCAGCCCAGCGCTTTCTTGGTCTTCCCACCGATCTTCGTCCTCCAGGATTACACATCAGTGCCATCTTTAGTATCCTATTTTCTGCCATTCTTTGCAGATGTTCTATCCAATTGTTCCTGAGTTCTTCTATTTGTTGAGGAAGTTGTCGTGCTTTTAGTTTCTCTCTCTAATGTTCTCATTTGTCTCACACGATTAAGCCGGACGATATTTTTATTTTAAAAAACTAAACTTTTAGGCCAATGATCCCATGAGATAGATTTACGGTACAAAATCAATTGCCGAGCGGTTTAAGGCATTATGCCCCGGTGGAGAAGCACAAGACTTACGATATTTCGAATCACTATGGGGGAAGAGTCCACCGTGTGGTCTCAACGTAGCGTGCTGCCTTGTCACGCAGCGGGCCCGGGTTCGATCTCCGGTCGGGAGAGTTTTTCTGGGTGAGGTTTTTATCGGGGTTTTTCCTCACCTTTAAGACAAATGTCAGGAAAACTTTAAGGCCTAAACGGTCCCCGAAATCATATGGTCATCATCATCATCATCCTTCACCGGTGTGGAAAGTAACGGGAAGCTACCACACCTACAATTCCCTAGTAAAGCTGCAAAGCATAGCATGAAAATGCTATGATTGCAGTGAAAAACCTGCACTTGGGCAGAATTACTATGGATGGATGGATGGATAGGGGAAGAAAATTTCTTAGTGTATTAGCCAGTATATGGAATCTCATTTTAAGGAGGAGAAAAAAAAAACGAGTGTTTGAGAATAAAGTTCTTAGGAAACTGATGTTCACGTTTATCTAGGTCTACTCCACTTTCAGGTACGGTATCATCAAATTTATCAGGTCAGGTTTTAGTTTGGTTATTTGATGAGCTTGTAGTACGCCAGTAACGCTCAACACCTGGCGACCCCATAATTGGTCCGCAAATCCATCTAAATTAGCCGGGAGGTATGCTTCATAACTCCAGACATTTCCTCGCCCGCCATTCGGGTAGCGCCCTGCCGCTGATGTGAGACCAGCAACGGAGCGAACCCAAACCCCAACACGTACGTCAGGGCACTCATCTCCTGACGACCGCACAAATGATTGACGAGTCCATCGGACTTAGCCGGGAGGACTGACAAACATTCACAACCATACCTTGTGTCTGCTAATCGGAGATGTACCCTGCCGCTGTTGAGGGTCCAGCCCGAATCCGGACTTACTCCACAGTAAAAATGTTAGTACGCGTGCTCACATCCTGACGACTCCATAATTGATGTATGAGTCAAGTTTGACTTAGTCGGGAGGACAGATATTTCTCCCGAGCGTTCCCCTATCCGCCATCCGAAGACGCATTCTGTCGTTGTTGCGAGGACGTGGAGGAGTCTGGCTAGTGCAGAACTCCAACAGGGTATAAAATACTACTGGTAGCATATCGTTTTATAAATTAGGAATCCTGAACTGTACATTAGAAAACACAGTCTCCCTGTAACTGTAATTGGCTGAAGACATCACGGATAGCAAAACAAACTCCATAATTGATGTATGAGTCAAGTTTGACTTAGTCGGGAGGACAGATATTTCTGCCGAATGTTCCCCTATCCGCCATCCGAAGACGCATTCTGCCGTTGTTGCGAGGACGTGGAGGAGTCTGGCTAGCGCAGAACTCCAACAGGGTATAAAATACTACTGGTAGCATATCGTTTTATAAATTAGGAATCCTGAACTGTACATTAGAAAACACAGTCTCCCTGTAACTGTGATTGGCTGAAGACATCACGGATAGCAAAACAAATAGACACACAATCAGGACCACGGTGGAAACCGGAACGAGCCAACAGGCTTAATCCTTGAAGACGAAAAATAAAGACACTTAACATGGACCGAGCGATGGAGTTCAAACGATGGTTTTGAGACTCATATTCTAACTTTCTATATGTGTGACTGAGGTATCGACAACCTTTACAAGCGTCATGGCCCGTGTTTTCGGGTGCTTATATTTGATTTATTTGATTATATGTACAGAGATATATTTATTTCTTTGGTTTAGTAATGGTTTCTGTTTTTTGAGGAATTTGCAAGCTTCTCGGTCATAAAAAATAATTAGTGTGCTTAAAGTGTGATGTATATTGGTGTTCTGTATTGTAGTATAGTCAGTATTTGTGCTGTGCCTATGGTTCTAATTAGTTGATTATTGTGGGTGGTGTATGTCTCACTTAGTTTACGTTCTAGTCGTCTGATATAGTTGAGTAGGTAGGATAAGTTTACTATGTCATGAAGTGTTGCTGTTTGGGTCTGTCTGTCGGCCCTTAGTATTACCCGGAGGATTTTATTTTGGATTTTCTGTGGCAAAGAGCTGCATGTCCCCAGACTGGACTAGCGTAAGTAATGTATGGTCAGATTAGTGTATTATGTAGTGTTAATTTGAGTTTTTGTGTGAGTATTGGTGAGATTAGTAAGGTAGATTTGAACCACTCTATACAGTGATTTTGTTCTGAGTTGCTGTTTATGCTGATGATGTAGTATTATTGGGCGTTAGCGAGGAGAACTAAGAGCCAACGCACACTCTCTATTGAGTAACATTAAGAAATTGGAACTAGAGGTAAACATTAATAAAACTAAATATATATTCACACACAGAAATACATAATATAATGGAAACGGACAGATAATGTCAAATGAGTGTAATTATTGTTTCTAGGTATTTGAATCCAGCGATTTTTTCAAAATTTCTTACAGGAAAGTACAAAGAAATTGAACATAGGCTCAAATGTGGAAATGCATTACACAGACTCTTGTCATCCCAACTTCTCTCAAAAAACGTTAAACTATAAACGTATAAAACTGTTATTCTCCCAGTTATTTTATATGGATGCGAAAAATGGACTCTTACTTTAAGGGAGAAAAGCAGATTGCTAGTATTTGAGAATGAAGTTCTTCGAAAAATGTTTGTACCAAAGAAAGATGAAAAGACTGGTGAATTGAGAAGACTACATAATAATGAGCTACATGGTATTTATAATAATAATAATAATAATAATAATAATAATAATAATAATAATAATAATGTTTTATTTATTCTGGCAGAGTTAAGGCCATAAGGCCTTCTCTTCCACTCAACCAGCACAAATACAAATAAATATTTGACAAATATAGATATGCACTATACTAATTATAAACAGTTAAAGATACATTAAATGTAGCAATGTAGATTTTCATGTACAAACAAACATTTTATACGATAATAACAATAATAATACTTACGATATTAATATAATAATAATAATAATAATAATAATAATATAAAAATGATAAATTATGCGAGAAACACCAATTAATATATGTACCTTACACTGGGTAATAATGATGTCGAGGTTAGAGCAAATATAAATTTAGATTTCTTTTAAAAGATGCCAATGTCCGGCAGCCCCTTATTTCTCGTGGTAGGGAATTCCAGTTGCGAGAAGTGAAGATAGTATATGACATGGAGTGATGTGATGTCCTATGTTGCGGTATATTAAGCAAGAGACTATCTGGTGATCTTGTGTTTAAGTTATGGTTCGAGGATAGATACTGGAAACGAGATGATAAATAATTGGGAATCGAGGTATGAAGGATCTTAAATAAGAGAATTAGACAGTACGATTCTCTTCCCTCTTTTTGATGTAGCCATGACAATTCGTGGAATAATGGAGAAATGTGATTGTATTTTCGAACATTAAATATGAATCTGATACATATATTGTGGACATGCTGCAGTTTGTCCGACAATCCGTCACTTATGTCAGTTAGTAGAACGTCACAATAGTCAAAACGCGGGATCACTAAGGTTTGAATTAAAATTCTTTTAAGAGCTGTAGGAAGAAAATTTTTGAGACGCTTTAGGGAATGCATTATGGAGAAGATCCTTTTGGATGTTTGTTTTACTTGCACATGCCAATTTAAATTAGAATCTAAGTAAAGTCCCAAGTTTTTAACGACGTCGGTATAAGGAATTTGTTCATTATCTAATGTGACAGCCGGCATATTGCCATTGTTTATGGAGTGTAATAGTCTTGGATGTCCGATAATTATTGCTTGCGTTTTGTTTACATTTAGTTTCAGCCCATATTGTCTGGACCATAAAGATATATGTCTGAGGTCAGTGTTTACTTTGTCAATATATTCATTAATTTCGTCAGGCCTAAAGTGTGTGTAAATCTATAAGTCGTCGGCGTAAAGATGATGCTTGCAGTTTTGTAGTTTCTTGGTCACGTCATTAATATAAATTGAGAAGAGAAGAGGAGCGAGGACGCCATCTTGAGGTACCCCTTTCCTCACCATGCGCCAGGAAGAAATGCGGTATTTATAGGAAACCGGATATAATAACAGTTACGTCTTGTAGACTGAGATGGGCAAGACATGCGGTACGAATGAGAATGAAATAGGTGCATGGAAGCTTCTTGTAAGAAACCCAGAGGGAAAACGCCCAGTTGGTAGACCAAGAATGAAGTGGGAGAATAACATTATTCATGATTTGAGGGAAATAGATTATACAGGGATGATTGGAAAACATTAGCTTAGGATAGGGGTGTATGGAGAGCTTATGTCCGCACGGCCATGAACCTACGGATTCGATAGTGCTAGTGAGTCAATATGTGTTTACTCATATTCGAAACATTTTAGATTCAAAGCCCGGTGTTGCTAATTGGACGGTTTGTTCCTGGGTTACCTCAGTCATGAAGGCAAATTTCCATTAGAAGTATAATTTCATTCATATTCACCATTTCATAGAAAAAAAAGTAGATGCGACATGACCTTCTATGTTAAAGCTTCTATGAAAAAAAAGTAACATGGATATAAATTACATCAGTTTTTACTTCTGTTGTCATAGTAACTCCCTTACCCATGTTTAACATTACCTCTTATCGTCACTGATAAAGTTATTGATTCCTTATTCTTGTTCCCTTCTCTATTTCTTTCACTTCTTCCGTAACCAAATGTAGTCAAAAGGAATAAACTGGGAGTCCACAGAATTTTCTTAAGATGAGGGCTAAATAACTTCTTCTTCTTCTTCTTCACTTCACGGGCTAGGCAAATTGCCTGTTCCGCCTCACAGTTATTCTGTCCATCTTTTCACTGGCGTTCCTGCATTCCTTGAACCTCTAGGCTTGTAGTTGAATGCTGCTCTTGGTAATCTTGATACATTCATTATTTCCACGTGTGTAAACCATTTCTCTCTATATTCTCTGATTTTCTCATTCAGTGGATATATATTTAACTCTGTTCTTACATCTTCATTCCTTATCCGATCCAATCTTGTGCAGCCTTCTGTTCTTCTAAGGAAGTTCATTTCTGCACTTTGAAAAACATTCTTTCAAATTCAGTGATTCTAAGGCTCATAAAATTACACTAACTCACTGGCACTATCGAACCCATAGGTTCATGGCCGCGCGGACATAAGCTCTCCATACACTTATATCCTGAGCCACTGTTTTCCAATCATCCCCTGTATAATCTACTTCCCTCAAATCATAGTTAATGTTATTCTCCCATCAGATAAAATTACACTAGGTACAATAATAATAATAATAATAATAATAATAATAATAATAATAATAATAATAATAATAATAATAGATATTGCATTAATAATCCATCCATCCATAGTAATTCTGCCCGAAGGTAGGTCCTTCACTGCAATCATAGCATTTGCATGCTATGCTTGCAGCTTTACTAGGGAATTGTAGGTGTGGTAGCTTCCCGTTGCTTTCCACACCGGTGAAGGATGATGATAATGGCCATATGATTTCGGGGACCGTTTGGGCCTTAAATTTTTCCTGGCATTTGTCTTACAGGCGAGGAAAAACCCCGATAAAAACCTCACCCAGAAAAACTGCCCCGACCGGGGATCGAACCCGGTCCCGCTGCGTGACAAGGCAGCACGCTACCTCGAGACCACAGCGGTGGACGCATTAATAATAGTAATAATAATAATAACAGATACCGGTATTGTATTACAGGAATGGTCAAAGAAATGTAAACCAATGGGATTAAAATTAAATGAGAACAGATACATACCGGTACATAACTTATTATTCGCAGATGATCAAGTGGTAGTCACTTCAGGATGTGAAGATACAAACTATATGGGTAGGAAACTAGAGGAAGAATGCTCAAGATCGGGTTTACCAATTAATTATAAGAAAACAGAATATATGAGCACAGATCTTTCCGAGGAATTAGAAATAAATGGAACAAAGATTAAAACAGTGGAATATTTTAAGTATTTGGGATCAATAATTCAAAAAGATGGATCATCTGAACTAGACATCGAAAAAAGAATAATAGAGACAAAACATTTATTGGAATATTAAATTACATTTTATGGAGTAAGCATACAATCAAGAGGACTAAATTATTAATATATAACACAATTGTGAAGAGTATTTTATTATATGGTGGGGAAACATAGACGTTGAAGCAAAAACACAGAAATAAATTATTAGTCACAGAAATGGACTTTTTAAGAACATCGGCAAGAATATCAAAATTAGTCAAAATAAAAAATAATACAATAAGAGAAATTATGAACGCAGAAAAGGATATTGTACAAGAGATTCAAGAAATCCAACTATGATGGCAAGGGCATATAATGAGAAAAAAGGACACAGAAACAAACAAAGAACTATTGAAATGGATACCTCCTGAGAAGGGGAAACGTGGTAGACCAAAGCCAACGTGGATAAAGGGAAATCAAGACAATACGAAGAAGAGAAATATGACAGAGGCAGACACACAAGATCGGGAAGTGTGGGGGGTGGGAAAATGTATATTTTGGTTGAGGATACCTGTGTAAATAACAGAAAAAATCCTGAATAGAAATAAAAAATAATAGTAAAAATAACAGCTCTACAATTGTTTTTGTTGCCCTGGATATCTCTGCGAATTTCTATGTTTTCAAGTGCACACTTTACGAATAGATTCATGAAAATGCTGAATGTGCTCTAGTTTTTATGATTTTTTCGTATCATATCATAATCAGTAAACGGCTTGTTACTAATAAAATGTATGTTTCCACTCATGATTTGATTTCTGTGCATTTTTTTTCGCGTATACAAACATCACGTGATTCCCACTCTCACATCCCTCACTCTGCACATCGGCCGTGTTCTCAGTTATTTGACAAAATTAAAGTACTCACGACGTGCATCTGGATATGATAAAACAATTTGTCGAAGCGTTGGACAAGGAAGGAAAATGTTTCAAATACATTTGTAGAAAATTTCTTAAGCTCAGTATATAAAAGTTAAAAGGCGGAATATTTGAAGGTCCTCAAATTCGGCAATTGATGAAAGATGCAAATGTTATCAAAGTTATGACTTCCGGAAAGTGAAGCTTGGAAGGGTTTTGTATTGGTAGTAGAAAATTTCCTACGTAACTACAAAGCACCAAATTATAAATAAATTGTGCAAAACATGTTGATAAGCTTCAAGATTCTGGGAGGAAATATGAGTATAAAGTTACACTTTCTCCACAGTCGCCTGGATAGATTTCCGGATAATTTAGGAAATTATAGCGACGAACAGGGAGTGCGCTTTCACTAGGAAAGGTATCAGGGTAGATGGGACCATCACATGATGACAGATTACTGCTGGTCTTTAAAAAGAGATTGTCCCCTAAAAATGTATAGATGAAAATCTTATAAAAGGCATTTCACTGAAGTATAGCATGAGTTTTCGACATTTTTCATTCTATTTACGTCAGTGCATACTAATTATTCAAAAAACAATTGACATTATAAATATATCTGTTATATTTTTTCATATTTTCCTATTTTTGTAGTGTAAAATGAAAATAAAGATTAAAAAATGAAACAGAGCAAATCTTCCAAAATCATTGGTAGTTTCATGAATTGTGAGCATAAATATACTTACTTACTTACTCACTGGCACTATCGAACCCGTAGGTTCATGGCCGCGCGGACATAAGCTCTCCATACATCCCTATCCTGAGCTAATGCTTTCCAATCATTTCCTGTATAATCTACTTCCCTCAAATCATATGTAATGTTGTTCTCCCACCTCATTCTTGGTCTACCAACTGGGCGTTTTCCTTCTGGCTTTCCTACAAGAAGTTTCCATGCACGTCTTTCATTCCCCATACGCGCAACATGTCCTGCCCATCGCAGTCTACGGGACTTAACTGTTCTTATTATATCTGGCTTCCTATAAAGACCATGTAGTTCATTGTTATGTAGTCTTCTCCATTCACCTGTCTGTTCATCTCTCTTTCGTCCAAAAATTTTCCTAAGAACTTTATTCTCAAATACTCGTAATCTCCTTTCCTCCCTTAAAGTAAGAGTCCATGTTTCGCACCCATATAATATAACTGGTAGAATAATAGTTTTATATATTTTCAGCTTAACATTTTTTGAAAGGAGTTGGGACATCAAAAGTCTCTGCAATGCATAATAGCATGCATTTCCAGAATTGAGCCTATGTTTAATTTCTTTGTGCATCTCATTCCTATTTGTGATTATTGTTCCTAGGTATTTGAATTCAGCCAATTCCTCAAAATTTCCCTCATTTGTCATTAGCTGTCCATTTCCATTATATAATGTATTTCTACGTGTGACCATATATTTAGTTTTACTGATATTTACTTCCAGACTTAATTTCTTAGTGTTACTCAATAGTGTGTGCGTGTTGGCCTTTAGTATCTCCTCGCTATCGGCCAGTAGTACCACATCATCAGCATAAACTAACAGCTTATTAATACCATTCAGTTGTAAGCCTTCCTTATTCTCTAAAGATTTAATGGCATGCTCTAGTACAAAATTAAATAGTAGAGGAGATAGTGCATCTCCTTGCTTCAACCCATTCTGGATTTCAAAAGTGTCTGAAAACTGTTTGCCTACACGCACCCTACTCGTTGAGCCATTTAGACACATTCGTATAAGTCTAACTAACTTTTTGGGAATTCCGAACTCCAGCAGGATACTATATAACTTTTCCCTCTTAATTGAATCATATGCTTTTTTGAAGTCTACATATAGTTGATGTACAGTACCATTATATTCCCATTTCTTTTCTAAAATCTGTCTTATACTAAAAATCTGATCTGTTGTAGACCTGTTTCTTCTAAATGCACATTGATGATCTCCTAGAATGTCATCAATATAGGGAGCAAGTCTGCTTACTAATATATTTGTTAGAATTTTGTACGAAGTTGAAAGTAATGAGATGCCCCTATAGTTGTTGCAATCAGTTTTTATCTCCTTTCTTATAAATTGGTACGATAATTGATTCCTGCCATTCATCTGGAAGAGCTTCTTTTTTCCAAATCATACTAAGCAACCAGCGTATCTTGTCCATCAATTTTTCTCCCCCTGATTTTATCAGTTCTGCTGGGATCTCATCTGAACCTGATGCTTTATACATCTTCAATTTTTCAATTGCCATTTCAACCTCTAATGCACTTGGCTCTGCGACTAGCATTTCTGCTGTCTGTAACTTATCCTCCTCAATGTCCTGTTCTGTATGTACATTTAATAGCTGATTAAAATAACTTTTCCATCTATTTAATATACTCTTGGAATCTGCAATCATATCCCCATTTTCATTCCGAATTATGTTTGTTCTAGCCTGAAACCCTTCCTTCTCTATACTAATTCCCTGATATAATTCTCTAATGTTCCTATTTTTTTTTTTGCATTCATTTCAAGATCATTAATCTTCTCTCTCAAATATTCCCTCTTTTTACTCTTTAGTAACTTGGTTGTTTCCCGTCTAACACTACCCAATTGCTCTAAATTTACCTCATTTGGCTCGTGTAACCATTTCATTTTTGCTAGCTTTCTTTTCTTTACAATGTCGGCACATTCATCATCAAACCATTTCTTGTTTTGCCTCTTTTTTAAACAACCAATGCTTTCTGATGCTGACAATTTAATAGTATCTCTTATAGCCTCCCATTCTTTATTTATATCAGTTTCTTCTTCGTTTGCCACATTGTCATCTGAAGATTCCAGTACTTCAAATCTATTAGCAATTTTGATTTGGTATTCTTGTCGCATTTCACCATTTTTCAAGTTTTTTAATTCATATTTTACTGAATCATCATTAGCGTTTGTTCCTCTCATAAGCGATAGCCGTTGTCTGATTTTCACCCTGACCAGATGATGATCTGAATTGCAGTTTGTCCCTCTAACTGATCTAACATCAATGATGATACTGTGCCAGCGGTTATCCAACGAATACATGATCTATCTGGTTCCGAGTTTCTCCATCTGGGGACGTCCCAGGTGTATTTATGAATATACTTATGCTGAAATGTTGTGTTCTTAACAATGAGATTCTTTGATGTGGCAAATGTGACTAATCTAACCCCGTTGTCGTTACTATCTTCATGAAGACTGAATTTGCCTATTGTTGGTTTGAATATATCTTCCTGCCCCACTTTTGCATTAAAATCTCCTAAGACAATTTTCATATGATATCGTGAAAGGCTATCAAATAAGCATTCTAATTCTTCATAGAACTCATCCTTGATCTTGTCATCTTTATCTTCTGTGGGGGCATGTACATTTACAATTATAAAATCATGTCGTTTACCCTTTAGAATTATGTATGATATCCTATCACTAACAAACTTAATATCTCGGATAGCGGATAGGATCCTCCTTCTGACTAAAAAACCCGTTCCAAATGCAGGTCTTTCTGCACCCCCATAGTATAATGCAAAGCTTCCTGATTCCTGACTACCTTCTCCTGGCCACCTAACTTCCTGTAAAGCGACTATATCCAAGGGCGATTTATCCAATTCCCGCGTTAATATAATAATAATAATAATAATAATAATAATAATAATAATAATAATAATAATAATAATAGCTTTATTTTACCTGGCAGAGTTAAGGCCTTAAGGCCTTGTCTACCACTCAACCAGGTTTAAAAAAAATACAAAAACAAAAAATAAAGTAAATTAAATCTATATATATATATATATATATATATATATAAACGATTACAAGTTATGAATACAATACAATTAATATTTATAATGTATTTTGATTTACTCTAAATTTAACGAATTAAATATATAATATGTACAATATATATAAAAAAAACGAGGAAAAGATTAATGACATAGTATAAAATTAAATAAATAGAGAAAAATTAATTATTAGACAACAGGTAACTGTATAAGCGTGACTTAAAGGTACCAAGTGTGCGGCAACCCCTGATATCTTGAGGAAGGAGATTCCAGGAGCGGGCAGAGGCTACTGTGAAGGAAGTAGAATAGGAGGAAGTGCTATGAAGAGGAATTGTTAGCAGACTGCTATCTTGTGATCTAGTGTCAATATTGTGGTAAGAGGATAACTTCTCAAATCTAGACGCCAGGTAAGTAGGGATGTAGGAATTCAGAAGCTTGAAAAGTAGTGAAAGAGAGTGCAATTTACGTCTGTCAGTAAGACGGAGCCAAGAGAGGTTATTAAAGTGTTCGGAAATATGGTCATAACGGCGGATATTGAAAATGAATCGAACGCAAGCATTATGAACACGCTGCAGTCTCTGCGACAAGTCATAGTTTAGATCATTATATATAATGTCACAATAATCGAAGTGTGGTAACACAAGATTCTGCACAAGGATTTGTTTTAACGAAACTGGGAGAAAATTCTTTAAACGTCTAAGATAATGTAAGATGGAGAAAGTCTTTTTACATATGTGTTTCACTTGTGTTTGCCAGGTTAAATTTGCGTCTAGATGTAGTCCAAGATCTATTACTGAAGAAGAATAAGGGATAATTATATTATTTATAGTAATGTTTGGTAGTGTAGATATGTCAAAGGTTGTAAGCAGTCTTTGTTGTCCCATTAGAATTACTTGTGACTTGTTAGGATTTAGATTTAGACCGATACTTGAAGACCAGTTAAAGATGGATATGAGATCGTCATTCATTTTTGTCAAGCTGTTATAGAGAGAATGAGGAGGTGAATGTAGGTAAATTTGGAGATCATCAGCGTAGAGGTGATAACGGCAGTGCTTTAGTACAGTTGGCAAGTCATTTATGTAGATTGAGAAAAGAAGAGGTCCGAGAACACTGCCCTGGGGGACTCCAGCCGGCACGTTGCGCCAAGACGAAGATCTAGAGTTTAATGAAACGTATTGTTGACGACCGTGCAGGTATGAGTCGAACCAGGATACAGCGCTGTCAGACAAGTGTAGGTGCTTGAGCTTTATCATAAGTAAGTCGTGGTCTACTGTGTCAAAAGCTTTGCTGAAGTCAAGTAAGGTTAAAGGAGTCAATTGACGTCTGTCCACGGCTTCACGAATATCTTCAGTAATTTTTAGCAAAGCTGTGGTTGTGCTATGACCAGATCTAAAGCCGGATTGATAAGGATCAAGGAGGTGATTTTCTTGGAGATATTCAGTCATTTGCTTATGTACAATATGTTCCAGGGCTTTAGATAATGTCGGAAGGATGCTAATCGGTCGGTAGTCATTACAGTTAGTTGGTGTACTTATTTTTGGTATAGGCCGAACTCTAGACTGTTTCCATACAGTAGGGAAGATAGAAGTTATAAGGGAAGCATTAAAAATATGAGTCACTGTGGGTAGTATAATGTCAATGATTTTATTTAGCATTAAAATGCTGATGTTATCTGTTCCTTGTGCATTGGATTTAATCCGCTTGAGTGCTTTTTTAACGTCTATAGGCGAAATGTCGTTAAAGTAAAATTTATCTCTTCCTATATGGGGGGATGGGGATAAGTCTTTAAGAATGTCTATTTTAGTCTTGTTGTCTGGAGGTGTCATGGGTATTGAGGTAAAATGTTCATTTAAGTCATCTACAGAAATGTCTATAGAGTCAGTTGAGGGATTCAACTGTCTAAGTCCCATTGCACGGAGATTTCGCCAAGTGTCCCGTGCACTTATTTCAGGTCCGATTATACTGTGGCGTGTCGTAGTTTGGCATTGCGTATAGTTTGTGTAGTTGTGTTTCTAAGTTGTTTGTACAGTTGCCAGTTCTCGTCATTTTTATGTCGTCTGTATGTTCGGTATGCTTTGTCTCGTTTTGACATAAGTTCACGTATTGAGTCATTCATCCAGGGAGCAGGGGCGCGGGAAAATCGTCGGGTTTTTACTGGTGCATGTCTGTCATATAGTTGTAGTATCAGTGTATTAAATGTGTCTACTTTTTCATCAACTGATCTAAGATTCCATATTGTGTACCAAGGTAGTTCTAAAGCGTCTGATTTTAGTTTAGTATCGTCTATGTTTTGTAAATTTCTGTACGTAATCAATTTAGAGCGTCTTTTAGGACATTGGAGTGAGTATTCTACGAATACAATGTCATGAGCAGATATGCCAGGAGCAGGAATTTGTCCATATGACAGTACTTTCTGTGGATGTGTAGTCACTATTAAGTCCAGTAGAGTGTCGGTATTAGCAGTATGATGTGTGGCAGAGAGAGGAACAATGGTCATATTAAAGCTTTGGAACATATTTTTAAGTTGTATGGCTGGTAAGTCAGTCTGAAGAAGATTTGTATTAAAATCGCCTGCGACAATAACGTGTTCATAATGAGGTAATGAATCGTTCAGAGCGTTTTCTAGATCCGAAAGGTGCCTTATTTTTGGAGGTTTGTATACAATGCATAAGAGACATTTTTTTAGACTGGCTTGAATTTCTACGAATAAGAACTCGGGGCGAGCGGAATATACAGAAGGGGACTTGTGGACAATTCTTGGATTAAGCTCATTTGATATAAAGGCACAAACTCCTCCACCTCTTTTATCTATTCTGTCATTTCTGAGCAATGTATATCCGTCTAGGTGAACAAGGGACGAAGGTATGGAAGGGGTCAGCCAGGTTTCCGAAATTAAAATGGCGCTCAGTCCAAGAGATGAAAATATGGTTTCAAACTCATCAAAGTGGGACAGAATGCTTTGTGAATTTACGTGAGCGATTTTAAGTGATGATTTATCAATAGAAAATGCATTCTTAAGTAGACTAGTAGTATTTGTTGTTGGAGGGGATGGTTGGGATTGAGGAATGTTGCTACCCTGCGTTAAAAGTTGTCTGCACAATAAGAGGGTGATTGGAGAAGGTGAGTGAGTCAGAGGTTGCAAACATGTCTTCATTTGTCAGCTCAATGTTGCCAATAGCAGAAAGTAAAAATAAACTATGTACTGTAATAACTCTAATAAAATTAAAATAATTTAGCTAAACAAAGAACTTAAAAATTAAAATAAAACAAGTAAGTTGTCCTAAATAAAAAATAATAAACTTAAAACTTACCTAAATTAGAAATAAATTAACAATATAATTGTTAGCAAAGAAAAGACAAAGTAAACATATTTTACACTCAGGTCCTATCTAGTTGATATCCGTAGAAGATCTAATTTTGCGTTTTTCGCCATTCACTTTAGCTATGACGGCACCGTCCATTGTCCATACATTTTGAATACCGTATTTCTGTATACTCTCTTGTAGCAGGCGATAGCGACACTTCGTTAGGTCCTCGCGAACAGTGACCCCACTTCCTTTCAACTTTTTCTTGCTTAGAAAAACTTCACTGCGCTTGCGGTAACTAACAAATTTCACTATTATAGCCCGCGGTCTTTCAGCATTACGGTGACTTCTGTCAATGTCAGTCACTGATAAATCGACACCGATTTTTTTGGCCACCTCTATGGCTTTCTGGTCAGTGTCCTCTCCGGCCTCTTCTTTCACACCAAAAATCCTGAGGCATTGACGTCTCTGGTATTGTTCTAGATCGTCTATTTTATTTTCCAACACCTCAATCTTTCTGTCTTTTTCATCGAGGGTCTTTTTCAGATCCTCAATTACCTTAGTGTTGTCCTGGATGGTCTTCTGCAGTTCCGCCACTACCTGGTCCCGCAACATGGACACAAACACCTGCAGAGTGCCGGGATCCTGTAGCGCCTCTTTCACCACACGTTTCACTTCTTCCTCCGTAGAACTTGTCGAATCGTTGTTGGAATTACGTGTGTTTTTTCCCATGTTGTTAAATGTACACACTTTTGGCAATAACTAATATAAATTTATACTTAAACTGACTACGAATATTCAACTTTAACTATGAAATAACGAAGGCACCTACTGAAAAATAACTTAAAACCTGGAGCGTAAAGTGTCCCGCTATTGTATAAAGTCCTAACATTCCATGTTCCTAGGAACATGTCCCTGTGTTTGAGCCTTTGGCATGGGTTCCCTGAAGTAGTCCCCGCCCGGAGAACCGAATGGGGGACTATTTGACCTCCGGAAAATTTTACCCCAGTAGAACCCATGTCCGCATTTCTTGACGGTTGTATTTTTACGGTGAAAGATCGTCACTCTTTCGACCAAGATACTTATTTCGTCTGGCTTATCACCTTCGACCAGTCCGACATGGGTAACACCCTATCGGCAGCAATGCTACCGCCGGCATAGCTCTCAGGATCATTTAAGCACACAAGCCACTCCACCACGACAAGGTAAAGATACCATGGAGGGGAGCATAAATATATCCGAAATTAATCTTATATCAAGAGTAACAAAACCACTGATGACCAGTGCAATATACCATCGAATAAAATTTTGACCAGTTGTTGTTTCTCCCAGTTTTTCTGTTCCATATTATTATTTTAATAGTTAAGAGTGAATAATATGTCCTGTTAGCCAGGTATTTTTGACAATAGTGATAGCGAGTATTTCTGATTCTCTGAAATTTATGGACTTACTTAAATTACAGCTAAGAGAAGAGAGTTGACCTTTATCACTAAAACAGAATTAACAGAATGTGAGGACTCACTATCCAGCCAAAGTTAGATAGTAGAGAAGTAGTTCAGTCTCTAGGCGCGCAGAGTAAATAGAAAATAATGAGTCTCTAGAGACCTGCAACTGAATAATGTAGTAATTTTGTCACTTGTTACTTGGGAGCACGCATCCCTGCATAACAGCATGTGTATCTCATTATATTTCTGTATATGGAATTTTATACCAAAAGTTTATTAAAAAGTATTATTAGCATTAAAGTTGTAGGAAATCTGGCATCAGGGGATTGATATAATTAATGCAATTAGCATTTTATTCCACATAACATGAAACAAAGACAAACCAGATCATTTAGCCAGTGTTGGGGTGACGTGTGCTCAGAATATTAGGTTTCTCAGTCATTATAACTGGTTTTCTCAACCTGGAGACACTACATATTGCAGCTACCCAAATTCCTCACGATGCTGGATGGGCACAGGTCCCACACTGGCCGAAATTCCACGATAAAATTCCTTCCTTCATGGAGATTTAAACCAGCGCAAGTCCCATAGCTCTTCGGGACTATAATACAGTAAGATTATATAAAATTATAGGAATAATAATAATAATAATAATAATGTTAGTATGACAGCAATACTTCTGCGCAGTTCTAGGAATCCTCTGTATGTTGCTCCTCCTACCTCATGCTTATCGCCTACGAGATTACAGCAACTCTTAACTTGTAGCAGGGGTGCTTCCTAGAATCAAAATTTATTTGGGACCACACAATAAGCTGTTGTTATACAGTGGTTAACGGTATCTCAAGGGTTGGCACGTACATGTACCTAGCGAAGCGAAACTAATGTTTATTATAAAGTGTAACGTTGATTGACGTGATGAAAGTGGTCAGATTTGCAAAACAATAAATGTTGTTAAAAGGCATATTTGAGCCAATTTTAAAACTTCCTTGGGAAATGAATATAAAAGGCCAAGAAATGTTATTGTTAACACAGTGTGGCCAGTAGCTACCATACGAGTACATACAGAGAGGAGCCAGTAGCTCCCTTACGAAAACGGAGTCGGCTAATTAATCATATTACGAGTATTCAGAGGAGCCTGTTGCTCCCATATTATTACCTAAAAGTGTAAATCAATCTATCGTACGTAAAATATACTAGGGTAGTCTAGATTTGCTCAAGTAGTCTACAAGATAGGCCTATTATTAATTTGTTGTGTATTGTGTTGTTCATAAGAGGTTAACAAATAAACCCTTTTTAATTAATTACACAACTCATTGTCACTGATTATCGAATTCCTTGTCCTTCACACCAGTAGAACCCAGAAATAAGAATAATCTAAAACACGCCCTGTAGAGATCCTCGCGCATTACTCAAGCCTGCTGCAAACTCGCTCCCTAGAGTAACTAGATGATTACGTCTGTTATATAACGAACTTCAATTACTTAATACTCAATTATGCAGACTGCATGCTTTAAAATATATAGAAGTATATCCTTAATTAATTTTTGATTTTAAATTATTAGAATAGGATATTATTATATATATATATATATATATATATATATATATATATATATAGAATGAGTAAGGAGAGATATCCATTGTTAGCAAGAAATTATCAAGCAAGAGGAAGGCGTGATGTTGGAAGACCTAGAAGACGTTGGGCTGATGCATTATGAAGTCGGAACGGGCAATTGCCTAATCCCTGGAGTGATGATGATGATGATGATATATATATATATATATATATATATTAGTAATATGACTTTATTAGTGTTCTGCATTCCACAAGGACTTTATTAGACTAAAAGTAAGATATATACAACGTTATTTACAAATATGGGTCGCACGGGCAGTACGCCGTACGTGCTGTTGACAGTCCGTTACAATGAAGTAATATTTGGTAATAGTATAAAGAAAAACAAAAAGAAAACAATAATATTACAATTGCATAATAATACAATACCATTAATTAAGTTATGTAGAATTATTAAAAATTAATGGTGTTGCATTATATATATATATATATATATATGTCCGCCGCTATTGTCTCGAGGTAGCGTGCTGCCTATTCACGCAGCGGGCCCAGGTTCGATTCCCGGTCGGGGCAGGCTCCTGGGTGAGGTTTTTTTCGGGGTTTTTCCTCACCTGTAAGACAAATGTCAGGAATCTTAGGGCCCAACGGTCCTCGAAAATCATCTGGCCATCATCATCATCCTTATCATTTTCATCATCATCCTTCACCGGTGTGGAAAGCAATGGGAAGTTACCACACCTATAATTCCCTATATATATATATATATATATAGACCTAAAACCTCCTTGAGTCAGGGGATATATTTATACATGAAGGAGAAACATCTACAACCAGGAGATTGGATGGACCGACAAAATTGACTATTAGGAATTGGACGATGTTAAAGACATTTATCAACAATGTATATATATATGAGAGTTACTTTTATCCCTATTCACGGCTGTTCGGGAGGAAAGAGAGAAGAGGGCATATTTTTATTGAGGAAACCTATGTCACCACAGAAACATTTCTGATTAATGAATTTTTAATCAAATAATTTTAATACTATTAAATGTATAAGTTTCAAGTTTTACTATATTCTTTTAATGAAGTAATTGAAATCTTTAAACGTAAATATGAACAATCAGAATGTAGGAGCTTAGCAGATTGGGATTTTAGCCAGAGAGTTGTGTTTTATGCTTGTATATGAGTTGAACTGTGTGGTGATGGCCCAGTTTTTGCCTATATTCTACTGAAATAAAATAACCGTAGAAGTCTTCCTAAACAGAAGAACGTGTTCCCACCCCATATCAATACAATACTTACTTGGCAATAGGCCCTCTGGATACCTCCCAAACGTGCTCATCCCCCACTTCAATCTACGTTTCAGTTCCTTCATTTTGAATAAAACTTAGACATTCAGTGGCCTAGATAATTCCTTAGGTGTCCTTTTTTATAACATTTGCTTTTCAACATTTGGCTACATTAGTTTCAACACATCGATAGAATATAATTAGATACATATATAGATATATCGATATATTAATTCATGGGGAGATAGATGCATAGATAGATTGATAGATGCATAAATAGATTGACTGATGCATAGATTGAAAGTTGCATGGGTACATTCACAGATGCAAAGATACATCGATTGACAAATGCAAGTATAAGGTATACCCCCTTGTGTTCCAATCTATGATCGTCCATTAAATTGTACTACTGTTCGTCCAGAGGTCGAAATTCGACCATAATCATTATTGAAAATTTGAGGAAAACATATGGATTTGCATGTTTCCAACATTTTTTTCTACACTCATACATTCGTTCATCGTATATCTGAGACCATACACTTTTATATGTTCTTACAATAATTCAGTACTAGTATAATTAAAAAAAAATAATAGCAAATCACAATTTAAAAAACGTCTTTATTGTATGATACAAAATTTCAGTTACAAATCAAGCTTAAACTACTTAAAATTAGTCAATAATAATATAAAAATAAACTCATTCAAAAATAGTTAATTGCAATTTTGATTTGTGTATGTTGTTGAAATGAATGAAATGATTAAGCAATTAAAAAATACATTTAAATTTGAAATTTCAATGCAATTTAAATCAATTCATTAGTAAAACATCTCTATAAACAATATTCTTCGTAAAAAATCTATTATTATCAAGTCGCTTTGACCATTATCATTAGAAATATAGAATTTCGAACTATCAAATAAACGAACTCTGTTTCCAATTTCTTTATTGATAACACTAAAGCTCGTCAATAGGTACTTTTAAAAAAAGTTGGCAAACAGAGGAAGAAAAAAAAAGCCAATGAACTGTTTTTTCTTTGCCTATTTATATGTAGATTATCAGCTTCAATATTGAAAATAATATAGTTTCTTTAAGTGCTGACAAAAAATGAGGTATCAAGTTACATCGTGGGTTGTATTTGAGATTCGTATTCAGGATCTGTTGGGGTTCAAATGCTCAGTACCAAATACAGTGAGTGTTTTTTATGTACTTTTCTCAATATTCAAAGTTATAGTAATCAATTAAATTGGTGTTTACTTGATGAAAATCCATAACGTATCTAATTAAATAAAAATAAAACTTAAAGTTTTATGTAATTTTCATAGTTATTAAAATATAAATTAGTTATAGCTGTTTCGGTACTTTGTACCTTCTTGAGACATGATTTTCATTAATGTATAATGTCTGAAGAAGGTGCAAAGTACCGAAAAATCTGTAACTAATTAATATTTTAATAAATATGAAAATCACATAAAACTTTGTTTTATTATTATTATTTAATTAAATGAGATTATGGTAGATTGGAATTTCATTACCATTACTCATTGCATCGCAATTTCATAATCTAATAAAAAACTAGTGATCTTCAAAGATAACTACACACAATAGATAAATGCACTGTCGTCTGAATAGAATCAAATGATTCCAGACGCCATATAATCTTAGGTATTAAACTAATTAACTCACTAGAGGTCATGGCCGCGAGAACATAAGCTCTTTATACATCCCTATCCTGAGTTAATAATTTCCAATCATCCCCTGTATAATTAAATTCCCTCAAATCAAGGTTAATGTTATTATTCCACCTCATCCTTGGCCTACCTACTGAGGGCTTTCCACGTCATTCTTTGATTCCCCGCATTCATACATCATTATGCCCATCGCAATCTATGAGACTTAACCCTACACAACCAGTTTCTCATAAATTTGATTAGCGCATTGTTATGTAGTCTTGTTCATCCATCTGTCTGTTCATCTTTCTTTAGTCCAAAATTTTTCGCAGGAAATTAATTCACAAATACTCGTAATGTGTTCTCCTCCCTTAAAGTAAGTGTATCAATGTAATATAACTGGAAGAATGACTATTTTATATATTTTTAGTTTGACGTTTCTTGAGAAAAATTTGGGATGAGAGTCCCTGTAAAATACAGCAGCATGCGTTTCCAGAACTGAGTCATGCTTAATGCATCTTATTTATGTTCGTAATTATTGTTCCTACGCATTTGAACTTGATGACTTCCTCAAAATTCTCCTTATCTGATATTAATAAGACGCGTATTCCTATGACATGTCATATTTTTACAAAGCCTATATTCTAAGCTTCAAGTAATTAAAAACATTTATATACGCCTTATTATTAAGATTAAGTGGTTTTTATTGGGTCTTAAAAGTCATATTTCTCACTTTTTCAGATCTTTGGTCATACTTCTGCTTATTTCTATGATAAAGTCACATTTTCGGTTTTTTAATAGCCTAGTCAACAGGCGATTGGAAATAACCAACACTGTATCTATATAAACATCGTAAGTTTCACAGTCACTTGTTTCGAAGCTTTCTGTTAACAGGTAGCAAACATTTGCACTGGACAATAGAAGATTTCCTTTTTTCTTATGATACAATTGAAAATGTATATGAATGTACAATTAATATAGTATGGGTAAAAAATTCATTCAATTATAAGGTCATATTTTTGTCTTTTTTGGGTCATATTTAAACCTTTCTTTAGGTCATAAATGCATGCATATTTTCCATTATTTAGGTCATAGAAATCCGCCCCTTTGTTATAAGCAATACATTTCCATTTTATAACTTTTTCTATATGTGATTTATAGCTTACAAATAGCAGCGTATCAATTATTCAAAATTGCCAGCAAATATAATATGAAAATTTCCACTTGAAAATCCAAAACAATGGCAATGTGTGGAAAAAACATACAACGGGTCAAAATTGAGATTGATGGAAAAATTATAGAACAAGTGTCAGATTTCTCTTACTTAGGAAGTGTATTTGCAAAATTGCAAAAATATAATAAAATGAATGGGGTAATACGAAGACATTTTGGTAAACAGATTGAGGACAGAGTCAAAACTAAGATTACATAACATCACATCAAAAGCTGCTCTAAAATACGGAAGTGAAATTTGGATTTTAAATAAAAGAAACTCTCATAAACTTCAAGTAAGCCAAATGCGCTTCTTACGATCATTGTTAGGAGTTAATAGACTGGATCACCTAAGGAACACTATTATCAGAGGAAAACTTGGAGTAACAAGTTTAAATGAAGATATACAAAGATGCCAACAAGAATGGAAAAATCATCTGAGGAGAATGGCAAGAAATAGACTTCCAAAATTGGCATTCCAATATACCCCAACTGGACATAGGTACCAAGGAAGACCAAAACATCGGTGGAAAGATCAAGACCATCTTCGCTAGGTTTACCGTACAGGCCCCATGGCCTAAAACGAATTTGTTCATGATGATGATGATTCTATATGTGATCACATATTTAATTTTATTGATATTTACTTCCAGTCCCAATTTCTTATTGTTATTAAATTTATTAGATATTAAACATTTATAAACAAGCACAAAGTATATAAAAACTTTCTGTAAAATGTATTTTAACTCAGGAAGTCATGCATAGTTCTCCCCTGTGGTCTCGTGGTAATGTTGTCTCATAAGTAACGGACCCATGTTCGATCTTCGACCGAGACATGTTTCCTGAGCGAAGTTTTTTCGGGGTTTCTCCTTACCTGTTAAAACAATTTCGGGGAACTTTAAGGTCCTAATGATCCCCGAACATCGTCTAGCCATCATCCGTATCATATTCGCCATGTTTAATGTAATTACAGAGTCAGTAGTGTCTTACTTGTTCGTATTGTCTCGGAAGTGATCTGGCATTGAATGATCACTAATCTAGGAAATCCCTCCAGGTCTTCGTGCTGTCATGAAAGTATGTGTGTGATATACTTAATATTTAATACAGGCTTTCCACGTTACAGCAGTTTGCCCTTGATTCCTGCTTTCCAGAGATTCCTATCTTCCCATTGACCATCTTCCATACCCTTCTTCATCATGGCATCATATATTCCCTCATACCATGCTTTTCTACTTCTCCCCCTCTTCCTTCTGCCTGGTACCATCCAATCCAACACCTGTTTAGGCCACTGGTCTTCCGACATCCGTTGTACATGTCCATACCACTGTAGAGCTCTCTTTGTTATCCTATCGATAAGTTTCTTGTGCATCCATTTCTTGTCTGATATATGCATTTCGAATATGTTGTAGCCTGGATATTCTCATACTTCTTCGTAATCCATCCATTTCTGTCGCCAAGATTATTTTCTGCATCCTTTCATTTATTGTCCAGCTTTCTTATCCATATGTAAATATACTTTCTATTCTTGTCTGTATAATCTCTTTTTTTGTTTTTCTGGTCAAATTTCTATTCCATAAAAGACCATTCAAGGATCTAATCGCCTTCCTTGCACAATTTACTCTGTTAATAATATATTTTTCACAAGTACCAGATTTATCTATTATAGATCCAAGATATTTAAATTCTTGAACACATTTAATTATTATATTATTTATTTGTAGGTCTTCTGAATTTCCTCCGATTACCACATATTCTGTTTTAATATAATTTATCTTCAGTCCACCTATCTCAAATGCATCGACCAACTTTCTGATCATATATTCTAGTAGATCTTCTTTATCTTGTCCTATTATAATCTGGTCATCAGCGAATAATAAATTGTGCAGTAAATGACCATTAATGTTGATTCCCATTCCACTACATGACTTATTCCATTTCATTAATGCATCTTCTAAATATATCTTGAACAATGTTGGTGACATCCCGCATCCTTGTCTTAATCCTTTTGTTATATCAAATACTCTATTTCCAACCGTAATACTTGCTTTACAATCATACATTCTTTTTATAAAATGTGTGTGATATATAGTTGCAAATTCTCTCCCAATAAGTCATGTCCCTGTAAGGCCTGAGTGACGTAGGGCACGTAAAATTACCTATACAGTAAGGAGGGTTAAACTAGAATATAGACAGAGCTGGTCATGCATTGAATTATTCAAATCAAAATGGAAAAAAAAAAAAAAAATCCTTTAGAGAATTTCATAATTGTGTGCATATCCGCGAATTTTATTTTATTCTGCATAGGCCTACATTAAATGACAATACACTATCTATATTAACTAAATAAACTAATAAACTCTCCATAAATCCCTGTCCTAAGCAAATGTTTTCAAATCATTCCCTGTATAATAATTTAAATCCCTCAAATCATCAGTTTATTCACCTCATTCATGGCCTATCTACAGTGCGCTTTTGCTCTGTTTTTTTACTGAAGTTTTTTTCCATGTCTATCTTTCACTACTTAATCCTGCCACAATGCCTTCCTTCTCAGTCTATGAGACTTAACTGTATTATGTCTGATTTCTCATGGAGATCTATCTAAATTATCAAATTTAATTGAAAATAGTACAGCTTCTTTAACTATGTTAGTTTAACCTTGTTTGTAATGTTGGTACGAGTAACTTCCTTAATATCTGGAATAATTCAAAACGAGAAAAGATAGAAAAACTTCTAATTCACAAGATGTTTGAAATGACCTCACTTCCTGCGCTATGTTCCAGAAATGCAGCGAATAAAAACAGGAGAAATGAGATATTTAAAATGAAAATAGAAGAATGGTTTATCATAGAAACGACTTAGCAATCTTATATTACATTTTTGTTGCAAGATAACACTAAGATAGAAACAGAGCTGAAATAACCTACATCGTGAATTTTAAGTAATCTAATATAACGTAATGAAGTAGAAAAATTGTGATCCTATTAAATTACATTCGAAAGAGGAGCCAAGCTTTTTATATGACTACAGAGAAGCGAAGGAAGAACAATGGATTTAACAGTCTATATATGGATACAGGCTCAAAAACTACTAAACCGATTTTGACAAATGAGATGTCAATCGGTTCCTCTTTATCGAGTGTAAAAGGGTAGTTTTGTTTTTAAATAAAACAAAAATAGAATCTGGGTATGGCGGAATCAGATGGAGAAATGTAAAGTACAGGCTCAACTCTAGAAACACATGCTATTATGCTTTATAGGAATATACAAACGTCAATAAAAAGCGTTCAACTAATAATATATAAAACTGTTGTACAGCAAACTCCCTATTATCCGTGCATTACTCTTTTTTTACTGTATTTTTTTTAATGAAAATAAATACTGTACTGTATTTAATACTGTTACAAAAAAAAATATTTTTAAACGTGCTACTGTGAACTGCGCTTAGAAACTATCACAATAGAGTAACCTTCACTCACAACCCCCTCCCCTGCGCGTTTAACGGTACCAACCAACATTCTGAGAATACAATACAATTTCCGTTGTGTGAGTCACTGAAAGCTTGTTGTTACAGATTCAAACCACAGATATGCTGTGGCAGTGGGTTTATCGCTGGTGAGTAGTATGGTCATCGCTGATTATAAGTGTGGATATTGGTATTATTACTCCAACAAGTAATCTGCCCTTGCGGAAAATATGTTAACTAACATGTTGTCTTTCTCTTTCTTACTATGTTGCCACTTCCTGTCCTCTGTATATGTTCTTTGTCTGGCAGGTAGAGAGCTGACAAATTCTATGGATTTTAATGGTCCGTCCTTCTACGCGGTCATTGGCAAAATGACTAATTTGACAACCCTGTTACTATTGGGATCACGTGTAGGAATGGGCTGTCACTTCTCATTACGTATTGAAACTTGTGATTTATTGTGAAGCTGGTAACGGAGAGACGACAAATACTGTGATTTTAAATGATACGACCGCTTCAGCATTCAGTGCTTAAATGACTACTATGACAACCATGTTTAAGATCTTTCACACGTGTTAGGGATTCTCCGCCCAGGCTTAAAATTGAACCTTTTCAATACGTGATCGGATTGTACAGTCTTCTCCTACATCCCTTCCACAGATTCAGTAGTTCGGCGACACTAGCGTTAAAAATATTCCCCTCCGCCCGTGCAGAGTTGACTTGGTGGTGTAATACTAGTGTAGTTGTAGCTGGTTACGACGGCCATTTCGAATAACTGTTGTAACCAGAGTGGTCATGACAGGAAATAGCCCCCCCCCTTTTTTCTCTCCATATTTACGAGTAAAATAAAATAATGATAATTACGACTCGCGCCTAAATAAATTTAATATAACATTTTATGAATATATGTTGCGTTTAAGTAGTGTTAAAGTGGGTAAATAAATTTCTGATCAACTTCCACGACGCCGAATAACTTAATTAGATTTTCCATGTATATCTCGGTCCGAATTAACACGGAAAATCGGGAGTTTGCTATACTTTTCGCTTTATATGGGGAAGCATGTGATAGTGTTGATAGCGACTCGTCCGTCAGATGGGAATGTTAAACCTGGTGATTCCCTTGATGTCTTCCGGCAGAAGTAGGCTGCGTGTCGAAGCCAAATTTCACCTTTACCCTTCTTCATCGTCATTCCTCATAAAACTTACTTACATTGCACAAACATTTAAAATCGCACCCATACTCTTTGTACACAATAAAAGTACATATCAACTATGTGACATGGTCTGTCGAAGTGGTACGAAATACATAATAGACAACATTGACGCAACCTATCAACCTAAGGCAGAACCCAGACACGAAAAGTGAACTTAAAAATAAGAAACGCACACACACACGCAAATAAAAGCTTACAAAAAAAAACACACACATACAAGTGAAAGCTGCTAACTTATTATTTTAATGATTTAATTCCGTTTATATAACTCTTCTGTACGTGTGTATGTCACTTAACTCCTCCTAAACAACTGGACCGATTTAGATGATATTTTTTGTGTGTTTCAATGAGTTCCTGGATGGTTTAGATTCACAATTGGACCCTCTAAAACCATTAGATGTAGGAGTTCAATGAGGTGAAAACATTAAAATCGCTCTAGCAGTCATAATTCTCTATGTTTCACAGTGAAACTCAGTATATCCTATTAAAATAAACCGAGGTAGGTATTATCCAAAAATGAGCGAATGCCGATAATTAGAAGTGAGGTTTACCTGAAAACCGAAATTAAAAATTAACTAGCAATCATGTTTGGTTCGTCTCAGTGTATAGGCCTACCATACAATTTAATTAAAAAAATATTTTTGTAGGGAATTGGCCCATTTTCAAAATGAACATACCACACTTTGAGACATAGGTGCTTCTAAAAACTTGGTGGCCAGCCTCCTTAAAAAAAAGAATGTTCTTGCTTTTTGAAGTTCTGAAAGAGCTGTTTCTCAAAAGCAGAAATGTTATTTTGCAATACACAACTATTATGAATTAATTTTTACTAGTGAAACCGTATACCCAAGCTCTATACAGACAGGAAATGACCCCTTGAATGAAATCCTGTCTAGGAGTATATTTCATATGGAATACATGAGTCAATTCTCAAGGGCTGAAATTATGGAGGAAAAAAATGGAGATGACCTATTTTCAAAATGATTCAGTTATGAAAATAAATGTTCAGCCTTAGACATGAAATTTGAGTGGCTATCAAAAGCTAAGTTTTTATATTTTATCCCATATGTGCTTTTAATAAATAGAGATGTAAGACAAGGGTGCAGTTTACCACCTACTTTCTTTAATTTATATATTAATGACATCATCCAAAATTGGAAAAGAAATGTTAATATAGGTGTAAGAATGGTGCATTTTAAGATACATGTTTTAATGTATGCTGATGATATAGTTATTATTCAAGAAAAAGAAAATAATTTGCAGTACTCTGTACATTAATATATCAGTTATGTGAAGAATATAATTTTAAAATATCAAAAGAAAAAAAAAACAAAATTGTGGCATTTTGGGGAAATGAACATATAAGATCAAAAATCATAATAAAAAACAAACCTCTAGAACAAGTAACAAATTTTAATTATCTGGATTGTAATTTTACTATAAACACAAAAACTGAAAGAGACATAAATAAGAAATTGTCAAAATTTCAAATGATATGCGGAACTATACATAAAACATTAAAGAACAAAACAAGAAGAGAGACTAGATTGAGGTTTTATAAAACATTTGCAATTCCTGGATTACTTTATGGGAATGAAACTTGGGTAATGACCAAGAAATTACAAAGTAGAATACAAAGCGTGGAAATAAACTTCCTTAGAAGAATAAAAATCTGCACAAGATTGGATCGGATAAGGAATGAAGATATAAGAACAGAGTTAAATATATATCCATTGAATGATATAATCAAAGAATATAGAGATAAATGGTTTACACACGTAGAAAGAATGATTGTAATAAGGTTACCAAAAGCAGCATTTAACTACAAGCCAAGAGGTTCAAGGAATGTTGGAAGGTCAGTGAGAAGATGGACAGAACAACTGTGAGGCAGAACAGTCAATTTACCTAGCCCGTGAAGTGAAGAAGGAGCAGAAGATGAAACAGCGAATAAAAGTGAAGATATGAGAAAAAATGTCAGAGGAAAGAGAAATTGGAAAGAAGGGTAGGGCAAGGATGTCCTCTAACACCTACTCTTTTCAACAGGTACGTGGAAGAGTTAATGAAGAACTGCTTCAGGAGGCATAAAGATGGGGAGGAAGAAGAATTAAGTGCATAAGATTTCCTGCTGATATGGCTTTGCTATAAGAAGATGCAATGACACTGAGGAACATGCTGATGGAGCTAAATGACAAGTGCTAGGATTATGGGATGAAGATAAATATAAATAAGACGAAGACCATGATTATAGGCAGGAAACTAAGGAAAATAAACATGAGGATTAAAGATGAGGGCATTGAGCAAGTGGAGAGCTTCAAATACTTGGGTTGTACTATGTGTAGTAATATGAACTGCTGTCAAGGAATAAAACAGAGGATAGCAATGGCAAAATAAGCTTTTAACAAGAAGAGAAACATTTACTGTGGTCCTTTGGCAAAGAATTACGGAAGAGGCTAGTAAAGTGCTTTATGTGGAGTGTAATATTATATGGTGCAGAGACTAGGAGAATGAGGTAAAGCAACTGGAAGCTTTTGAGATGTGGATATGGAGGAGGATAAAAAGTATAAAATGGACAGACAAAATAAAAAATGAAGATGTGCTAGACAGAGTGGGTGAAGGAAGAACAATGCTGAAACTCATAAAGAAGTGGGAAAGAAATTTGATTGGCCACTGGCTAAGAAGAAACTGCCTGCTGTTCTAGACAGAGTGGGTGAAGGAAGAACAATGCTGAAACTCATAAAGAAGTGGGAAAGAAATTTGATTGGCCACTGGCTAAGAAGAAACTGCCTGCTGACAGATGCCCTAGAAGGAATGGTCAACGGAAAGAAAGATAGAGGTAGAAAAAGCCATCAGATGAAATATTAAAATGAATGGTTTGTATGCAAATACAAAAAAAGGAAAGCTGAGTTAAGGAAAGTGTGGAGAATGCTGAGTTTGGAGTGAAAGACCTGTTCTTGGACAGAACACTATGTATAAACATTTTTCTTTCCCATGCCACTAAAATAGTTTTATGCTATCTTAATGGAGCAGAATATATATGAGGATAGATTTGGATTGCAGTGAATGTTTTCCACACAATTCTTTGTCTTATATTTTCTCTGTTGCACTCTTGTGTATCAAGCACTTGGATGATCAGAATTTAAAATTTGACTGATCTTCTGCAAAGTATATTTTTGTATGTCTAAGGCAGTGGTTCCCAACCTTTTTCGACTTGTGAACCGCTTCCACAATGGTCTGAGTTGGGTGAACTTCTGACTTTTAAATATACAAAAAGCAGACATGCATAAAATTTAATTCCAAGCAAAAGATTCAATAACCTTAAATTAACTTAACCCTTAACAGTTAAAACCTAAAGTTACTCTAGTTACGGCTTAAAGTTACACAACGTGTAGGCCTAATTGTAGTGAAATCAAGTGCATTCCTAACGTTGTTACATAACTGTAAATCAGGTATTTGCGGTAAATATTAATTTATTGTGGAAATAATGTGATAAATTTCCGATGTTACACAAATGCAACAAGGGGAATTATAGGGTTAATTTAATTTCAGAATAATAATAATAATAATTATTAAACAGAAATGAAGGAAACATAAGAGACCTAACCTTGACACCCGCCATTACAGAAAAGTTTTGGCAAACCCCTTTGGATTCGTGAACCACAGGTTGTGAAATGGAGGTCTAAGGCAATTAATTTGGTAAATCAGAACTAAATTTAATTAATCTAAGATTTTTAATTATTATAGTATTTACATTTTGAACATGTTAATGTTTATACAATTAGAGGAAGGTGAAAATATATCATATACAAAATACAGATAGATGAAAATGTTGACTTTCTTCATTCTCTGTCCAGGAGTTCAGCTGTAATTAGAAACATGAATTGATAGAAAGTAACAAATTTAATATTTTATAAATCAGTTGGAGAAAATGTTTTTATATCTCACCTCATAACGTTGAGTTTTCATGATACCGGTACTGGTTTCAAAAGTCATTCATCTTCAGTCAAACTCCAACTGTCGAAATTTTGCCATTAACTGTGATCTGGTGTCGATTTTATGAACTTGGAGATCAAATCTTGCTAATTTGAAAGATGGTATTAACTGCAAAATTTCGACAGTTGGAGTTTGAAGATGAAGGTGAATGACTTTGAAACCGGTACCGTGAAAAGATGAGGTGAGATATAAAACATTTTCTCCAACTCATTTATAAATTCAAAATACCTCATAGTTTTATTTCCCCTTTGATTTTGATTAAATTCAACATTATATATAACTAAAATCTTTTCATAAGTAATGCCACGAGGGGATTTCCAAATTATTGATAAATTCACAAAGTGACGAGTGGATTTATCTAGAGGATTTGGAAATCAAGAGTGGCATTTGTTAGGACTATTTAATGAATAAAATTAAGCTGTTTACTCGAAAGTCATTATTTAAATATAGTTACCAGTATTTTAAAATAATTATGTACTGTATTTAATATAAATGGCGATGTTTGAAAACAAATCAGAAATGTGAGATTATGTAATTCACTGCAACTTGATCATATTATTTATTGCCAAATAGGATTGCAATATTGTAAGAATGCATCCTAGTGAAGAAATAATGAAACACATCAAACTGTATATTAAATCAACATTATAGGTTATTAATTTATTTTTTAGTAAACAACTCAGTAAAATCAAGGAATCTGTTCATTATTTGCTACATTCAATGTATTTGTTGAAGAAAAATAATGCTCTGAGCTGTTCAGAATATTAAAAAGGAGGAGCTTTCTTTATCACAAAAGCAAGAGCTGATAAGAGAAATTGATAAAGAGCGAGGTGAAACACAATTGTCATTGTTTGTAAAACAAAATTCTTTGAAATTGATTGGTCATTGACTATCATTTGAGGCATGAGTTAAATAGTCTCAGTAAATACTCATCAGAGAGTTTACACCATAATTAATTTTTTGCGCTCTTTCAGCAAATATATACTTGTAAGCCCATGTTTCCCTCAACGCAATTTAGGCGCTTTCCCCCTACAGGGAAGAAATTAAACCATACTAATTTAATTACACTTGTTTTCGTATAGATATCATTGGAGTGGCTTGTGGTCAGCATTCTGATACTGACATCTAGAAAACCAAGGTAGTATTAGGACAGGAAAATTTGGTAAATTTTGCTTAGAGGCCTTTTTAATCAGGCTTAAGGATCTTTTACGAGCCTGAAAATCTTTAGACTCAGGACCCATGGCTTAAAGTCCCACCCAGAGGACGTGTTCATTCTCCATCATAAAAAAAATCCATCGACCCCGACTGGGTTTGAACCCGGGACCAGAGGCAAGGAGCATAACCACTAGTCCACTGCAGCCGAGTAGGAAAGTCCATTGGAGACAGTGGTACTGAATGAGAGGTGACCTGTCTCTAAAAAAGATTGACAATTCTCTTTTTACGATAATAATTCATACATGCAGGATCCATATTGTTTATATCACAATTTTTAGGCTATTTTTTTTGTCAAATTCTAATTCATTTATCCCTTATTTTTCACATACATTTCTCTCGCCAAGAACAATATACATAGGCTATATAGGTCTACCTAAGGTTGCTAAATACATTCTATAACAGTAGGCCCTAATTTCTCTGTTTCTTTTCAAATTATGATTGTGCTTCATTTCTCTAACAAACTCCTAATAAAATTATGTCTATCAAATATAAACAAAAAGTTATTAATAAGAAAACACACTGTTAATTAATTTCAAATAATTATGACTTTTTCAGCTGAACAAGCAATGATATCTTCATACAAACAATTAGTTGCTAAAATTATCAATAATTATCACTTGTTACCAGTATATCTAAATATTACCCATCCAAGTGTTTTGTGCAGGTGGAAAATATGTTAACTAACAAACTCTCTTTCTCTTCCTTCCTATGTTGCCACTTCCTGTCCTTTGTATTATGTTGTTTCATTGGCAGGTAGAGAGCTGACAAATACTATGTATTTTAATGATCTTTGGTTCTGCGCAGTCAGTGGCAGAATGACTAATTTGACAACCCTGTTACTTTTGGGGTTACGTCTAGGAATGAGCTGTCCCTTCCTTGCCCTTCTCATTACATGTTGCCACTTGTGATTTATTGTGAGGCTGGTAACAGAGAGAAAACAAATACTGTGACTTTAAATGATCCGACCACTTGAGCGTTCCGTGCTTAAATGACTAATTTGACAACCATGTTAAGATCTTTCACACGTGTTTAGAGATTCTCCCCCCACATTTGAAGTTGAAAAATTTCAATATGTGATCGGATGTACAGTTTTCTTCTACATCCCTTCCACAGATAAGGTAGATTGGCAACACTAGCGCTAAAACTCTTCCCCTCCACCCGTACACAGTTAACTTTTCTTCTTCTGCACTTCACGGGCTAGGCAAATTGCCTGTTCCGCCTCACAGTTGTTCTGTCCATCTTTTCACTGGCCTTCCTACATTCCTTGAACCTCTTGGCTTGTAGTTGAATGCTGCTCTTGGTAATCTTGTTACATTCATTCTTTCCACATGTGTAAACCATTTCTCTCTATATTCTTGATTTTCTCATCCAATGGATATATATTTGACTCTGTTCTTATATCTTCATTCCTTATCTGAACCAATCTTGTGCAGCCTTTTGTTCTGCACAGTTAAACTTGGATGTGTAATATGTTTATGCTACAGCAAAATGTTTTATTGGGGTATCAGTGATTTAGTCCAGCGATAACCTGCCGAAGTTAACTTATGTTTCTGCTAAAGGCAATTTAATGTGTATGTTTACCATACATTATAAATAATGAAAAGATAATTTCATATGCATATTTTTACGAATAGACAAATTTGTTACACATATTTTGATGAAAAGGTAATTTGAGGTACATAGTTATTGCTCATTTCAGATTTTTAGACATGGGAAAGTTTAATTTCATACAACTCCACCTAGTTTCTGTTAAACATTAGAATATGGCACCATTTAATTTGCCTCAGTTGCATTTACTTTTGACTAAAGGTGAGTCAGCGATGGAATGGCCAAAGAAAAGAACAATGAATTAGAATTTCATATAAATGTAGCTTAAAAATAGTGAAGAAAAAACTCTTCTTCCCATATATTTACATAGATTTGGGCACTTGGATTACGATTTACATAGGTTACTGACACTTAGTTGAATGTTAATAATATATCTGGGTGGAATTTCTGATATTAGTGAGTAATCTCTTGTTATGAGCCATCTATAGTGATTGTTCTTTATAACTATATGTGTTAAAGTTTTAAGAATTGTAAAACGGTACCTGATATCTCAGTCGTCGTCAATAATTTGCAGTGATGTTTTATAGTTGTAATACTACCTGATATCTCAGTCATCCTCAATAATTTGCAGTGTTGTTTTATAGTAAAACAGTACCTGATATCTTATCTGAAGATAAATGACTTAAAAAATCTGGGAAAGCATCAAGGCCTCCTATCTAAAGAAAATTCTAGCAGTTTCTAAATTCGCTCCCATGAGACTGGTGTATGTACTAGCAAGAGAACAGTTCTTCCTGGAAGACCTCAGAATGCTCTACTGCCTGCCATCCACTAAAGCTTACGAACAACAGATGCAAGAGAGAAGACAGAAGCGGGATGCCATTCCTGAAGAATTCTACGGTATGCCTGCCATGATAGATAGGAGCTGGTGTGGACCAAACAAGGAACTAAGGCACCAGATAAACCGCTATGCAGTCCACAGCTTCCATCACATAGTGTGTGTGAATGTCACTTACCATCAAATCGAAGACCGTTGCAGATGTAAACTGTGCGGACGAAAGTGTACAAGACATCATCTGGAATTGTGTTCCAAAGTGACAATGTCATTAGCGCAATAAGCCAATTAATTAATTTTGCATGATTGTGCGCAATTATATTATTATTATATCTTAGTCGTCCTCAATAATTTGCAGTGTTGTTTTATATAAAACAGTGTTGTTTTATTGAGGATAACTGAGATATCAGGTACTGTTTTACTATAAAACAACACTGCAAATTATTGAGGACAACTGATATATCAGGTACTGTTTTATAATTCTCAAAACTTTAACACAGTGACCTCAACGGAGTTTTGTAATGTATTTTAAAAATATTGATTAACTGCATGTGTGTATATTAATTATTTTTAACAATTTTTTTTTATTGGTTGGTTATTCTGTTTTCTCTAGATAAAAAGCTATCAGAGAATACATATGTATGCTAATTGATGTAGCCATGTTTCTTTGATAATGATCATTTCTAGGTTATGTTTACATTAAATTCTTATTTAATTTTATGATGCATTTTTAGGATGTTTTGAAAAAAATAAGGATAAAGTGGACAATTTGTCTCACATGAATTCTTCTAAGTTCTACAGAATCATACTGCGCATGCAAGAGTTGCTGTAATATTGTTAGTGTAGCTTCCGGTAGATGGCTCTGAAGTCTCCGTTACCAACTTTTGGAATAAATTCCCAAATGCTAAAAAAAATTAACATAAACTAACTTCCCATTCCCTAACCTAACAAAACAAATTACATGCATATTATTTAATAAACTATAAACAAATGTTATGTACACTAACTTTTCCCATTGGAATCTAACAAAATGAAGTTAATTTCTTGAAATATGGTTTGGAATTATTTGCAAATGTTGGTAACACCGATTTGAGAGCCATCTAGCAGATGTTACATTAAGCATTTGCATGTCTGTAGAATTCTATTCACAATATTGACGTAATTATATAGATATTTAAAAACCGTAAGAAATCTTTATAAAATAGCTCCAAAATAAGGGTGAGGTAGGTTATATGCCCATCACAATTCTACATGTACTTCTTATGCCACTGATGCACTAACACTTGTAAACACGTTTTGTACTGTTTTAAACATTTTGCAACAATCTTCAAGCTTTCTTTACAATATTTTATATTTATATATTTATGTAAAACATGATCGTGGATACATTACTTACTTGCTACTTTCCTATGATGTTCCAACGTTGCCACCATTTGAAAATAATTTCAAACCATATTTAGTGTTAGTGTACGTAAAATTAGTTTATAGTTCATTAAATAGTACGCATGTAAATTGTTTTGTTATGTTAGGAAATGGGAAGTTGGTTTACGTCCATTTTTTTAAGCATTTGGGAATAAATAATATGCATGTAAATTGTTTTCTTTAGTTAGGAAATGGCAAATTAGTTAACGTCCATTTTTTTTTGCATTTGGAAATTTATTCCCAAAGTTGGTAACGCCGACTGCAGAGCCATCTACCGGAGGCTATATTAACCATTACAGCAACTTGCGCATGCGCACTGCGATTCTGTGGAACTTACAAGAATTTGTCTGAGACATATAACAGACTTTCGCTGTTGTACACTTCAGGTCGCAAAAATTTTTCAATTTAATATCTTATTCCACTGATGCACTAAACACTTTTAAACACATTTTAAACATCTTCCAATGTTGCAACGAGTTTTTTTTCATATTTATATATTTGCGTAAAACACGGTCGTGCTACATTGCTTACTTCCTCCTCTTTGTTATTTTCCCTCCACTTCCTGTTGTTCCAACGTTGCCACCACCAACAACACAAAATACTCCAGATGTTGCCAACCATTTCCACGTTCCCTAGATTTCACCTACGTTAGAGTAATTGATTTGTGTTACAGTAATTGATTTAGGTTTGGTTAGCTTTTAGGTTCTTTCCTTTTTAAATGTGATTCCACGTTCCCTGGATTTCACCTACATTAGAGTAATTGATTTGTGTTACAGTAATTGATTTAGGTTTGGTTAGCTTTTAGGTTCCTTGCTTTTTAAATGTGATTCCACGTTCCCTGGATTTCACCTACGTTAGAGTAATTGATTTGTGTTACAGTAATTGATTTAGGTTTGGTTAGCTTTTAGGTTCCTTGCTTTTTAAATGTGATTTGATACGTGAAATAAATATACATTTTAGACAAGTTCTGGGAATTTTGTGTCAATGTTGGTCATACTGACTTCTCATAGAGATACCGCCAACTGCTGGAGGTTGCATTTATCTACCTGGGATAATTGGAGCACTAGCGCATGCGCACTGCGATTCTATAGAACTTAGAAAAATTTTCGTCCGACCCAAAGGATAGCATATCCCAGACTTTTCCCCAAAATAATTAAGATAGTACGAAACGTTATTATAAATGGTCGAAAAGTGTTTAGTGCAACAGTGGCATAAGAATATTGTATGAAAATCGTGGGAGACAGATAGGTAACTTCAGCCCATAACCTTTCTTTAATTTTATGGTACGTATGTTAAAACTATAATTTCAATTAATTTAGGCCTACCTTGAACAGTAAACACTAGGTCTACTCATCCTCCTCAATCAGATGATGAAGAGTTATACCAGAGGTGACAGTTTCATTCTTGAGTAAACGATCACATTTTTGTGACTTCTTTTTCTCCTTCTTCTTTGTCATACCAACAACATATTCCGGCATTACCAATTTTGTACTTCGGAATGATGGTTTTTCATCTTCATCAATCATATTTGAACTTTCTGCAACTATATTAACAGTTGAATCGTGATGCACAAGTAGTTTCGATTTGTTCCTTGGTTGCTTAAAAGTAATTTCACTAGGAAGAATTTCAACTTGCATTTCAATGCTTTCTTTACGTTGTTCCATTTCTTTCAGGAAAGACAATGCTGCTGCTGTGTTGCTTCGATCTGACATATCATCTTGAGATACATCTGCTAAGCTATACTTAATCCATTTATGTGGATTTTTTCGGTGGTCAGGGATATTGTCCTTATCTTTAAAACGATATGGTTGCACATCAGGTTTCTTAAAAATGCTTTCTTTTCCTCTGAACTGTTTCATTTGAGACCTAGATCTCTTACGTGAAATAACTGTGTTATCGTTTGACTTACCAGAATTCTCACATTCCATTTCAACATCTGGTTTGCTCTGCCGTTCATTTTTCTCCTTTTCTGCCACAGTCAAAAGATCAAAAATATTTTTCTGTCTGTCTGCAAACCCCATGTCTCCACCTTTGATGTAAAATGTTGGATCCTCGTAACCTACCATGATGATTATTATTTAAGTATGTATTACAAACAACGCGTAATGCAAATTATATAACGTCGACTATTATAACAATTCCTAGTTTTGAACATATATCTAATATCCAAATTATTCACAACAAATTACATTCCCAACCATATTGTTTTTATTTATAACAATTGATTTTAATCGAATGTATTCTAATCATCGATATATTATATTGTAAGATCGATATCGATACTAGTAAGATTTGACTCCATCAGATGGCAGCATGTTAACAGAAATGTGATCCATCTATCGACAGAAACGAAAACTAATGCTTTAAACTTCTAATTTTCACCAGACCCTTATAAATTTGTTCCGAGAAACCACAGTTTAACTTATGCAATACATTTTCTTATATTTTCCAAGTCCTATAGAAAAACATTGCGCATGCGCCAGAGTAATAGAGCCAGCGATAACCCACAATAGAACCACATATCGATCATCATCCTTGCCTAGTTGGGTTATGCCATAGATCAATCCCTGGTTATGGCTGCTCGCCACATATCGATTGTATCGTACTAAATTTTATACAACTAACGTTAGATGGAGCACGTAGCTGTGAAATATAAATGACAATTTTTGGAATAAATCCCCAAATCTATTTTAAATAAATATATTAATAATATTCAAATTACCAAATGTTTAATAAAAATGGGTGCAATCTTACTTATCACTCCCTTCCCAGAGATAACCCGCGTCCTTCCAATCAGCGATTCTCCAAACCAGCGATAACTCACTATGGATTGTTAGTAGATTAACGCTGGGAAGAAGAGAGAAAGAAATAGACTCAGTAATATACTCTGTGGAGAAAATAGCAGTAAGCATCACAATATTGTCCAACAGTGTCATGATGCTAATATTTTCGATATTTAAATAAATACTTAAAAATTGTCAAATAATGTTATAAAATTGTTTGAAAAAATTTTAATTTATTAAAAAATGTTAGTAAATACAGCATAAGGGCTGTAGTTTACATTTTAGAAATTTGAAAATTTTAAAAATATTAAAAAAAGTTAGTAAATACAGAAAAAGGGCTATAGTTTACAACAATAGACTGAAAAATCAAGGGTAAGTAGAACTGCAGTTTATAACCTATTAATGTGTCCGACGTAATGCCACCTTGAGGTATGAGATGAAGTTATTATTGAAGGTCTGTGATATACACGGTTGCCGGCTGACAAAGGCTTGTTTCAATACCACATGAGCAGATATCGTAAATAAATAAAATTAAATAGATTACACGAGTGTGGAGATGGTGTAATTAAGTTTTTACCAGTGGAAAACGGGATAAACCATTAGTAAAACCTGTCCTGCTTTCGATTTGTCCACAACGAACCCTACATAGAGTGAACGAGATGCGAACTCGACCCAGAGATATTAGGCGAGCCACGGAGATAAATTTAGAACAATTTTGAAGTGATGACTGTCAGAAAGAATGGGATTCTGACTGCAGTTCATGGGATCCCGCGTTGGATTCCTGATCTTATGCTGTGGTTTATCTACGACGCAACGCGCCAGCGCAAAAATTGCTCCCCATGTATTTAAATGGAAGTGGTTTATCTACAACGCAAATTGCTGGCGCAAAAAAATTTGCGCTGACATGTCGCGTCGTGTTTTGGAATCTCTTGAATCCAGGACGCAATTTGCCAGCGCAAACAAAGAATATAGAAGATATTACCCGTACTCATTGGTGTAATTGCTAAAAACAAACTAAGATTTTATAACAAAATGTCGGAAATACAGTACTTGTTTTATAACTTTCCAATTTTAACGACGAAAGTTAGATAGTTTTGTTGCAAATCATCGAGATCTATACATGTTTTTTACAATATGAGCATGAAGGAGTACAGAGATGTACAGAAAAAAGTTATTGTGGCTTGAACTTAGTCAAGAGATAAATAAATATTGTATCTCGGGGATATCATGGATGTGCATAAATTTCGTCTTCTATTAAATTCAAAACCTGATAAAACTGCTCAGGCGAAAATCTGAAGTATTCTAAAATTTGGTATATTCATCAACCATGTGTTTATTTAAGAACAAAAGAATAATTTATTCTATAATTTTCCATACAACATTCATATGATGCTGTTGCTCTAGGTACTTTTTCTGTCTTTACTAATATTTCGAACTATTTTAATCGTTTTGCAACGACACGTGAAACTTTTTTATGAAGAAATTTAATATGTTTATCTATGTAGACAAATTATGACTTTTCCTCTCAATTTATTTTCAAAGTTCTTTATTAGAATTGAAGTTGGCACGTGAACGCTCATAAAATTAAATCCACCAGATGGCAGGACATATGTGTGAATGACCAACATTTGCATTTAATTGCAAACCATATTTTAAGAAATAAATGTTCAGTCACTTCATTTTGTTAGATTCCGATGGGTCAGTTTAGTGTACAGCAGATTAGTTTATAGTTTACTAAATAGTATGTATGTAATTAATTTTATTAGGTTATGGAGGGACAGGTTTGTATACATTAGTTTTTGTAAACACATTTGGAAATTTATTATGAACGTTGGTCATTTTGATTTTCCATATATGTGGTGCCATCTGGCGACAATTCCATAAACATATGCGCTGTAGCGTATGCGCTCCATGCGAAACCAGCATCACGCCGAGCGAAACGCGAATTCGCGTCACGTCGGGCGCGACACGCTGTATAATAAACCGTAGCATTAAATGGAATTATTCGTGAGGTCGCCCATGGTCTAGATTAAGTTAAGGACTTATGCTGTGGTTTATCTACGACGCAACGCGCCAGCGCAAAAATTGCTCCCCATGTATTTAAATGGAGGTGGTTTATCTACAACGCAAATTGCTGGCGCAAAAAAATTTGCGCTGACATGTCGCGTCGTGTTTTGGAATCTCTTGAATCCAGGACGCAATTTGCCAGCGCAAACAAAGAATATAGAATATATTACCCATACTCATTGGTGTAATTGCTAAAAACAAACTAAGATTTGTTAACAAAATGTCGGAAATACAGTACTTGTTTTATAACTTTCCAATTTTAACGACGAAAGTTAGATAGTTTTGTTGCAAATCATCGAGATCTATACATGTTTTTTACAATATGAGCATGAAGGAGTACAGAGATGTACAGAAAAAAATTATTGTGGCTTGAACTTAGTCAAGAGAGGTCAAGAGATAAATAAAAGCTGTAAATATTGTATCTCGGAGATATTATGGATGTGCATAAATTTCGTCTTCTATTAAATTCAAAACCTGATAAAACTGCTCAGGCGAAAATCTGAAGTATTCTAAAATTTGGTATATTCATCAACCATATGTTTATTTAAGAACTAAAGAATAATTTAGTCTATGATTATCCATACAACATTCATATGATGCTGTTGCTCTAGGTACTTTTTCTGTCTTTACTAATATTTCGAACTATTTTAATCGTTTTGCAACGACACTTGAAACTTTTTTTATGAAGAATTTTAATATGTTTATCAATGTACACAAATTATGACTTTTCCTCTCAATTTATTTTCAAAGTTCTTTATTAGAATTGAAGTTGGCATACGTGAACGCTCATAAAATTAAATCCACCAGATGGCAGGACATATGTGTGAATTACCAACATTTGCATTTAATTCCAAACCATATTTTAAGAAATAAATATTCAATCACTTCATTTTGTTAGATTCCGATGGGCCAGTTTAGTGTACATCAGATTAGTTTACAGTTTACTAAATAGTATGTAAGTAATTTATTTTATTAGGTTATGCAGGGACAGGTTTGTATACATTAGTTTTTGTAAACACATTTGGAAATTTATTATGAACGTTGGTCATTTTGATTTTCCATATATGTGGTGCCATCTGGCGACAATTCCATAAACATATGCGCTGTAGCGTATGCGCTCCATGTGGAACCAGCATCACGCCGAGCGAAACGCGAATTCGCGTCACGTCGGGCGCGACACGCTGTATAATAAACCGTAGCATTACTGCGCTTCATTATAATTTCACCGAGGTAATGTAATTGCGCCCACCAGACGCCCCAAATTAATAAATGGATTACAATTCCGCCAATGCCAATAGAGAATATCAGAAAAGTCATAAAAGACAATTTGATAGCTTTGGAGAAAAGAAATAATGGAAAAACTGTACTTAAATTTGCGTGAAATATTTTCAAAGTCCTATAGAACAACAGTGTGTATGCGCCAGAGTTTATAGAGCCACCGATAACCCAGAATCGAACCACATATCGATTATCATCCTCGATTACTATCCATCGCTATGAAATTTAAATGACCAATCTTTGCAATGAATCCCCAAATCTATGTCAAAAAAAATATATTAATAATATTAAAATTTCCAAACGTTTATTAAAAATGGGTGTACACTTACTTATCACACCCTAACGCCAATCCAACCAGTGATAACCCAAAACAACGATAGAAAAATCATAGACTAAGTAATATACTCTGTGGAGAAAATAGCAGTTAGCATCACAATATTGATTAACAGTGTCATAGTATTGTGATTTGCATATTTAAATAAATATTTATTTACAACTAAGACATTACATGGAATAATTTGGAACAAAAATATTACAAAGGAAACAAAAATGAATATGTATAAGATCATAATACAGAATATTTTGTCATATGGAAGTGAAACTTGGTCTTTGACAGAATTACAAAAGAATAAAATTAGAACAGTTGAATTTGGCTATTTTAGAAGAAGCCTCAAAAAACAAGACAGGATAAAATAAGAAATGAATTCCTTTGGAGAGAAATGAATGTCACCACATCTGTTGTTAAGAGGATTGAAAATCAAACGCTTAAATGGTATGGCCATGTACAAAGAATGGAAAATGAAAGATGCCCAAAAAATATATACCAATGGTCACCCCTAGAAGCAATAAACGTGGCAGACCAAGATGGAAATGGAAAACCTACGTCAGAACCATAATGGATGATATGAATTTGGAAGAGGGAGATTGGAATGATAGAGATAAATGGAAACTGAAGACGGCAAACCTATAAGTGGGGGGAAAGCTGAAGAAGAAGAAGAAGCAGAAGAAGAAAAAACTTCAAAATTGTCTAATAATGTTATAAAAATTGTTTGAAAAAGTTAAAAAAATTAAATAATGTTAGTAAATACAAGAGGAGCTATAGTTTACAATGAATATTTAAATCATGCCCCAAATGGGAGTCAATGACCAATCACGTTTCAATGATTTCTGTTTTACAACCAATCAGAGTCGTGTTTCACGAAATATTTATCAGTGTTATAATTACCATATTAAAGAATGCTCCTCCTTTTTAACATTCAGAACAGGTCTGATCATTATTTTGCAGTGACTGAGCCCGTTAGAAATAGGGCTATCAGATTGTATATGTAGTGCATGAATGTCAACACATGCCGCATGCGGGAGTTAATATAAAAACATTTGATTATACCACCAAAAAAAGAAACCACTGTTTGCACTTTCTTAAATGTATTTTTTCCCAGGTAACAATCCAAAAAAATATAATTGTCATATTTACATCATACGACATCAGAAATGAATTAATATACAGTTTGATGTGATTCATTTTTTCTCCACTAGAGAGCATTCTTACAATATTGCGTTCCTTTGGCAATAAATAGTATGATCTGGTTGCGGTGATAAACAAAAGAAGCAGATGAAGCGTACCTATCGTTTCTCATTTGTTTTCAAACATCGCCGTTTACATTAAATATATAAATATTTTAAAATAACTATAGTTAAACAATGATTTGTGAGTAAACAGCTTAATTTTATTCGTTAAATAGTCCTAACAAATGTCACTCTTGATTTCCAAATTCTCTAGATAAATTGGAATTACTTATGATAAACTGAAAAAAAAAAAACAAGCGTAAGTAGAAGTGCAGTTGAGCCGAAATAACAATAAATAGAGTAGTAACTAACTTCTATAGCAAGTAAAAAAAGCAAATAATAATTATTTAATGCACTATAATTTTCCATTCCAGAGGTTTATGGACACGCGGACATAGGCTCTCCATATATCTCTATCCTGATGTTTTCCAATTGTATAATTTATTATCCTCAAATCATAATTCATGTTATTCTCCCATCCCATTCTTGTCCTACTGGGCGCTTTCCCTCTGGTTTTCCCACACGGAGTTTCCATGTCCCTCTTGCTTTCACCATTCGTTCTGCGTGTCCTGATCATCGCATCTATGAGAATTAAGTCTCTTTATTTCATCTGGTTTACCACATATAACTTACTGTTACGTAGTATTCTCCATTCGCCTATATATTTATTTCTCTTTGACCCAAACTTTTTCCTAAGAACTTTATTCTCAAATACCCGTAATATTTTTTCCTCCGTTCATGTAAGAGTCCATATTTTGTATCAATATTGTAATATAACTGGGAGAATAGCATTTTATATATTTTCATACATAGAAATACGTTACATAATGGAAATTAGGGGAATGCCGAGGAAGTGGCTGAATTCAAATATCTAGGAACAATAATAGTAAACAGGAATCAGATGCAGAAAAAAATTAAACAAGGCTCAATTCTTGAAATACCCATTACAGGGACTCTTGTCATTCCAACTTTTCTCAAAAAACGATAAACTGAAAATATGTAAGTAACGGAAATCTGATTTCCCAATAACGAATCTTCGATGGTTGATGTTGAATCCTTCAAAAAATCTAATATTTTTCTTTCTCTCGTTGGATAGAATTCCTAAATTACAAAATTCTTTGCCTGACATAATTATCCTGGTATAAATTTTTATTCGTCATAATAGAGAAAAAAAATACTTTCTGCGGTTGCAGTTGTGATGGGGAAGATCAGTATAATTTACAGATCTTGGAGTAAGTCCTGGAAAGCCAAACCCATTCTGATTTTTTTTTTTTTGGGTGGGCCTGGATCATTTAGCCCACCTGCGGGCTATGCTATTGCTTCTCAGGAGCCTATAATTGTATAATTGTTTAATTAATGAAATACGCTGAACATGTGTGTGAAGGGAGTCTTTATTTGTCATTTAAAATAAATTTATTTCAGTTACAAAGCATTTAGAATATAAAAAAATCTCATGTAACAATTTGTTTGTTAAAAAATTATTATTAATGATACATTAAAGTAAATAAGAAATGCATAATTATATTATTTAATTGTAAATGTATAAGATAAGGTGGCTTATTTAACTTTCCTAGGTGTCATCCTGAGCCAAAGACCTCCGATAGTATTCATGACAAATTTCTTTGGGTCCATGATTAAAGGTACTTTTGATTTCTCGCACAGGTCGAACTCGAAGCGATGTACAAGGACTGCCAGTCCTAACTTCACCTGCATCAGTCCAAACCTTAATCCTGTGACAGAAAGAAAGAATGTTAATTTTGTTCTGACAATTCATTCCATACAGAGAACCTCAAGCATTTGGGTTATCATACATGCATAGAGAACTGGGCTCGTGTTTAGAATGATTTACTCTTGATTTTTCAGTTTATTATTGTGAATTATAACTCTTCTTCTGTATTTATTAACATTATAAAATATTTAAAACAATTTTTATAACTTTATTTTAGAATTTTTAAAGTATTTATTCAAATACACATATTGTGATGGTGACTTGCTATTTTCTCCAGAGTATATTATATAGTTGGAACCAGTGGGTTATCGATGGTTGTGATTATTAAGGAGCGAAAAAAGGGCGTTTCATGGGAATTGAATTAGATTAAGTATGAGTTAGTTAGCTTTTAGGTTCGTTGCATTTTAAATGTGTCTAAATACATAAAACAAAAAAGATAATAATCGCAACAACGATGATAATCGATATTTGGTTCGATGGTGGGTTATCGCTGGCTCTAGCAACTCGGGCGCATGCGCACAGTTGTTCTATAGGACTTTAAAATGTATCAGGTAAATTAAAGTGGAGAATCCTCGAGAACTGTAAACAGAATATTTTGAGATAGATAACCAATGGTCGGAAATTACTGTTGCAATTTTCCTAATTCATCATTCCCAAAAAAAAAAATCTTAATGAACATTTTTCTTAATTTTAATATGTCTTAAACCATTCTTCCTAAACATCTTATTAAAAAAGATCCGGTTCATGTAGACACTACTGCAACATAATTATGTATGTCAAAATTAATTAAGGGAGACACAAAGTGCAAGTAGTTAACCTCACAAAGAAGAATTAGAAATACAAGTCTTGTACCACATTAGTTAAAATTGCATTATATATATATATATATATATATATGATGGCGTAGCCCAGTGTTGAGTCATAGCCTCTCCTTTATTAGGGTTTTTTTGTATTGTAAGCCCATGTTTTCCCTTTACAGAGATTTAGGCGCTCTCCTCCTACAGGGAAGAATTTGAACCATACTAATTTAGTTACACATGTTTTCATATAGATGTCATTTTTGAGTGGTCCGTGGTCAGCGTTTCGCCTCATACTGACATCTAGGAAACCAAGGTAGTACTAGGACGGGAAAATTCGGTAAATTTTGCTTAGAGGCCTTTTCATTCGGGCTTAAGGATTTTTTTAGGGGTTAATAGACCAAATTCGTTTATTTACGTTATTTGTCCATAGATGTCATGAATGGCATGCGGTAAACACACCGACTCAATGAAACATCTACCAAGCAACTAAGCTATTACTAAGACATTAGAGATTGGTAAATTTTGCTTAAAGTTTTTTTTTTATTGAGGCTTAAGGATCTTTTACGAGCCTGAAAATCCTGAGACTCGGGCCCTACGGCTAAAGTCCCTCCCGGAGGACTTGCTCCTTGGATTTTCCCATCCTAAAAAATCCATCGACTAGAACTATCAGAACCAGAGATAAGGAGCATAACCACTAGTCCACCGCGGCCTACTTGCATTCATTCAAATACATCAAAATCACCGTCGTGGAGATTGATGGTTACCTCCTCCTTTTTGAGGTGCTCTTGATTTGAATATAAGCTAATACTGACCTATACAAATTCGAGGACCTTCTCCAAAAGGCATGTAGGTGTACTGTGGTCTCTTCTCCTTATTGTATTCTGTGAAACGTTCAGGATCAAATCGATCAGGATCAGAGAAGTAAAGAGGGTCACGGTGTATCGAATATATTGGTATGATGACAGGAGTCCCCTTCTCCAATAGAACATTTGTACCAGGAATTGTGTACGGCTTCGTACACGTTCGGATCAAGTTCGGCAACGATGGGTACATCCTCAACGTTTCTGTAATTAAAACAAAAATATTAGTTGATAGGATTTGTAATAGTTACTTATGTTATAAGAATGGAATGTGAAGTGTTTTGGATAAGTTCATATGTTTACAGCTCAAGCGTAGTAGAAGCAATGATTTAGACTAGAGATTATTTTATGAGACCAAAAATCTTCAGACTCCGGGACCCACGACTTAAAATCCCTCCAAGAGGGCTTGTCTTTAGAATTTTTTCATCCTAAGAAAATCCATCGACTCGGGAAAGTTTGAACCGTCGACTCTCAGGAATAGAGACAGAAGGAACTTAATCTCTAGATCACAGAGACCGATATCCCTTGTGTCTATTTAGAGTAAATATAATTTTCCATTATAATCAGGCTTATTGAATGGGATGGCTTAAGACTGCGCTAAGGTTTGTTACGGTTCTATCCATTGTCTTGGAAAATCCCAGGAAAAATTGATGGATGGAACAGGAGGAGTATCAAGAGAAAGAAATGACGGAATAAGATGTGTAAGACAGGAATTGTTGGAAGAATGAAATTACTTTGGGTTGAAGGAAAAACTACTGTAATGTAAAGAAAAAATCCTAATAAAAACCTTTAATGACTTTCATCGACAGAAACCGTAGAATTGTATTGTACTTGCCGAAGTTCTAAACAACATTAGCCGTGAATTTAGGAACATTAACCCGAGAACTTACGTGTCTTCCAGGGTATTATTATATATTTTTTTGGGATGATTTGTATTTTTTTAATGATGCTATTTTGGTTAAATTTGAGTTATAAACATAATTACAATAAATAATATAAATAATAAAAATCTTTAAATTATTATATTGTCACCACTGGTAAATTTCCTCTATAAATATTAGTATATTGCATAGACCTTAACCTCCAAAATATTCATTTCAACTCCCATCATATGATTTTAATGAATTATTTCCAAATCTTGAAGGGGGGGAAAAAAGGGAAAGAATTTTAATGTAAAACACTATCACTGGACCTAGGCTCAATTATAGTGAAGAATAAATAGGCACATATTGTACATATAGATATTTGATTCTATTAGGTAAAAATGGTTATAAATTATTATGAATGGAGGTCATGCTATTAATAGTATAGGCTTATTTGTTAAATAAATCACAAAAGAAACTGCTGCTTAAGAAATACTAATTTATGGTAGAGGTAAACAGTAAACCACAACTGAGAAACTTTTTGGGATCATGTTTAAAATAACATTTTTTTTCTTGGTTTGCCTCTTCTGAAAATAGCCTATTAGAAACGTTTCCCTGAGCATTCTATATAATAGGTATATATATACTCTAAGAAGGTAGATGACTTACCAGCAACTACATGGTCCAGATATTCCATCTGCTCGAGCGCATTGTACGTGAAGACTCCTTTATGTTCCTTCAGGACCAAATCTATTTCTTCCCTCAGGCGTCTCTGAACATCTTTATTTTGCGCTAGTTCATACAAGCAAAAACTCATACTTGTGGCTGCCGTCTCGAATCCACCCAAGAAGAACACGCACACTTGTGCAGCTATCATGTTCTCATCGAACACTGACAAATAAATCACACAATTTTACTTATTTATATAACAACTTTATTATCTTCTATATTGTTTTAACTGTTTTTCTTATAAATAAATAAAAAAATTGTTACAAGAATTTTTACAGAGGTCCATTATTAAATTTATGGTTCTTTGCTGGTTCACTACGTCGTATCCTCATGTCCGAAGTATCCGATCTCTTGCTGATTCCTTAAATTGTTTTGAAATATTTTAATGCAAAATATTCGGTATACATCGAAAATTCATAAGGACTTACAACTAATTAACAGCTCTTTCTTTCCCTACAGTATTAATTTGAAACATAATAATAATAATAATAATAATAATAATAATAATAATAATAATAAATTATTATTATTATTTATTATTATTATTATTATTATTATTATTATAATAATAGTTTACCGCTGTGATCCAGTGATAACGTAATTGCCTCAGACGCAGCAGGCCCAGATTTGATCCCGATCGGAGCAGGTTTCCCAGGTAAGTATTTTATCGAGAATTTTCCTCACCTGTACGACAAATGTTCGGAAACGTTAAAACCTAAATATTCCCGACACCATCTGATCATCATATCATCCATATCATATTCGCATTGATTACGAGTAGTATGTATGTATGTATGTATGTATGTATGTATGTATGTATGTATGTATGTATATATGTATGTATGTATGTATGTATGTATGTCTGAATGGTGTGTCTCTTGTTTTAAATGTTCGTATTGTATTGGACCTGGCCCTTGAAATGAGCCGTTTACTCATCCAGGGATGAGTCCTAATATGATCAAAAAAGTATTTATGTGATCCAGAATTTAAAATACTATCTCGGTAGGTCGTTTCTCAATAAGGTCCGCGTGGCATTGGACATGAAATTTACCCACAGATAGAAAGGTTAAACTAAAGTAAAGAAATAAATAATAATAATAATAAAATAATTAATAATAATAATGGCAATAATAGTAATAAAATAATTAACACCGGAAATAATAATAATGACAATAAAAATAATTAATAATAGAAAATATTTATAAAAAATATGATAAAAATGGTAATAATCACGATGTCAATAATTATAATGATTAAAAGTAATTATTTAAATTATTGTCCCTATGACAATAATAGTGTTAATATCAATAATTTCATTAAAATGACTAGGCCTAATTAGTATGTGTTTGTAATAAATGAAAGTTGGCAGTAATGGTAACAATAATGATAATAATAATGATGATAATGATAATGATGATGATGATGATGATAATAATAATAATAATAATAATAATAATAATAATAATAATAATAATAATAATAAATAGCCTACAACATATGATCTGAAAAATGTATTATTTAAAGTATTTTTTTTGTAATTTTTGTTCAGATTCAACTTTAAATGCTAAACGTCAAAAAAAGGTATATATTGTTCATTATTTTTTTACACACTTTATCTATATGTGTTTTAATTCCATTCATAACTGTACGTTTTATAGGGCAAACAATATCCTATTCATCAGGTACACTTTAAGTTCACTATTGATATATTTTAAGCGTATTCCCTGAGATATTTCCCCATTGTGGCCTTGAATTACATAATATTCACAATTTTAAATTTAATACAAAATAATATGCATGAATAATGTATTGCCGTATACAGTAGAGAGAAGGTTACTGAATAAAATATGATAGTTTGTACTCACCTACATAATCAAGCCATTTCTTCCTAGATGAAACTTTACCATTTTCTGTGGGCCCATGACCATTAGTTACATTTCCATTTTTCGTGTGTTCGTTTTCTTTTAATTGAAAGTTATTAATGGACGTCTTATTTTCTGACAGGATTTTGCTTTGTTCCTCTTCATCATCATCTTCATCCAAGTGTTGTATGTCTTCATTAAAAATCTTGTCTTCAAATTCGTCAAACTGGTTGATATCAATCTTTTTCTTCAACTGTATCAACAAATTTAAGAAGTCCTTACGTTCGATGTTATTCTCTTCACGATAATCTAGCGTTTCCTTCACTACATTCACGAAGAAGTCCGTTACTTCATTCGAGAAACTCTTAATGTTAAAAAACTTCAGCAATCCAGGTACAGTATAGCGAAATAACCTGTGCATATTAGTCCATGATCCAGGAGCAATAATTTTCTCACCCATTTCTCTAAATTTTGAATGTGGATTCCTTAAAGAATTACTTTTAACTCCAAAAGCACAAGAACTTATATTATCTGTGGCATATCTTGCTAAAACATCTCTTAAATCAACCATTTCACCTTTCTGAGCGTAAGGATCTAAATACTTACACAGATCTTCAGCACATTCCTTCACTAGATGATAAAGTATTCTCATTTTACTGGAATTAAATGCTGGATTAAGTGTTAAACGAAGATTTTTCCAGGCTTTACCTTCGAGGATTACAAGATTTGCACTAATAGGATCGTTATCAACATCATGTGGCATGCCACGGTCGTGGAAATGTGAGAAATCCTTAATAAGGACATGTTTGATGAGCTCTGGATCTCTGAACATTATCATCGGAATCCTTGTTTGAAATATTCCACCGAACATATGTCCTTCTAATTTCTTGTAGATGTCTCTAAATCCTTCGGCTTGAGTCTTTCGATGAAGTCCAATGTCCATGAGATTTCCGAAGAATGGCACTGGTTTTAAATATGGCACACCTTTCTCTTTCCAGTAATTGAAATTAGCAGTGAAATAGTAGTACAGCCATGCCAATAAAACACCTATGACCACTAGTAATTCCATAAAGAATGAGTCGAATAAGAGACCCCATTTTGGGTTGGTGATGGAGTTCGCCTGTGTGAATGTTGATGAAGTGAGACTGATTCCAGACCATGAGGAAATTTCAACTGCTGCTAGTGAAGATGATTCTTTCTCATTGGGTGATACTGGACATGTGCCATCACATGCCAAATTGTTCCATGCATTCAGAGTTGTGGGTGTCAATAAAAGTTATATAACACAATGGAGAATGATTGCCTTTGTAACATAAATGAATGTACTGTATTGTGTGTTTACAAGAGGAGTTCAAAGATCCAAGCTCGATATTAATGTCCATTTTTTTCTCAAGCGTTTAGCGATGTGATAACCTTTTCGTTTCATATGATATTATACAATTTTTGCTAAAGCCTTCTGGTATAACTAAATAATTTCCATATATGTATGTATATATATATATATGTGTGTGTGTTTTATAACTATATTTTTTACATTTAGCAATGAAGGCCAATTATGACGTGAAAAGAAAAATAAATATAAATGTTTGTGTTAGGATTCGTGAGTAGCACAGTTGGTTAGTGCGCTAACGTTTAAAGTTAGAGATCTCGGATTCAAATCCCGATTCAGGCATTTATTTTTCTTTTCATGTTATAATTGCCCTTCATTGCTAAATGTCAAAAATATAGTTATAGTATTTAAATATACAAGCGTCACTGCTATAAACTAAAAATTCTCTTTAAAATTGCTTACTTGTTATGGTAGCCACTAAATGGCAGTTGGAACGATATCCCGCTGCCTCTCGTGTAAATTGAGAATAATATATATATATATATATATATAAGAAAAATAAATGTTTGTGTTAGGATTCCTGAGTAGCTCAGTTGGTTAGAGCACTAACGTATAAAGTTAGAGATATCGGGTTCAAATCCCGATTTAGGCGTTTATTTTTCTTTTCATGTCATATGTATATACATACATACATATATATATATCCACCGCTGTGGTCTCGAGGTAGCGTGCTGCCTTGTCACGCAGCGGGCTCGGGTTCGATCCCTGATCGGGACAGTTTTTCTGGGTAAGGTTTTTATCGGGGTTTTTCCTCATCTGTAAGTCAAATGTCAGGAAAACTGTAAGGCCCAAACGGTCCCCGAAATCATACGGTCATCATCATCATCATCATCATCATCATCCTTCACCGGTGTGGAAAGCAACGGGAAGCTACCACACCTACAATTCCCTAGTAAAGCTGCAAAGCATAGCATGAAAATATTATGATTGCAGTGAAAGACCTGTCCTCGGACAGAATACTATGGATGGATATATATATTATATATACATATGTAACACACACACACACACACACACATATATATATATATATATAAATATATATATATATATGTAACACATATTCTATGAGTTTATATTCTCAATTTACATATTAATCCTAACTTTAATTTATATGATTTTTAACCTATGCGTCTTGTAAGGCTGTGATTGGTGCCGTGGGTCTTTTCATATTTATCCCAGGTTCATAACTAAGTAATTAACTCACTGGCACTATCGAAGCCGTAGGTTCATAGCCACGTGGATATAATCTCTCCATGTATCCCTATCCTAAATCAACATTTTCCAATCATCCCCTGTATAATTTATCTCCCTCAAATCACTTATAATGTTATTATTTCGCTTCATTCTTAACGCTTCCCTCTGGTTTTCGTAAAAGGAGTTCCCATTCCCTCTTCCATTCCCCATTCGTGGCACATGTCCTGCACATCACATTTAAGAGTTTTAACCGTTCTCATTAGATGAGGACATGTAGCTCAATACTATTTAGTCTTCTCCATTCATCTGCCAGTTCATCTTTCTTTGGTTCTGAAGAAGTAATTGCTTTGCCACGTTGTGGTGACATTTTGAAGCAATGATTCTCTTCATGCCCGATGTTGTAGTAACATTTTGAAGAATGATTGGTGTCCCAAAAAAGAATTACTGGTTCAGGTTGGGTTTTATTTTCGGTAGAGCCGGATTCTCTTCTCAAGGTCGGAAGTTGGTACACTGGATAGGAAAGCACTTTAAAATCACTGAAAACTATTTCTTGTAGAAATAATTTCACATTTATTCACTTTGTAGGTTCCCAGCAGATTAAGTAAATGTAGGTGGTATTATTCTTCACCGTCAATTAAAATAAATTCTTTTCTTTTCTTTTCTGGAATCAATTATTCTTGTATTAAATATTACATTTTATCTTGAGAACTCTTTTTGCTTCTATCTTTGTGGAAAGTTGTATGCAGAATGAATAGTGTAATTCTATTATAATTTTAAAGAACATTATTACATCACATGATGTTATATTTTAATTCTATTGGTTAATAGTCCATTAAATATAAGGTTTAAATTTGATTTGTTAAACATGAAAGTTAATTGTTTTAACATCCAATCACAGTTTAGTTTACTTTCATTTAAAAATATGAATTTAAACAGGTGTTCTTATTACAGTTATAACAGAAAGCTTTATAATTTTGACAACAATGACTTAAAACAATTTTTAAAAGCATTATTTACAAAAACTGTTATGTAATACAATTTATTTAATTGTTACTGAGACATTTTTAGTCAATAATAACCAACAATGAATTATTTAGATGTTTTTCTTTATTTAAGTTATATTTAAATATTAAAAGAATTTTAAATTATAAAATTATTAACTTAAACTTTCACATTTATTATGATATTAAAATCCTGCTTTAGTTCTAAACATTTCCTAAGAATTGTATCCACAAATACTCGTAATCTATTCTCTTTCCTTTAAGTAAGAGTATATGTTTCGCATCCATATAACGTAACTGGGAGATTAACCGTTCTATGTATTTTAGTTAACTTTTTTTGAGAGAAGTTAGGATGACAAAATTCTCTGAAAAGCATAATACCATGTATTTTCTGAATTTGAGTCTATGGTTTTCTCTTGCATCTTATTTTTGTTTGAAATTATTGTTTTAATGCATTTGAATTCAGCCACTCTTCGAAATTTCCCTTAGTAGTCATTAACTATAAATTTCCAATAATAACATTTTTCTACGTGTGAGCATATATTTATTTTCATTGATATTCACTTCCAGTCCCCATTTCTTAGCGTTAATGGAATATTAATATAAGACCAATATTTTGTTTTTGTGTGACAACCATGTATCATCTGGTATAAGGAATTAAAAACTTGTGTTTATGTGAAATTAACTGCTCTGTGTTAATTTATGGATCACAGACTGATCTTCATGAACTTCCCAATGATAGAATCTCAACAACAAATTGTTATAAACACAGTTGGTTGTAATATACTATTCTAAAATTAATTATACGACCAGCTCTTGGGCTAATGGTCAGCCTTTCTGGCTACACTTCATTTGATCCTGGGATCGATTCCCAGTCTGACTATAGACATTTTTCCTCAAAGGAAATTATGTTTGTGGTTGCCCACGGTATGCAATTTAGGTTAAGGATTCGTTCTGGCGCTTCATTATCATTTATCACCCATCATATCATCGACGTAACGTAACTCCGCCTACCAGGTACCCCAAACTATGAAATGAATTACAATTCCGCCAATGCCAGGAGAGAAAGCCAGAAAGGTCATAAAAGACAACCTGGTGGCATTGGACAAAAAAGATAATTTATACAGAGTAATTCAGAATTCATGAACGTGTCCCTATCTTGAAACCTAAAAAGTCGGCAGAGGTTATGTTTCTTGCCTCTAGAACCAAGGGTCGCGGGTGCAAACCCGACCGGAGTCGATAGATTTTTCCTCCGATAAGAACTTTAAGCCTTGGGTCCAGAGTCTCAAGATTTCTGGCTCGTAAAAGAATTTTAAGTCTAAAAAAGAGGCCTCTAAGTAAAATTAAGCGACTTTGTACCATCATCTTAATACCTTATTTGACTACTAGATGTCTCTTGAGGTGACATGTCGACCACGTGTTACTCACGACATCTGTATAGAAATAATAATAATAATAATAATAATAATAATAACTTTATTTTACCTGGCAGAGTTAAGGCCTTAAGGCCTTGTCTACCACTCAACCAGGTTTAAAAAAAATACAAACAAAAAATAGTCTTAAATCTAAATTACAATATATATATATATATAAACGATTACAAGTTATGAATACAATACAATTAATATTTATAATGTATTTTGATTTACTCTAAATTTAACGAATTAAATATATAATATGTACAATATATATAAAAACAGGAAAAGATTAATGACATAGTATAAAATTAAATAAATACAGAAAAATTAATTATTAGACAACAGGTAACTGTATAAGCGTGACTTAAAGGTACCAAGTGTGCGGCAACCCCTGATATCTTGAGGAAGGAGATTCCAGGAGCGGGCAGAGGCTACTGTGAAGGAAGTAGAATAGGAGGAAGTGCTATGAAGAGGAATTGTTAGCAGACTGCTATCTTGTGATCTAGTGTCAATATTGTGGTAAGAGGATAACTTCTCAAATCTAGACGCCAGGTAAGTAGGGATGTAGGAATTCAGAAGCTTGAAAAGTAGTGAAAGAGAGTGCAATTTACGTCTGTCAGTAAGACGGAGCCAAGAGAGGTTATTAAAGTGTTCGGAAATATGGTCATAACGGCGGATATTGAAAATGAATCGAACGCAAGCATTATGAACACGCTGCAGTCTCTGCGACAAGTCATAGTTTAGATCATTATATATAATGTCACAATAATCGAAGTGTGGTAACACAAGATTCTGCACAAGGATTTGTTTTTAACGAAACTGGGAGAAAATTCTTTAAACGTCTAAGATAATGTAAGATGGAGAAAGTCTTTTACATATGTGTTTCACTTGTGTTTGCCAGGTTAAATTTGCGTCTAGATGTAGTCCAAGATCTATTACTGAAGAAGAATAAGGGATGATTATATTATTTATAGTAATGTTTGGTAGTGTAGATATGTCAAAGGTTGTAAGCAGTCTTTGTTGTCCCATTAGAATTACTTGTGACTTGTTAGGATTTAGATTTAGACCGATACTTGAAGACCAGTTAAAGATGGATATGAGATCGTCATTCATTTTTGTCAAGCTGTTATAGAGAGAATGAGGAGGTGAATGTAGGTAAATTTGGAGATCATCAGCGTAGAGGTGATAACGGCAGTGCTTTAGTACAGTTGGCAAGTCATTTATGTAGATTGAGAAAATAAGAGGTCCGAGAACACTGCCCTGGGGGACTCCAGCCGGCACGTTGCGCCAAGACGAAGATCTAGAGTTTAATGAAACGTATTGTTGACGACCGTGCAGGTATGAGTCGAACCAGGATACAGCGCTGTCAGACAAGTGTAGGTGCTTGAGCTTTATCATAAGTAAGTCGTGGTCTACTGTGTCAAAAGCTTTGCTGAAGTCAAGTAAGGTTAAAGGAGTCAATTGACGTCTGTCCACGGCTTCACGAATATCTTCAGTAATTTTTAGCAAAGCTGTGGTTGTGCTATGACCAGATCTAAAGCCGGATTGATAAGGATCAAGGAGGTGATTTTCTTGGAGATATTCAGTCATTTGCTTATGTACAATATGTTCCAGGGCTTTAGATAATGTCGGAAGGATGCTAATCGGTCGGTAGTCATTACAGTTAGCAGGTGTACTTATTTTTGGTATAGGCCGAACTCTAGACTGTTTCCATACAGTAGGGAAGATAGAAGTTATAAGGGAAGCATTAAAAATATGAGTCACTGTGGGTAGTATAATGTCAATGATTTTATTTAGCATTAAAATGCTGATGTTATCTGTTCCTTGTGCATTGGATTTAATCCGCTTGAGTGCTTTTTTAACGTCTATAGGCGAAATGTCGTTAAAGTGAAATTTATCTCTTCCTATATGGGGGGATGGGGATAAGTCTTTAAGAATGTCTGTTTTAGTCTTGTTGTCTGGAGGTGTCATGGGTATTGAGGTAAAATGTTCATTTAAGTCATCTACAGAAATGTCTATAGAGTCAGTTGAGGGATTCAACTGTCTAAGTCCCATTGCACGGAGATTTCGCCAAGTGTCCCGTGCACTTATTTCAGGTCCGATTATACTGTGGGCGTGTCGTAGTTTGGCATTGCGTATAGTTTGTGTAGTTGTGTTTCTAAGTTGTTTTGTACAGTTGCCAGTTCTCGTCATTTTTATGTCGTCTGTATGTTCGGTATGCTTTGTCTCGTTTTGACATAAGTTCACGTATTGAGTCATTCATCCAGGGTGCAGGGGGGCGGGAAATCGTCGGGTTTTTACTGGTGCATGTCTATCATATAGTTGTAATATCAGTGTATTAAATGTGTCTACTTTTTCATCAACTGATCTAAGATTCCATATTGTGTACCAAGGTAGTTCTAAGCGTCTGATTTTAGTTTAGTATCGTCTATGTTTTGTAAATTTCTGTACTAATCAATTTAGAGCGTCTTTTAGGACATTGGAGTGAGTATTCTACGAATACAATGTCATGAGCAGATATGCCGGGAGCAGGAATTTGTCCATATGACAGTACTTTCTGTGGATGTGTAGTCACTATTAAGTCCAGTAGAGTGTCGGTATTAGCAGTATGATGTGTGGCAGAGAAAGGAACAATTGTCATATTTAAGCTTTGGAACATATTTTTAAGTTGTATGGCTGGTGAGTCAGTCTGAAGAAGATTTGTATTAAAATCGCCTGCGACAATAACGTGTTCATAATGAGGTAATGAATCGTTCAGAGCGTTTTCTAGATCCGAAAGGTGCCTTATTTTTGGAGGTTTGTATACAATGCATAAGAGACATTTTTTTAGACTGGCTTGAATTTCTACGAATAAGAACTCGGGGCGAGCGGAATATACAGAAGGGGACTTGTGGACAATTCTTGGATTAAGCTCATTTGATATAAAGGCACAAACTCCTCCACCTCTTTTATCTATTCTGTCATTTCTGAGCAATGTATATCCGTCTAGGTGAACAAGGGACGAAGGTATGGAAGGGGTCAGCCAGGTTTCCGAAATTAAAATGGCGCTCAGTCCAAGAGATGAAAATATGGTTTCAAACTCATCAAAGTGGGACAGAATGCTTTGTGAATTTACGTGAGCGATTTTAAGTGATGATTTATCAAGAAAATGCATTCTTAAGTAGACTAGTAGTATTTGTTGTTGGAGGGGATGGTTTGGGATTGAGGAATGTTGCTACCTGCGTTAAAAGTTGTCTGCACAATAAGAGGGTGATTGGAGAAGGTGATGAGTCAAAGGTTGCAAACATGTCTTCATTTGTCAGCTCAATGTTTGCCAATAGCAGAAAGTAACAATAAACTAGTACTGTAATAACTCTAATAAAATAAAATAATTCACCTAAACCACACCCTTCACAACATTCCCCTCACCCCTTACTTTTTCCTCACTCCCCCCTCCTACCCTTCCCCTTCCCTCCATTCTCCTCACTTCCCCCGTCCGTCCTTCCCTACAAACAAAAGACAAAGTAAACATATTTCACACTCAGTCCTACATTAGTTGATATCCGTAGAAGATCTAATTTGCGTTTTTCGCCATTCACTTTAGGCTATGACGGCACCGTCCATGGTCCCATACATTTTTGAATAACAGTAATTCTGTATACTCTCTTGTAGCAGGCGATAGAGACAACACACTTCGTTAGTATCCTCGTCGAACAGTAACCCCACCAATTCCTTTCAACTTTTGCTTGCTTAGAAAAACTTCACTGCGCTTGCGGGTAACTACAAAAAATTTCACTATTATAGCCTTTCAGACATCTACTAACACCAAACGGGACTTCTGTCAATGTCCGTCACTGATAAATCGACACCGGATTTTTTTGGCCACCTCGACTGCTTTCTGGTCAGTGTCCTATCCGGCCATCTTCTTTCACACCAAAATCCTGAGGCATTGACGTCTCTGGTATTGTTCCTAAGTCGTCTATTTATTTTCTAACACCTCAATCTTTCTGTCTTTTTCATCGAGGGTCTTTTTCAGATCCTCAATTACTTTAGTGTTGTCCTGGATGGTCTTCTGCAGTTCCGCCACTACCTGGTCCCGCAACATGGACACAAACACCTGCAGAGTGCCGGGATCCTGTAGCGCCTCTTTCACCACACGTTTCACAGCTTCCTCCGTAGAACTTGTCGAATCATTGTTAGAATTACGTGTGTTTTTTCCCATGTTGTTAAATGTACACACTTTTGACACTAACTAATATAAATTTAAACTTAAACTCACTTCGAATATACAACTTTAGCTATGAAATAACGAAGGCACCTGCTGAAAAATAACTTAAAACCTGGAGCGTAACTTGTGCGTGTTAGTAGCTAGCCGCCATGACACTATAGATCCTAATCGTAACTATATCAGATTGGTTAAGAATACAAAAAAAAGGGGGGGAGGCTGTAAGTGCCATAGGAAGGAAATCTATAAAAATTAAATACATTTGAAAAATTTGTTTGTTTTTTCCACATTTTTGGGAGTAGATTTAAATAAAAATTACAAAATTCAAAATGAAATTAATAATAGGCTTGTAGCTGGGAACAAAACCTCATGGGCTAGGGGGTCAGCATTTCTTACTACAGTTAGTGAGGTCCCGGGTTCTATTCCCGGTCTAACCATAGGAATTTTTCCTTAAAGAAATTTAGATTTAGTTTAGGTTAAGAACTCTCCTTGCGCTTCATTAGCATTTATCACCGATCATATGATCGGGGTAACGTAACTCCGCCTTCTAGGCGCCCCAACTTCAGAAGTGGGTTACAATTAGGCCAATGCCAGGAGAGAATACCAGAAATGTCGAAACGACAACCTGGGGCATTGCATAAAAAAGGTTCATTATACAAAAGCAAAGATAAGATGGCAGCCCCATCACTGGTATTGCCTTCCTTTGGCCAGCAACCAATCGAAGGTACTATTATTATGCTTTCAAGTCTTATACGAGAATTTCCCAAGGTGTGCTGGAGGGAAAGTTTTCTATAGGATCTTAACAGGCCTTGGCCTAATACTTGGAAGGAAGAAGAAGAAGAAGAAGAAAATTCTTTATATTGTCTCTTCTGTCAAGAGAAAATAAACTGAAACATCGGTGAGACTAGTTATAACATAATTATGCAGCTGAAATATGGGCAGCAAACATAGATGCTATTGTATTCACGTAGACTTTCTCAAGACAACCCTTGAGGATGCCAGACGCAGTCTCTGGAGAAACGTCGGGGAACTACAAGCCTCACGACCACGGCCTAAAGCCCGAAAATCTTCTTCAAGATCATCATAGATGCTATTGTATTTCGGGTACATGAGAGAAAAATTATTAGAAAAATCTATGGATCACTATGTGAAAGTGGAATATGGAGAATAATAAACAATCAAGTAATAGAACGTACCAGTGAATGACAAGATATTATACAATTTATAAATTGGCTTAGACTCTATTGGTTAGGACAGGTATAAAGAATGAATTAAAATATAATGCCCAAAAAATCTTAAATAGTATGATGCTAGGAAGTAATAACTCCGCCATGGCCGGTCCCAAGCCCGGATGAGAAAGGAGGAGGGGGAGGAGTAACAACCTCGTAAAAAAAACCAGGGTTCAGTTGGCTCCGACTGATAGTACTCTGTAAGGGCCCCTAGCCAGGGTTACGGTGAAGACCTCAACGGCAGATTCGGCGCAGAACGAGTCCTTCATCATGGCGGATCTGGCGGAAGTGGCAACCCTCTAGATGGGGTTAGTACATCCAAAAGCTGGACCTAAAGCTTTGAGGTGGCAGCCCCACCAATGTCTACTCTGCATAGCGTTGGTATCGCGATCAGAGGAAAACATATTACTCGTATTCTTCACAATGGAACATGTAGAAAGAATGGAAGAAAGAAGATTACCAAATAAAATCTTCCATTATTTTTCAAGAGGAAGAAGAGATGTCGGACGTCCCCGGAAGAGATGGTCTTAGATCTATTAGTGAAGATGGAACAGGCAACTCTTGCCTAAACCAGGAAGTGAAGAAGAAGAAGCTAGGAAGTAATAGAAGAGGTAGACCAAGGATAAAGTGGCTTCAAGAATTAGAGAGTGATCTTAGTAAGACGAAAATTAGGGAATGGAAAAATAAAGTTATGAAGAGACTCACCTCTCTTCAAAACTTCATTTTTCCAGGAGGATTGAGAAGGAAACAAAAGCTTACCCTGGACTGTAGAGCTGAGAAAGAATAATAATAATAACAATAATTCAGAATTATTATTAGACATTATTTGTAGTTGTAGATGGTCTTAGTAGATAAAGTTTTAATAAGCAGCCCAAGTCTGGAGTCTTGCCGTATCGATGCTGCAATGATCACGAGATACATTTAATTTCAAATCTTGCTCTTGATTCCTTGATGATAAACAATCCAAAATTACTTTATTAATTGCGAGCTAAGTTGTAGTTGTACTGTAAACAAACTTGCATAAGATATTACCTCGTTGACTCCCGTCTATTGGGGGAACTGTGGTATGACTTTTACCCGCCAATTGACTGAATTGTGTACGGAAATGTCATCGATTGAAACATTGTTCTTAGGCAACATTGTATTTTAAGGGAAATAAGACTGAATTCAAGGTAAGATTGTACCAATAATTAAAAACTTCCTCCCTTTGTTATTTATTTGTGACTATTTAACTCATGCCCCAAATGACAGTCAATGACCAATCACATTTCAATGAATTTTTATTTACAACCAATCACAGTCGTTATTCACCTCGATTTTATCAGTTTAATTTTATACTGTAAAATCAAGCTCCTCCTTTTTAACATTCTGAATAGGTCATATCTTTATTTTTGAAGTACTGCACGTGGCTACCAGATTGTATGTATTGCACGAATGTAACCTTATCGTGGTTGCGGGAGATAATATAAAAACATTTGTAGCAATTGATTATACCACAAAAAAAATAATTCACTGTTTACACTTTCTTAAACGTATTTTTTCCCCAGGTAATAACGTTCCAGAAAAAAATATAATTGACATATTTACATCATAGGACATCAGAAATTAATTAGTGTACAGTTTGATGTGTTTCATTTTTCTCCACTAGGGTGCATTCTTACAATATTGCGATCCTTTGGCAATAAATAATATTATCTGGTTGCAGTGATAAACAAGTGAAACATAACGTTTCTCATTTGTTTCCAAATCGCCGTTTACATTAAATATATAAATATTTTAAAATAACTATATTTAAATAATGATTTCTGAGTAAACAGCTTAATTTTATTCGTTAAAAAGACCTAACAAATGCCACTCTTGATTTCAAAATTCTCTAGATAAATTCACGACTCACGGTCGTGAATTTATCGATAATTTGGAAATCACCCGTGGCATTACTTATGATAAAAATATATGGGCCTACTTAATCAGACGTTTACGCTTTTTATGTCGATAGATATCCTTTATTTGTAAGTTAATTACGAACAGAAAAATACGCTCTATGCTGACTCACCTGTAATTTGTGCTGTTACATCCACCGCATCCTCAGTTACCAATATAGGATATTTTTCATTTAACTGTTTGAAAGCATTCCAATTTTTTTTTTCTCTTCGTTTTTCAAATGGTTTCTTTTCCAATGTTTTAAGTAATTCTACAGAAAGCGACCATTTTGAAACAATAGAAATTCCAACGTATACTGCATTGCGCGTGGCTAAAAAGATAACAGTGTTACTCAATCTATTAAAATTGTAATTATATATTTTAAGATTCTCCCATATAACGTAGACATGTGCTAGATAATACATATTATTATTATTAATATTATTATTATTATTGTTATTGTTGTTATTGCTGTTATTGCTGTTATTGTTATTATTGTTATTATTGTTATTTCCTTTATTTCGAGTGTTAGAGAGCAAACTACATTTTCTTACATGCTTAAAGGCAAAACCGTTACTCGACTGATGAAAATAGTCATACATCTGGTTTGTTTACATTACAACTAGAACTTAGCTCACAAGAGATATAACAGAAATTACGACGTATATTTCAATAATAAAGTATAGTTTATTAATTAACATTTTGTTTTACAAAAATACATATATTGGCAATAACAATATGCACGAGATTGTTTGGCCGTTCATACTTGTTTCTCTTCAATGATTAATTTACAGAGCTAGATGATCTTCCAGCCAGTAATGGAGTGAAATTTTGTCAGCATATAGAGCCCTATTCGTTATAGCTAGTTTCCTCAACCTGGAGCTGCTACGTTTACAACTACCCAAATTCACGGTATTTGATGGGCACTGCTCCCATACGGGCCAATACTTCACCACGAGAAAATTTCTTCTCCAATGAGGTCTCAAACCAATGCATGTCCTATAGCTCTGCGTCAAGTTATGATGAATAAACCACTCAACTTCGGCGCGGGATGTATATTCCTATAGGTCTATAAACTTTCAAGGATATTGACTGTTTTATTATAAGGACCCCATAGCATCCAGTGATTTACCATCCTATTTAACAAGGGGCATGTTTTCTTCCAGTACTTTTGTCGAACACTGTGGTAGCTAGTTTATGACTTTTATAATACTTTGACCTACATCAGATAATAATTAGTTGATTAGTTTATTAACTTTTATTTTTCTTGTCATCGTCCAAATCATGTGCTACATGTCTAGCACATCAACAACACATTACATTATATATATATGTCTTTGTGGACCATGGTTTTTTTTATATCAAAACACTCTGCCGACATATTTTTAAACTGTGTTTCAAATTTTGTTTTCATAGATAACAACGTTCTCTCTGACAAAACCATAGGAAACAAGTGAATGCCTCGGATAGAGGCAGAGATATGTTGAAGCTGTTTCTTCAGGAAAGAACCACTTCAATGGATTTTTTGGACTCTTCACACATGAGAAATCATCCCATTGGAGACAAGAAATCCATTAAATTAGTTTTTTCTCAAATCGTGAAATATTGGCGTGCTATGAGTAACCCAGGAAATTGGATAAACGCGGAATATAAGAACAACTCATTCCTGAATACATAAATATGTAAACAAAATGTAATATGATCAATAATTGATAATTTTGCGTAACCTGATTAATGTATAATGTAATTTTAATGCCAATGTATCCTCTTTCATCCTTTTAAACTATGACCTAGGATTCATATAATCCTCCTAGTTTCATTACTGTGTTACCCTCTAAAGAGCAGTGAAAAGCTTGGGTAATTGTCAAGAAAATACAAAGTAGAATGTGAAGTGTAGAAATCAACTTCCTTAGAAGAACAAAAGGCTACACAAGATTGGATAGGATAAAAATGAAGATATAAGAACAGAGTTAAATATATATCCATTGAATTATAGAATCAAATAATATAGAGATAAATGGTTTAGACATGTAGAAAGAATGAATGTAATAAGATTACCGGAAGCAGCATTTAACTACAAGCCAAGAGGTTCAAGGAATGTAGGAATGGCAGTGAAAAGATGGATAGCCCAACTGTGAGATGGAACAGGCATTTTGCCTAGCCCGTGAAGTGAAGAAGAAGAATAAGATGTAATTGTAATGTTATCTATTGTGTTTTTTCTGTCCATATTATTCTATCGATATGGACTGTCAACAGCACGTACGATTTGCTGCCCATGCGACTCATTTTATGAATAACATTTATAAATATTTTAGTCTACTATTTTTTCCCTAAAGAAACAGTTTCAACATAACCCTCCATATTAGGCATTAAACCATGACACTTACTGTAACTCTGCAGCACTAATAGCTGCAAGTTTTAAAGTTGGAAGTAAGGATTTTATTCGAAGAGCACAGCCTGCTCAAATTATATTTTATACCCTATGGCCATGATGGAAAAGCACAGATTCGAATGATCGCCCGGTATATATCCCACTGTGTTCTATGTACAATATTGGAATATAGCATATAAAAATTAACAAAACTTAAAAGATCGCGTACACAGTTATACATAAAATAGTTTTGAACTTATGGGAAGATTCTTAACAATCTGTCAGAGAACATTCATGAAGCATAAGATTAAAATTTGATCGATCCCTGATTATATGTTTTGTTCTGTGCTTTTGTTCATCAAGGCAATTTCGGAGTTGTATTTTTAGTAGCACGATCCACTGTATTTGAGTGTATTTGCGCAGAACAAATGAATGGAGACAGCAGATATGCCCAGCTTACTAGTTTTCATCTAAAGAATTTATATATGATTAAGTATACTCAATATTTTCAAAATTATACTCAAAGATTCAATGTTTAATATATGTATTTATTGCTAGATAATTACATAGACTGCAGATAATATATAAAATACATTTAATTAAAACAGTTCCTTGTGCTGAAGCGATGATTTCATAGTGAAAACGTTTTACAATACACTATAAAATTTCATTCTCTAATGAAAAAAAAAAGTTTAAAACAAAATATAGTAAACAATATTTCCTAGACACACACACACGCACACACGCACATTGTACTACAAACAGAAGATGAAACATGTTTTCGAAAGGCATCTTATAAAAATTAAACTTCCAAGTTAATAGTTGAGGACAATTGAGAATAAGTTGCTAGTCTTTTATACTTAAAAGTTTTATATTGTAACCTCAACGCAGATTCATAATGTATTTTTAAAATGTTGATACACACACGTGATTTTTTAATAGGACTTTACATGACTGAAATAATTTGCCACCTACAACCTTAATCGTCTTTCCTCTCTCTTTGAAGCAGCTTAAACAAAATATTAAAAAGTTCTTATATTTCTGTTAAATTTTAGCCTGTGAATTGTGTTATTTTGGCCTGTATATTATTATTAATTTTATTCCATGTATTATTATTACTTTTTAGGCTATTTATTATTGTTATTTGTAGCTTATTATTTCCTTTATTAATTTGTTAAATATCTATATTTTTGTTTGTAACTTGTTTTTTTCATTGTCGTTCATTGTTTTAATTTCACCTAATTAGTATTATTCATGAGTAAATTACTTTAACACTGTATTTTTCTGTACATAAATAATACATGGCTACACCAGATCATGCCCTAAATATACATAATTAAAGTTGTGACAATTGATATTATGTTTATCAATATTTGAAATCCCGTTGTTGTTGCAGTTGAATAAAAGCTTCTATATTCGAGTTGTGCCATACCAGCCTCGTAAAATGCTGTATGGTCTATTGGAGACGATTACATGCATGGGAACTTAAATATTAATCGATTTATTTTTCTCGTCTTTGCATCTACTTCAGTTTTTCAACATTGTGATGTAAACAAAATAAATATTACATACTCTTTCTGTGTTCAGTACATTAATGTAGAAATAAAAATCTCCGAAGGAGTATGGATCATAGAAACACTTGCCAAGGGAACGGTTAGACGGTTCCGATAGAATAGTGGTTGTCCTCTGATTCCAAGGTACGCAGGTTCAAATTCAGACGAGATTGATGAAATTTTCAGGGCGTAAAAATCCTGAGCCCGAGTTCCTTCGGAAGAGAACTGTAGCTGTTGGTCCCGTAATTTGATTTTCGACACATAAAAGATCCTCAAGCCTGAAAAGAGAGGCCTCTAAGCTAAATTTGTCGCTCTTTCACGCCCAAATTTGAATTCCGACGCTATTAAAAAGCTCCTTTAAAATTATCTAATAAAAACACTAACATCTAAGAGATCGATTCAGCTAAGAAAACGGGAGAGAGAGAGAAAACTTATTAAGTTCCATTGATATATTTTTTTGTATTTGTACTTGAAGCTAATAACATTAAAGTTTTTTTAATATTTAATGCCAGAAGTGAAGAGAGGTTAGAGTCATGTTATTTTTCTTTTGTATCATCTTGTTAAGATTATAATATTAACCAATACGGATCAGAGAACTTAGAGAAAGAGCTATTGATGTTCTTCTAAATGAAGAACATAATAAGGGTCATCGTTTTCTGCTACTGCATTGGACTTTATTCATTCACCAATTAATCGATATAGGACGCACAAAATTACTAGTTATTCGTAAGTAATTGATACTATTGAATACGAGGTTCATGGCCGATCCTTATAGGGACACAATCTGTCAGATATCAATAAAACGGAGAGTAATAGCCCTTTTAGCAAATTCCGAAGGAAATGAACTATTGAGGTTGTTATAAAATGATTTTTGAACATTTTTACAGATCTTCTACAATCCTATCTAATAAACACAGAAAATTACCACGACCAATATATATATATATATATATATATATATATATATATATATATATATATGAGGTTGGAGAATAACATAAATGGCTTGAAGGAAGTAGATTATACAGGGGATAATTGGAAAATATTAGATCAGGATATGGATGTATGGTAAGCTTATGTCTGCGCGGGGAATATATAGTGCCACTGAGTGAGTGAGTGTATATATATGTGTGTGTGTGTGTGTGTGCGTGCGCTCTTGCGCCTGTAAACGCTCTAGCGGCTGCAATTTTTGTTTTATAAGAACCAAACTTTGCATACAGTATTAAACTTAAAAAGATAAGGTAAGCGAAATCGAATTAACAGATGTAGTGGTTCTCCTGAAACGTAAATTAAAAAATCAATGTACTGGTCGAAAATTTCGACGTTTTGCAGCAAAACTGAGTACATAGGCCTACTATTATAATAGACCGAGGAAGTTATTTCATAAAAATCAGCGAAATACGATAATTAGAAATAAGTGTTTACCTGAAACTCGAAATTAAAAAATAAATCACTCTAGCATTCGCAATGTTTGCTTCATCTCAATTATTTATCAATTTAATTAACCCTTAAAACGTATCCTGTAAAATATATTGAATTAATTTGTTTAATATTTCTAATAAAGCGATAGAAAAAAACAATAGAAATTGTTAACATTTGTGTTGTAGAATTATACAACAATATTAAAAATATAATAATAATAATAATATTATTATTATTATTATATTTAATATTGTTATTATTATTATTATATTTATTATTATTATTATATTTAATATTATTATTATTATATTTTTTTAAGCCGTGAGTCCCGAGTCTGAAGATCTTCAGACTCGTAAAAGATCCTTAAGCCGGAATAAAAGGCTTCTAAGCAAAATTTACTAACCTCATCATCCTAGTGATACCTTAGTTCCCTGCAAGAAGTCACATTAGGTCGGTATGTTGACCGCCTACCATTCATGACATCTGTGACCAAACAAGAGTAACTAAATTGACTGTGTCTTAATAACTCCTACCAAAGGAGAGGCCAAGGCTCAACATTCGGCTGTTACGTCATTGTAGATACATTATTATTATTGTTATTATTCTTGTTATTATTGTTATTGTTATTATTAGTATTATTATTATTGTTATTGTTGTTAATTATGCGGCTACGTGGCGCAAGCGGTTAGACGCTCAGTTCTCGCTGCTGGGGTCCCGAGATCGAGTCTCGGTCACTCCATGTGGGTTTCGTGGAGGACGAAACGGAGCTTGCGCAGGTTTTCCTCGAGTGTTGTATCGTTTCCCCTCCTGCCATAATTTCATGCAACCATTTGTTCATACTCACCTCATCCGTTTCTTTTCATTAAATTCATCTGTTCCTGTGATGGTGTATCAGACGTGGTCGGCCGGCACCCTTGTCATTCACAGACCTCTCTATATAGGGGTTCATCTCAATTCTTCGACCCGACGCTGAGTTGGACACGAGTTGAGGATATTTTTATTTATTACCTGGCGTGCGCTGCTATGCTTAAATAAATGAACATTAATGTACTTTTATGTTTATTTGAATAAGTAAGAGGAAAAATTTATATCGTAATTATTTTAGATACTCCGTGCTGTTTACCCGGCGTTGTCCGAGAATCTACTCATCCCGATCTTCTTGGCATAAATGAGCTGAAAGACAAAAATTAATGTACTTCTTATGATTAGTTGAATATGTAAAATGAAAAATAATTATAAATGTATATCGTAATCATTTTAAGATTCCCCGTGCTGATTACTCGTGTTGCCCGGGTATCTACTTATCTCGATCTTCTTGGCATAAATGAGCTAAAAGACAAAATTCGTTACTGTGAGTTATCCATAAAAGAATACCCGCCATGTGCTGCTATGCTTGCACATGAATCTCCGTACTTGTCTCGATCTTCTTGGCATCAATGAAAGACGAAAATGGTTATTGTGAGTTATCCATAAGAGATAAACATACACTGTCGTAGACTTTTTTGTAGAGCTTTTTGAGATATTCAATCCTGTGTTCATTAATTTCGTGTATTTGTTATGGTTTAGGCAGCGTAAGGAATTTAAGCGTCCAAAGAGCTACTTTTTTTGACAATTTCCACTACAAAGGACGATTTTTAAGGGTGTAGGCGTTGAGTGTCATAACTTGCTTATAGCCTATGTTCATCCCGGGCATCTCCTGAACATTTTACAAAAAGACCCATCACAATCGGATCAACGGTATGGCCGTGCATAAAGTATGAACAAATAAACATTCATTTTTATATATTAGATTACTATTATTTTATTATTATAATTATATTATTATTATTAATATTATTATTACCAATATTATTACCGGTAATACGTCTTTTCTATATAGGCCTAGTAGAACTCCACACAGCCATCTGCACCGGAAAAAATGCGAAACGGCAAATTTCTCTCGGAAGATGGCGCTTTCAAACATTCCAAAGCATTGATAAATCAACAGCAGAAGTTTGTTACCTTAGCGATCAATATACGCAAGGATTGAATATAGCTTTTAGAGACATTTATACTGGGACATGCTGCCGACATGAACGGAGGTTTTAATTGAAAATGAAGCACGAAACCTTGCATGCCTAAGGTAGCCTATGTATATATGCATATTATTTTCAATTATAACCAGGTGGTACTATATTCATTTGTGCCCACAGTGTTCCCAGTCCCACATGTGAAAAAAAGCTTTTAACAGTCGATGCTTGCATGCGTTGATCGTTAAGATATCTCGGTTCCAGAGTATATTAACCCTTAAATTACCAACGTATTTTATAAATCTCAATCGTTTAATTTATTTAACCCATCTATAATATATATTTGGACACGTGTTCAAACCCGGCCGTATCATTGGATTCTTTAGGATGGAAAAATCCAAGGAAGAAGTCCTCCGGGAAGGACTTATAAGCCTGAAGACATTCAGGCTTGTAATTAATGCTGATTAAAATGGCCTATGTGAAAATTTTATCGAGCGTTTTCCATCAAGTGATGGATTAGATACCCACTAGATGTCTAATCAACTCCAACACTCCCTGACATCAATGGGTAAATAAGCATAACTAAATTAACTTGATCAGTAAGTTTCCATTAGGGAGCGAACTATTCCTGGCATAGGGAAGGTAGTGACTTAAGAAGAAGTTAATATATGTTTTTATGTACGGCATGTGATTATGTGCCTGCATAACTCTCGAACGCTTGGACCAATTTAAAATCTACATAAATTACGATCTGGCAATGTTGCTGTAAGGGATAAAATATCCCTGGTACCGCTAGGCAATTGCCTATATAGATTTATTTTAGATTTATTTATTTAGCCTGGTGGAGTTAAGGCCATGTGGCCTTCTCTTCCACTCACCAGGGCAAACATATATTACATCAGAATATAACAATCACAATGAACTCTAATATTAAATACTAAATAAAAATTTGATCAAAAAGATAATATCTATTACATTACGATCTATAATGCAACTAGTTTATGTTAGTTAAAATTAAGACTAAAACTAATAATAAAATGTATACAATCAAGACATATTAAATTGTCACTGTCTAATGTATATATAAAACAAAGAAAAATGAGATATATAATACTAATTTTACGTTTGTACAATATTTAAAACAAAACAAAAGAAAATATTTGTTAATCTTAATATTATTTTCATAGATAATTAAATTTATTAATTGTTAAAAGAATACTATCACTGAGGTGTATAAGTTAGTTTGTTATTAAATAATTCTTTAATTTGTTTTTGAAGGATGTTATAGTTTGACAGTCTCTGACATAGGGCAGAAGAGAATTCCATGTTTTGGTAAGTGAGACCGTAAAAGATAATGAATAATATACAGTGTGATGAGGAGGGATATAAAGGACAATGTGCTGATGGGATCGAGTGTCAAGATTATGTGTGTCGGATAGTCTGGTGAAGCGGCGTGATAAATAATTAGGCGATGATGTGTGAAGGATTTTATAGAGAAGGGATAGTGAATGGACAGTTCTACGATCTCTTAGACGAAGCCACGATAATTGTTCCAGGGACGGTGTAACATGGTCAAATTTGCGAATACCACAAATAAAACGTGCGCAAGAATTATGAACACGTTGAAGTCTTTGAGTGTAAATAATATTTAAGTCTGTAAAAAGAGTGTCACAATAATCAAAATGGGGCATTGCAAGTGTTTCTACTAACATTTTCCTTAGAGCGAATGGCAGACAATTTCTTACGCGATTTAATGAATGTATTATTGAGAAGACTGTTTTGCATGTATGGTTTATTTGTGTATTCCAATTTAAGTTGTTGTCAATAAATACTCCTAGAATTTTTACTGTCTCACTATAAGGCATTTGAACTCCATTTAGTGACACATGCGAGACTGTGTAACATTGTAGCATAATTCTAGAACACCTGGAGTAATTTCAATTAAACTTCGTCAGGCATAATAAGAGCAGTTAAGTCTTGTAGACTGCGATGAGTAGGGTATGTGGTGGGACGAATGGGGAATGAAAGTGGGCATGGAAGCTTCTTATAATAAAACCAGAGAGAATATGCTCAGTTGGTAGATCAAGAATGATGTGGGACAATAACATTAACCATGATTTGAGGGAAGTTCATTATACAGGGAATAAATGGAAAACATTAGGGTTACGGCGCAAAAAGTTGACATCCGAATTTCGAGATAATTTTGGTTTTAAAATGAACCTTAGGACTACTAAACATGAAAACACAAAAAAATTGCGGACCATCTAGAGACAAAACGGTAAAATAACATTTTATAAGAACTACAAAATAGACATTTCACTTGTTTACTGTACGAGACATCCCGTTTTCGATATAAATTTTGTATTAAAATGAAGCTTAGGATCGCCAAAGATGAAAACACAAAAAAATCTGCGAACCATCACTAAAGAAACTAGGTTAGAGTAATAGTTTCTTATACGTAATTAGGTTAATTCAATTTTGTTAATTCAATTAATTAATCTATTCGTGTTAATTTAATATTGTTAAAATGCCATTCTATTTATTACTTTCATAGGTTAGCGTAATTAAAATAAGTTGGGTTAGCTTTTAGGTTATTATACATGTATTCTAATAAATTATATTACAATTTTCGAAGATTATGTTATAAATAAGTGACATCTATTTATTGAATATTTTGTAAGGGCTAATTTGCCGTTGTTCATTTTCGAGAAATACGTACGGTGACGTATCGATTATTATCGACAATCGATTCAGTTAAACCATTTTTTCTTAAGAAACTATGTGAGGATTGATCTTTTTATTAAATTTTAAACTCTTTGCTATGTAATTTTGGAAATATAGCATTTGGAAATACAACAGTGCACTTTTATTACAATAAAATATTTATTCTATTTTCGCATCTCTATTGAAGAAAACATGTTTTCACCCTGGCCAAAACAGCCACTTCTTTCAGGTAATATAGGGAATAGTGCTTTATAAATTGTTATTTTACAGCTTTGTTTCTGGATGGTCCGCAATTTTTTTTCATGTTTTCATCTTCGACGTTCCTAAGCTTCATTTTAAAACCAAAATTATCTTGAAAATTAGGATGTCCACTTTTTGCGCCGTACCCAATGTTAGTTAAGGATATGGATGTGTGGGTACGATAATACCAGTGAGTTAGTTATGTATATAAATTATAACGTGGAAACAATTTTCATGGAGGTTGATGGATTCAAGATGGCGAACGAGGCAGAATTGCGGTGTGAAAGTGCTCTAGAAAGTATATTAAATGTGGTGAAAATAGGAGGCCATCTGAAAAAGGAAATGAAGGACGATATTCAGCGAGCGGTAAGTATCATTAGAGATTGCTTTACATTAATGAAAGTTGCCTTGGAGAATGGAAACAAACTACAAGAACATATTCAAGGAGACGATGTAGTGGCAAATGTTGGAGACATGCGTAAGGAAGAAGACACACGTATAGCGGAACAACTAGCGACATCTGTCGGGGAAGTGGAAGAATCTGCAGACGGCGGGAAGCTCCATAGCGAGCAGACATCCCCACCTACTGGACCCCAGCGGAACAACCATGAGAACTTCGGCGGCCACATCGGAAAGAAGTGCTCTTCGACCGAAGAAGGAACAAAAGATCAAAACAATGATGATAGACACGGAGATGATAGTAAAATCCAACGCCCGGAAAAGTCAAACTTAACTCACTCACGACTTACAGACACAGAACTAGAAAGAAAAATAATACACAAAATAAGCCAGCAGATGCAAAGTATGATGCAAAACATCACAACCAGCATCAATAAGATGATAAAGGAAGAAAGGCAAGAAGGGGAAAACACAGATTGCAGCCTCAACTCGCATCCTTTGACACACGTCACCACAGGAAAGGAGATCGATGGAGACGTAACACAAGGAATAATTGAAAATGAATATAACCATGGAAACCAGGAGAGCTGGACTGAAGTTCGAAGAAGACACAGAGGCAATACGCGCATCACGGGGACCAGAGAGAACAGGGAGAACACACTTAGAGCAGCAGACCGGACAGCGTGGCTATACATAGGCCGCCTCCACCAGACAACCGAGTGTGAGGACCTCATAAATTATATGAATGCTAACGGCATAAATGGGGAGATAGAATGTGAAAAATTGGAGGTAATCGGCCGTAACAGGGCATTCAGAGTAGGAATCCCCTTTGACTTACAAGACCAGGCAAAACAACCACAACTATGGCCGAAGGGAGTTATCGTGAGGCAGTATATTTTTCGGAGACAACAAAGGCAAGGTATACGACTATAACAAACAATCATGTAACGGAAGTCCAAAATCAGCAACAACAATACAGACCCCTGCAAACTTAAGGAATGTAATAAACGCGGTACCGAAAAAGGGACCCCGTGTTCCGGATAGCACGTTACGAACGGTGAACAACAACAATAACGCGAATGACCACGTCGAAATAATGGAATGGAACGTGGAAGGACTGAACTCCGTATTAACCGCGATGCCCATAATTACATTTCAAGAAAATGATATACTATTTTTCTCAGAAACTTTCTGCATGGAAGACACAGAAATATCCAACTTTTATGGAATTCACTCCCCAGCCAAAAAAGGAGATAAAGGTCGTCCCTCAGGGGGACTAAGCTGCTTTGTAAAATCGCATCTACAACCCTTCAACGGAATCATCTGTACCGAGAACACATTAACGATATCCACCAGAACAGTAAACATAATTGGTGCATACTTCGCGCCAACACTGAACCCGAGAGCATCATAGATGACCTAGGAAGGGCTCTGAAGAACATGGACGACGGTAAACCAACCATTCTAATGGGAGACCTCAACTGTCGCATAGATAAGTGGAACACAAAAACCCAAGCGGTAATAGACTTCCTCCTAGACTACAGACTGCGACTCCTAAACCGAGAACAGGAATTTACCTATATAGCTCCAAACGGGAGGAGTACAATCGACCTGGTCTTCACAGATAGCCAGGGACAAGCCCAAGTCAAAATAGAGAAATATGCAATTAGGAAACGCCTACCAGTAATAACTAAACTCCAGCTGAGTCACCTAAGACAGCCAAGACCAAACTACAACCATAGAACAAAAATATCACGACACATCGACGATGAAAACTGGCAAGCTAGCAAAGCAGAAATACCGGCAATAATACGTATGATGAGACAGGGAAATCTAGACGGAGCAACAGCAGCCTTGACCGAGAACATCGCACAGGCCACCAATAAGGTAACCAGGGCCACACGCACGGCGAAGCCATGGTTCGACGAGGAATACTATTTATCAAGACAAACAACTCTACAGCTCCTCCACGAAGCCAGAAAACCTGAAAACATCGCACTAACGGACTACACAGAACAACGCCGGGAGTACAAACGCCTACTAAAAGAAAAGAAGACAGCCTATGATCTACACCTAGAACAAATCCTAATCGCCGGAACAGAAATTAAGCTATATAATATATTAAGGACTTCCAAGAAACGTCACCCAACTCCTCTCGTGAATCGGGAGCAATGGGAAACCCACTTCAGAAACCTACTAGGAGAGAAGGGCGAAACAGCAGTTGATCCAGCGCCGCACATGCATAATACAAGAACGGAACTCGACGACCCAATCACTCCTGACGATGTAGCCCGGTCCATAAGCAATACTAAAAAAAACAAGGCTGTCGGTCCGGATGGGATATTCGCAGAGCACCTGAAAACCTTGTCTCAAGATCTGGCAGTACCGCTAACCCTCCTGTTCAACGAATGCCTCACGAACAGCACAATCCCACAGCAATGGAGAAAGACAATAATAGTGGTACTCCACAAAGGCAAAGGCAGGAAAGACGACCCAAACAGTTACAGGGGAATCGCTTTGGAGAACACAATGTTCAAACTATTCTCCAAAATCATACTAGAGCGCATCGAGCTAAGATTACTAGCAAACATCCTCACGAATCAATTCGGATTCACTCCAGGCAGATCGACTTTACATGCAGTACAAGAAATCCTAGTTGAGATAGAAAATAGCATGGCACAACCAAACACCCCCCTGTATGCAATATTCATAGATTATTCAAAAGCATTTGACAGAATTAACAGAAAGTTACTTTGCCACAAGCTGGAGAAAGCACTGGGTAGATCAAGTCGCGAACTGGAGACAATAAAATCGATTCTCAGCACCAACTATGTAGCAATCTACAATATCATATCAATAGCATATCAATGTCAAAAGAAATTGCTCAAACACGAGGAGTCCTACATGGAGACCCACTGAGCCCAGTCCTCTTTAACACTACGACGCCCGATATTGGGCAAGCTATAAACGCAAGAAATATAAAGCTACTAATGTATGCCGATGACATGGCCATCCTTTCCAAGAGTCCTGAAGATCTGCAGGAGGCCATGAAGAATATCAGAAAATGGGCGTCAGAAAATTCAATGGAAATAAATAGCTCCAAAACAAAAGCAATGAAGTTCAGAAGAGGAGGCAGATTATCAAACAATGACCAGTTTATGTGCGGCGACTCAGCCCTAGAAATAGTCCCCAACTTTAAGTACCTGGGAGTGACGCTGCAGACCACTGGAACCACGTTCACCATGCATATACAAGACAGGACCACAGCGGCAATAAATTCGATGTTCGACATCCCCAAGCTTCAGAGACTGTCCCTGCCAACGGCGATGGCACTGTTCCAACTCAAGGTAGCACCAGCGGCTACATACGGTATTCAGATAATTTGGATTCACCTAACAGCGAAAAACCTCAAGAAATTGGAGAATGTCAAAGCCAGATATCTCAAGAGGGCCTTGTCACTCTCAAAGTACACAAGAAACAGCTACGCCTACAGAATAGCACATGAATCCTACTTCATTGAGGACATCAAGCTTCGCTTCAATCTACCAGAAACCCAGGCATATAAAGACACCATCAAAGAGAGACAAAACAAAGCCAATGCAATACCGATGGAAATAATGGACACAGAAACAATGAAAACCGATGTGTGGAAAGGACCGAACTTCCAACTTCGCCACCTATACACACGCTTCGCCGCGCATGGTTTCCACTGGAAAATATGTCAGAATCCGTCATACCACGACCCGAAGGAGGACTGCAGATGTAAGCTTTGCGACGAGCCATGCTCCAGGTACCACCTAATGAAATGCCAAAGCAGAACTCAGCCTCTCACCAAAATTACAAAAGACTGGTGAAAATTCTAAATGTACACATTGTGTTTAATAAAATCAATAAAAAATTTCATGGAGGTAGAAAAATGTAGCATATACAATTTTCCGAAAGTAAATAATAAATTAAGAATAAAACTTTACAAGTGAAGGACACATGTGTGGAGCCATCATATTATAAACTACAGTATAGGAATATTTATTAATGTATCCCCCATCTAGAGACCTCTGGAACCTCCATGACGGAGAGTGAGATGGGGCGACAACTAAAAATATATCAAAAGCCCAATATTAGTGTCAATTTTCATAGTGTTTGGTATCGCTAAGCCCATTGGTGGCAGTCACGCTGATATTTAAACCTAAAATTGACCCGTAGCACCCCAGTGAGTGAAGAAGGGGTGAAAAATAAAATTACAAAAGGATCGAGTTTAGTGTCAAATTTATAGTTCATTGTCACTATACTCACTGGTGACAGTACAAATGGTATTTATACACAAGTTTGAACTTAACACTTCTAAGGGGTGAAGGGGTGAGGAAGACTGAAAAATAATATGACAAAATGATCGAGATTAGTGTCGAATTCATAATTTTTCAGATAATGAGTTTATTTACTTCCAAGTTATACAGACAACGAAATATGTTTATTGTATAAAGGTATATTACGATGCGAGGTTTGGAAGTATTTTTTACAGAACTGAGGAAATGTTTAAAAATCGAGCATAGCGAGGTTTATAATTTCCGACATTCTGTAAAACACTTCACACAAATGTGCGTTGTACATTATATTTTGCGCGATGGTGTTTTCAAAATAATAGGCTAAATGATAGTAAAATAATATCTTTGTTGGAAATATTTGTGTTCATTATAAGCAACTGACTAACGTTAGGAGTGTGGGCAATGTTTATTAGTTGAGACTATAGCAGGCCGTGACACCAATCAGTCATAAAATGGTGGCAAGTTCGTATTTATTGTTTTATATTGTTTCAAATAAAGTTCAGTTCATTTAAAATGCAGTGATTTGTTTTGTATAATGTATATTAACACTACCTTTTGGACATTTTCTGTATATACATTGTACGTAGTATACATAATGGCAGTGGTTTTACTTCCCGGACGTGGTTTGTAATATGTAATATTACAGTATAGTTATTTAGATTGACAACCCCGAAAAGTAGGAAGTTGAACTTTCAATCATGGTCGCCATTGCTGTAAGTACGACAAAACGCACTATCGCGCAAAAAAAAAAACTAAATGTTCTAGGTTTCAAGAAAAAAGTGTCTTAGGCCTATCTGTATTTTTCCTTGTACCATTCAAGTCTTTTGTCACGAGGTCAACGATGATACGTAATTTTGTTTTTAGGTTTGTAGTTTGTATGTGATACTTAGAATTAATGGTATATTTTGTATCGAGATACCTCATCGTTATTTTACTGTTCTTATATATTTTTTATATTGCTATACTAATATTTAGGTCATTGGACAAGTGGAGAGCTTCAAATACTTCGGTCGTACTATCAGTAGTAACATGAACTGTGGTCAAGAAGTAAAGCAGAGAATAGCAATGGCAAACGTAGCTTTTAACAAGAAGAGAAGCATTTTCTGCGGACCTTTGTCAAAATAATTACGGAAGAAGTTTTTGAAGTGCTTTGTATGGGGTAAGTGTAGCATTGTATGGAGCAGGGACTTGGATATTACGACGGAATGAGGAAAACGACTGGAAGATTTTGAGATGTGGATATGGAGAAGGATGGAACGTATAAAATGGACAGACAAAATAAAAAATAAAGATGTGCTAGACAGAGTGGATGAAGGAAGAACAATGCTGGAACAAATAAAGAAGAGGAAAATAAATTGGATTGGCCACTGGCTAAGAAGAAACTGCCTGCTGACGGATGCCCTAGGAGGAATGGTCAGCGGAAAGGAAGTTGGAGGCAGAAAAATACATCAGATGATAGACAATATTGAAATAAATGTTCTGTATGCGGATACAAAAAGGAGAGCTGAGTCAAGGAAAGAGTGGAGAATGCTGAGTTTGGAGTGAAAGGCCTGCACTTGGGCAGAACACTATATACATACATATACACTAATATTTAATAAAGAAGCGCATAAAGCCATTATTAGTTTGACACTGTTTAATAAACAGTCGAAACTGTTTAATAAACTGTCTTTAATAACCGTTTTTGTGCTTCACCAGTTCTGACTCTATAATAGTAAGTTCAGCAGTACGACTTCAGCACTCAATTAAATAAGGAACTTTCCTGTGTTCGATTATAAGCTTGGTAATCTCTTCAAACCATTCAGAATTTGGTGTAATTATTGAAGTGCAGCTTTCTCGATAAGTGTAAAATTCATGTCTGTTCGGTGAACGCTATGGCACGCCTTCTTCTTATTCCTACGATCTTGCGCATTTTCACTTTCTCTTTAAGAAAGAAGAATAGTCGCAGCGTGAAGAAATATATGATTTCAAAAAGACTGAGTATACTGCAGCCTAAGAAGAAGCCTAGAGTATTTCCAATCGAAACTGTAAATGTGAATCACAAAAAAGTGTAAAATATAATTACAAAATTAAAAAAAGGCTAAACTTTACAACATGTGACGCGACTTTTTTAATTCCTTCATAAACTCCTGTCAAATTTCATTTTTAGGATTTCATTTTTAGGATTTCATTTTTAGGATTTCATTTTTTCAAATTATTTCCCACAACTTTTAACGATTTTTAAGTTTTTTCTAACGATTATTTCAATTTTACTGTAATACTAACTACAGCCATATTGATTTTAACGAATATCCAGTGCAGCCAACATAGAGTATGTACTAAGTAACTGTACACATATTCAGAACTTACTATTTATTTTTGGGCGTTGCATTCTTTCACAGATTAGAGCGCTTCAATTGTGTTAGGTTAGCTTTTATGGTTAGTCCTTTACAGGTTAGAGTACTTAAATTGCTTTAGGTTATCTTTTAGGTTCGTTAAATATCGTGTTTATGTTGGCTGCATCCCGTGATTCCATACTGTGAACCGCTTCGCGTTTGTTGGCGCATGCGCATGGTGTATGATTGGAACTTAGAAAAAAATTTGCATCACATGTTGTAACGTACATAAAAAAGAAGAAGAAGAAGAAAGTTCATTACACTACAATACGTACTTTTGGATGATAATATCTTCATTTGTTATGTATCATTATTACATATGAGTGTAAGTTTTTTTTTTAAACTGTCGCTTTTTTAAAATGTTTTCTTAATTTCACTATGTTCCTTTTTTTCATGTTTGTTTACGTTTCTTATATATGTCACATCTTATATATGTCACACACACATTAAAACCTAAGGAGAATATTTGTAATTCCCTACTCCGCCAGGAATCGAACCCGGGTCGCCAAGTGGATAGGTCGATAAAGAAAATGTGATAAATAGCGAGAATATAAATAATAAATGGATGATAGAAGTAACCTAAGAGTCTCTATTTTAACATTACTAAACATTTTACCGATGTTCTTCAAATATTTATAGGTTTGGAGTAGAACAGGATTGGAATCATATGTAAATATGAAGAAGTTATATATTGCACAGGCCTTATGTAATAAACCATGTCTCATTCAAATCTCCGGCATTTTAATTAATGATAACTCTCAAAGTATGCGGAATTATGAAATGAGGTTGGTATTAAAAGAAAGAGAAACTCAAAGAATTTTTGTTTTCATTATTGCAATTAATTCATCTGTCGCATGTTGGACAAAATAACATAAAACTACGTTCACCAGACATCACTCCACTGGACTTCTTCCTCTGGGGGTATGTAAAACACCGTGTGTTTGCGACTCCAGTACAAGATCTTCACGATTTACGAACCCGTATCCTTGACACAATTGCAACTATTCCAATGGACATGCTGGACAGAACGTGGCACGAAATCGAATACAGACTTGATATTGTTCGTGCTACTAATGGTGCACATATAAAGGAGTTTTAGTATGTGGCAATGTATGACAATGAAAATTCTTTGAGTTTCTGTTTCGTTTAATACCAACCTCATTTCATAATTCCGCATACTTTGTTAGTTATGATTAATTAAAATTTGGGAGGTTTGAATGGGACACTCTGTATAATATAACATTTATTTACTGCCAAATATTATTTTCATAGTGTCCAATATCCTATGTTAAAAAGAAACTGTTGGACTATACCATCACTGATTGGAATGAACATTGGATAAGGAGTGCAAATGGCGCTTTGACTAAAGAGCTCTTCTTTCCTACAGTACACCATAGGCTAAAGGCAAAATATTTTATTCCAAATTCCATTTTAACACAATTTATGACTGGCCATGGAAAATTTGGAAGTTATTTTAGGAGATTTAACATTAACCCAGACAGTGATCATAGTTGTAAATGTCAAGAATCAATACAATCTGTAAAACATGTTTTATTTGATTGTCCTATATTCGAAAGACAACGATTCTGGTTGAACTTACTTTTAAATGATGATGAGGCTTCTGCCTCAATGTGTGAAGTGATTTTTAAGAACCAAAATTATTATAAACATTTTATGAACTTCATAACAAACATTCATAACAATATGTAGTATTTTCTAAGACACTTATAGACAATTTATGTAATTCATAACACTCATTCAAAACCATAAGATAATAATTCTGTTTTACAATGTATAGTATAATACTGTTATAGTAAGTTACAACCCTAACATGCCTTGGTGGCGAAATAGGGTTTCAAAATATATGGAGATTCAATAATAATTATAATAATAAAGCACTAGAAATAAATTGTAATATTGTTATAAATAGGTTTAATTTAATTCTTTGCGAATATTAGATTCGTTATTTGATAGGATACACATTACAGAAATTAGAGAGAAATTGGAAATTCAAGACATGACCAAATTTATTACAGACAGATTGAAATATTGGAATGATCATGTAGAAATAATGGAAGACGACAGACTTACAAAAAGAGCTAAAGAAGATAGACCAATGGCCGGGAGAAGAGCACGAGGAAGACCACCAAGAGATGGATAAACAGTGGATGCACATCCAATATCTCTTCCTCCGAGGAGTGATTTGGGAAATAAACAGGATGAAAATCACACAAATAAAGAATAAGAAGAAGATTCATAAAGAATATTGTTGCATCGTATATTTCTCCAGAAATCCTCTAGAAACTGTTATGCTCCATCTCTGGATCCCAAGTTTGCTTCTCATTCATTTCATGTAAGGTTCGTGGTGGATGAATCGGAGTCAAGGGTGGATTTTCTCGGGGTTTATCCCGTTTTCCTCCGTTAAAAAAGTAAATTCTACAACTTCTCCATACTATATTTTATTTTATATTCTTCATCAACATAATTATATCACAGACGTTCAATAACAGAGGATTCTCGTGCTGCCTCGATCTGGCATTATGCCGGACACGAATTTACTTTAACTCTTATCTAGCCTTCTATAATGTCTTACTGAAATGATATACCACTACAATCCACCGCTCTATCAACTGAGCTACCAGAGGATATAATGATTAGACAGGAGACGGAGGAAGTGAAAATCTACATATATGCAGACGACATGGTCATCGGATCGAACTCCATACAAGACCTGCAAAGAGCAACCAACCAACTTGAGAAATGGGCACAAGTAAACAGAATGGAAATACTCGGGGAAAACGGTAAGATGACATTCCGCAACGGAGGTCGAGAAGCTGAGGAATAGAACCTCTCGTGACAGTTAACAGCTTCAAATATCTGGGACTGACGTTGCAAACCACTGCCAGGTCATTTAGAATACACATAAAATCCCGTGCAGCATCTGCCACAAAAGCCATGTTTGACATCAAAGCAATATCCAGTCTGTCACTAAAAATGGCCATGGCCTTGTTCAACGCAAAAATAGTTCCCATTGCAACCTATGGAATTGACCTCATTTGGGAGAAGCTGAGTCTAAGAGATCTAATAACTTTGGAAGCAGTCAAAGCACGATTCTTGAAAGCCGCCCTAGGTGTCTCAAAACACACAAAGTCGAGGCTATCATATGAACTCACCAAGGAACCATTCTTCACAGAAGAACTGCGTATGAGGCTACCATCCACAGACAGCTCAAATAAACTGCTTCAGGAAAGGGAGAAGAAGAGACAAGATATATGGCTGGACTTTTATATAACAGAAGCCATGACAAACAGATCCTGGACCAACACCAATTAAGAACTCCGACAACTGGTGAACTCAATAGCAGTGCATGGATACCACCACAAGATATGCAAGACCAAGTGTGTCCACGATCCCGGGAACAACTGTGTGTGTGAACTGTGCGAGAAAACATGCGACCGTTACCATGTAACCACCTGCAAAAAACGAGGGATATCCCTGGTAGAATTCTGCAAATAACAAACTGTTGTGAATCAAATTAATGACAAAACTTATGTAACATATATTTTCTGCACAACTTGTGCGCATTTATTCTATTATTATAATGTCTTACCTAAGAAGTCTTCCAAAGTGTACAATACGTCTTTCTTAAATCTTCTTGTTGGAAATTCCGCTCTGAGATTAACTATTGTGTTATGTGCTTGAAGGGGTCTGTAAATTATATAACAAATTCAGTTATTATTATTATTATTATTATTATTATTATTATTATTATTACTTAGGAATAATAATTACAAACGGGAATAAGGTGAAGAAATAAATTAAATATATACTTACAAGGGAACTCTCGACCATTACATGCCGAAACCTATCTTAAAATTTCTCCCAGAGAAGCGTTGTGATGTGTCAAGGCCGTGTCCAAAAAAACTGCCGTTTTTAACTGCAAGGCATTAAAATTCAACGCCAAAGGTCTCGTTCAAATTATATTGAAGTAATACAACTCCTGAATTGGTAGATTGGATAACCTTCACTATCTGCCATCCGCGTCACGTCCACCTCACTCCACTCTGCTCTTACTTAAGTAGGGAGTCTATCTGCTGTGTACAGTGGGTTGCCATTGATGGATTCTGACTTCGATTTCTGTGCCTTATAGTTAAAAACTACACTTATTGAATGATTTCACCTCTATAATCAAGAACTAATATTTATAGGTGTAACAATCATATTATTAACAATAATTCAATGCTTTTTTTTGACACCGGCTTGGTACATCGTAACGCTTCTCTGGGAGAAATTTCAAAGCATGTTTCTGCATACAATGGTTTACAGTTCACGTGTAATGCATACTTGTCATCCCAACTTTTATAAAAAAACGTCAAACTGAAAATACGTAGACAACATCATCATCAACAAGGATTAAGCCCAATGGCCTGTTCCGATCTCATTATAGGTCGAACTGGTCCTTCCATCTCTTCAATGGTCTTCCCAACATTCTTCTCCCTTTTGGTTTATAAGTATACATTCTTCTTGGTATTCGCTGTTCATTCATTCGTAATACGTGCTGAAGGTAAGCATTTTGATAGTATTTTTTTCTTTCACAGAGATTAAATATATTAAGTTCTGTTCTTATATCTTCGTTTTTCTTTTTACCGGTCCTTTGGTATCCTGCTATTGCTTTCAACATCTTCATTTCAGCAGCCTCTATTTGTTTACTATCTGCCTTTGTTAATGCCCAGGTTTCACATCCATAGATAAGAGATGGAACTGCCAATACATTGTAAAACTTCAAAATAGTTTTTCTTTTCTAGTCTTATTCAATAAAGTGCGTTTAATTGTGCCACATAGGTAATTGAATCGTTGTATTTTAGTGTGTTTATCTAAATTTCTGTCATTACCTAAATGACATCCCGCGTAAAATGGTTAATCTTCCAATTGTATGGATATGAAATATGGACTATTACTTCAAAGGGAAAGAAAATATTAAGGGGGTGATGGGTGAAATCTTTATTTTCTGCATTTTGTTTTGAGCTAGAGACTTGACTTTTAGTAAAAACATTCACAGCATGATACATAATGACGTGTTTAAGTTTCATTCTTGTGAGACATTTATTTTATGAGTTACTAAATATTATATTTTAAAAAATTGCATATATTATAATTAAATAGGTTCCACAATTTGTTAGTAAAATGTCTGATTTTTTTTCTACAAGACCCCTAAAATATTTAGAAAAACATCATGCATTAGAATTTTTATAATGTGAATACAAAGGAAGAAAAAGAAGAGAATCTTGTATCTCTAGCGATGAATTACAAAAAAAAAAAAATAATAATTGCATACATTTTATTTTTTATTTCTTAAAATACTACTTCAATCGTCAAACTCGTGCACTACGTTGTTATCCATTGGTTGTAGGACATGCAGTAAAAATTTGAACCGTCTAGGACAAAATTTCTGAATTCCATTCAATTTTGAATGTACAAAAATGCAATGGAAATAAAAGTGTGGAAAAACAAGTTTAAAGGTATGCATGCAGGTAGTATTTAACTGACGTAATTTAGGGCCGTAGCCGAGCGGTTAAGTGTAGGAAGCCTTGGCGCAGAGCTACGGGACTTGCGCTGGTTCGAGTCTCCATGGGGGAAGAAATTTTCTCATGGTATTTCGGCCAGTATGGGACCGGTGCCCACCCAGCATCGTGAGGCAATTGGGTAGCTACAATAAGTAGCAGCTCCAGGTTGAGGAACCAGCTATAACGGCTGGGGGACTCGACATGCTAACCACATGTCACCCCTACACTGGCTGTTGATCATCTACCTCTGTGATTGACACATGTGGATGTGAAGGGCCAGCAGCCGGCTGGTAAAAGGGCAACCGCTGAAAAGTGGAAAGACCCTCAATCGGAATTTAGGGCACTTAGAAGCGCCATAGACCTCTGAAACTTTGCCAATATATACATTACAGTGCAGGCTATTTTTTAGTACAAAAACAAAAAATGCCAATTTTGATCTCAAGTGGTCAATTTTTCACCCATCGCCCCCCTTAAAATTATTTGAGAATACAGTTATTAGAAGAGTTTTTGGACCAAAGAGAGACGAACAGACGGTGAATGGAGAAGACTACTGACAGTGAGTCACATGATCTATATGGGAAGCTGGATATAATAATGACACTTCCAGTGTCTATAAATCAACATGATAAGAATATCTATAAATGTCTATAAATCAACATAAATAAGAATTCGGTTGTTACCGATCTTAAAAAACATTTTCCATAAAAATAAAGTAAAGTGTCAGTTACAAAAAACATGTTTGTTACGTTTGCCTAGACAAAAAATTGTATAAATATGACACCTTAAATAACTTACACTCTGTATACATCACGTTTTTAATATGAGATTTGCTGTGACTATTTAACTCATGCCTCAAATGGGAGTCAATGACCAATCACATTTCAATGATTTTTTTTATTTACAACCAATCACAGTCGTGTTTCGCCTAGAATTTACCAACTAAAGTTTATCATAATAAAGAAAGCACCTCCTTTTTAACATTCTGAATAGTTTATAGCATTATTTTGCAGTGACTGACTCTGCAAGAAATACGGCTACCAGATTGTATATATAATGCATGAATATCAACAGAAAGCGCGTACGAGAGATAATATAAAAACATTTGTAACAATTGATTAGAATGAGGATATAAGAGAAGAATTGAAAGTACAGCCTTTATTGGATAAAGTCACGAATTACAGACAGAAATGGATTGATCACATGGATGGAATGAGTAAGGAGAGATATCCATTGTTAGCCAGGAACTATCAAGCAAGAGGAAGGCGTGATGTTGGAAGAACTAGAAGACGTTGGGCTGATGCAATATGAAGTCGGAACGGGCAATTGCCTAATCCTTGGAGTGATGATGATGATGATGATGAACAATTGATTATACCACAAAAAAAAAAAGAAACCACTGTTTGCACTTTGTTAAACGAATTATTTTCCAGGAAATGACGTTCCAGTAAAATGTAATTGACATAATTACAATAGAACATCAGAAATTAATTAATATCTATAACGTTGGTTATAAATTTCTCCACTAGGGTGCATTCTTACAACATTGCGATCTTTTGGCAATAAATAATATGATCTGGTTGCAGTGATGAACAAAAGAAGCAAATGAAGCGCACCAATCGTTTCTCATTTGTTTTCAAACATCACCGTTTACTTTAAATACGTTATATAAATATATAAAAATAACTATATTTAAATAATAATTTGTGAATAAACAGCTTAATTTTATTCGTTAAATAGTCCTAACAAATGCCACTCTTGATTTCCAAATTTTCTAGATAAATTCACTCCTCACTTCGTGATTCGTGAATTTATCGATAATTTGGAAATCGCTCGTGGCATTACTTACGATAATTTTCCATACTTACTTCTCGGTTTCTTTGACTGTTACGTATGTCATACTTTCGCACTCGCTCAGACACTTGCAGTCTACTTTTTCACCTTTTAGATTTTTCAGTTTGAAGATGTAATCTGTGATTTTAGAAGAAAGACAAAATAGTCCTGTCGCATTGCATATCTTGTGTTTACCTAAAAAATACAAACAATACATTTTAATCTACTATTATAACGATCAGTGACTATTTAGTTCGTTGTTACCAGGCAACAAAACCTATAGCCTACTTTTTTTATTGAATCTCCAATAATACGAACCCTATTTCACCATCCGGTATATTAGGGTTATAGTTACAATACAATTAATTATTTACAGTAATTTAGAGTATGCTTAATTTCTAGTGTTACATAATAACGTAATATGAACAAATAAATAAATAAATTAACAAATCAAAAAACTAACTCGAAGTCTCTTAAAAATATGATAGATAAAGTCACACAGCTTTCTATAGCACCACTTCTTACATAAAATATTTGACAAAGGCAGTTGAAATCTATTATGCCAATAACCCCTTAATCGGAGTTGTGGGATCTTTTATGATACCAATGAAACTGGACACCCCTGACATTATTTTAAATTCCATGTTTTTTCGAAATCCTTTTGTGTTACTTTCCCTTTGTTTAATATTAACCCTTAGCCATTGTCTATAACCTGTACAACTGTTAACTTTCTCTCTACATAAGTAAAATAATGAGTGGTATCCTTTACGACCCCACAACTTCAGTAGCGTTCCAGTATTTTTGTTGAACGTTAGTTTATGTAACAATGGTGTAGTTGATGTTAATATGGCCTATCATGCTCATAAACATATATCAGTGCTTGATACTGATTTCCTGGTGTTTGAAAAGATCCTGACTGTAAGTATTCTGAACATGAAACAGATTTAGAAATAGAACGTGACTCTGAATTTTTTTAGCATATCCTTCCAAACAAACAGGACACCTATAACAGACATCATAGAGTACGGGTTTAGAGATGATCAAACAATTATTTCGCATGTACCTAAAAACAAAAAGCTGACATTATTGTAACATGCACATTCGGAATGTACTGATCCTGAGACATGTAAACCACAAATTATATTCGTATTTTTATAGTAGTACGAAAGGGGGAGTAGATAACTTTCAACAAAACATTTTTACATATATCACAAGCAGGCGAATCGGAGATGGTCCCTTTGCTGTGTCCTATGCTATTCTGAACAAAACTGATGCCAATTGTTAGGTATTTCAATCATCTTTCAAGGATTACAAGCCTATTTCTCACTTTGAATTCCAGAAAACTTTCGGCCGACAATTTACAGAGCCATACCTGAACGAAAGACTTGTAAATGATCGACTACCAAGAAACTCAGAATGATTGTTTCCAGGATTTTGAAGAAACCATTACCAAAGAATGGAAGACCAATCAAGGATATAAAAGAAAACAGTGTGCATTGTGTCTTCGTTCAAACGAAAAGAAAACGAACCAATATTGTGATAGACCAATGTGCCAGATCATGCTGATCAGTTATGTGGAAAATTAGGAACATCCTATTATGAAAGTAAGTTTTTGTAAATTACATGGGGTTTTTATTCAGTGTATTTTGAAATTTCAGTGAAAAAATGTATGTGAACACAAAATCTGACAAATTCATTGTATAGATGTTCGTGGTAATTATTGTTCTATTTTTCACTACTTACTTACTTACTTACTCACTGGCACTATCGAACCCGTAGGTTCATGGCCGCACGGACTATCTTTGACCGTAAAAATACAACCGTGAAGAAATGCGAACATGGGTTCAACTGGGGTAAAATTTTCCGGAGGTCAAATAGTCCTCCATTCGGTTCTCCGGGCGGGGACTACTACAGGGAACACATGCTGAAGGCTCTGTCGATGTAAAACTTGTCACAGTTATTACATTTGATTTCATATACACCTTTATTTTCATATTTATTAGTTTCTTCTATTTTGCTTGATATAGTGGAAACGAAACAGTTAAATTAGCCAATTTGATAAAAAAACACGACAGTAACATAAAAATCGTCTTCAAAATTTACAATAAACTTAATGACATCATAAGTGAGTGTAATACAATTATTTGTGTTTATATTATTTTATTTTTCCAGTTTCGTTACTTAAAAATAGTTTCTTTTTTACTGCTAGAAGTTTTATATAATTTAATTATTTATTGTTTGTTTTATTTAATGTCAACTTTAATATTGTGTTTGTTAAATACCGGCCTCATTTTATAATTCAGCCTACTATGTTAGTCATGATTAGAAAGCGGAATTTGTTCCACAATGTTGAAGACTTACTTGTACCGGTATATACGAGACAGAGCGCGAGGGGATGAAATGGGGTGTATCACATAGCTGCATACTTACCTGACACACAGACGTAGTAAACAATGATTCATTTAGTAAATAAATAATAGTTAAAAAACTAAAACAACACGCTTTGTTAGAAAACCGAACTAAGAAATGAAAAATAATTTTAATTTCCAACACGCTTGGAATAAAATTAAAGTGGTCAATAAAAAAATCATCTCCAACACATCTAAAGTAAAACTAGAGTTATCTACAAAAAAATAATTTTACCATCAAAAGCGTGGGGTACTCCATATAAATTGATATATTTTATAATAAACAGATATTGGTAGAAATAAAGTCTCTAAGAAGAAAACGTAAAACCATAAAAAGCACCCCACGCTTTTGATGGTAAAATTATTTTTTTTGTAGATAACTCTAGTTTTATTTTAGATGATTTTTTTGTTGACCACTTTAATTTTATCCCAAGCGTGTTGGAAATTAAAATTATTTTTCATTTTTTAGTTCGGTTTTCTAATAAAGCGTGTTGTTTTAGTTTTTTTAAACTATTATTTATTTTTTAATTTTAATATTTTACAGAATAAGGTAAAAATGTAAATATATTTAAATTCGATAGTATTGTAGTATGAGCTAATAAATAATAGTTTTAAAAAACTAAAAGAACACGCTTTATTAGAAAACTAAAAAATGAAAAATAATTTTAATTTCCAATACGCTTGGGATAAAATAAAATGGTCAACAAAAAAATCATTTCCAACACATACAGAATAAAATTAGAGTTATCAAGAAAAATAAAATAATTTTACCATCAAAAGCGTGGGGTGCTCTATATCAATTAATATATTTGATAATAAACAGATATTGGTAAAAGTAAGCTCTCTAAGAAGAAAATGTAAAAATCATAAAAAGCACCCCACGCTTTTGATGGCAAAATTATTTTATTTTTCTTGATAACTCTAATTTTATTCTATATGTGTTGGAGATGATTTTTTTGTTGACCACTTTATTTTATCCCAAGCGTATTGGAAATTAAAATTATTTTTCATTTTTTAGTTTTCTAATAAAGCGTGTTCTTTTAGTTTTTTAAAACTATTATTTATTTTTTAGTTTTTAGTTTTAATATTTTACAGAATAAGATAAAAATGTAAATATCTTTAAATTCGATACTATTGTAGTATGAGCTAAAAGTAATACTCTTCTATAAAAAAAACCTCCCAGCCGGATTTGAACCAGCGACGTATGGATTACTGAAATTATAAGACTATAATATATTTATTAAACACAATGTGTACATCAAATTAAATTTAGCTTTTTACCAGTCTTTAATTAAATTGTTTAGAGGCAGAGTCCTGTTTTTACACTTCGCTAGATAATATTTTGGACATGGATAGTTGCATAATTTACAGATGCAGTCCTCCTTGGGTTCATGGTACATGTTGTTCAGGCATATATTCCCATGAAATCCATGGGCTGCGAAACGTGTGTACAGGTGCCGAAGTTCGAAATTCGGTTTCTTCCAGGTTTCTGTTTTCATTGCGTCTGTTTCCATAATTTCTGTCGGTATCTGGGCGGCTTTGTTCTGTCTCTCCTCGATGACGATTCTGTATGCTTGCGTTTCCGGTAGTCTGAAACAGTGTCTGATATCTTCGATGAAGAAGGATTCCTGGGCTATTGTATAGGCATAACTATTTCTTGTATATTTTGAAATTGACAGTGCTCTTTTGAGAAACCTTGATTTAACGTTCTCCAGTTTCTTAAGATTTTTCACTGTCAAGTAATCCATATAAGCTGGATTCCGTATGTTGCGGCCGGCATTACTTTAAGGTTGAAGAGTTTCATTGCAGTTGAGAGGGATAGTCTTTGGAGTTTTGGGATATCGTACATGGCTTTCGTTGCAGCTGTTGCTCGATCCTGTATATGAAGTGAGAAAGCGGTTCCAGTTGTTTGTAAGGTGACCCCCAAGTATTTGTAGCTTGATACGAATTCTAGGGTTTCACTTCCGCATATAAGATGGTCCTTATTAGCCAGCCTTCCTCCTTTCCTGAATTTCATTGCCTTTGTCTTGGCGCTGTTTATTTCCATCGAGTTTTCAAGTGCCCATATCCTAATGTTCTCCATGGCTGTTTGGAGAGCTCCTTGATTCCTAGAGAGGATGATCATGTCGTCTGCATACATGAGTAGCTTAACATTTCTTGTGTCTATAGTCTCTCCGATGTCTGACGTCATTACATTAAAGAGTACGGGACTCATCGGGTCTCCTTGTAGGACCTCCCTTGTTTGAGTAACACTTCTCGACATCGATATACCATCACTGATTGTCAGGTAGTTTGTGGTAAGGATTGATTTAATTGTTCCTAATTCGTTGCTTGAGCTGCCTAGTATGCTCTCTAGCTTCTGGATGAGGATTTTCCTGTCAATACTGTCGAATGCCTTGGAATAATCTATGTATATCACATACAATGGTGTAGCAGGTTGAGCTAGGTCGTTATTATTTCTTGTATGAGTTCTTGGACAGCATGCAGTGTAGATCTACCCGGGGTGAAGCCATATTGATTCTGAGGTATACTGGCACGTAGTTTGTGTTCCACACGTCTTAGCAGGATCTTCGAGAAGAGTTTGAACATAACATTTTCCAGGGCAATTCCCCTGTAGGAGTTCGGGTTTTCTTTCCTTCCTTTCCCTTTGTAGATGACAGTTATAATCGAATTTCTCCATTGTTGTGGGATTGAATTATCTTTTAGGCATTCATTGAACAGACAGGTTAGCGGTTCTAACAAGTCTTGAAGTGTTTCCTTAAGATGTTCAGGAAATATCCCGTCCGGACCGGCTGCTTTGTTATTTTTCTCGTTTCTTATGAGTTGGCTGACTTCTTCTGTTGTAATTGGGTTCATGTCATGTATGTTTGCCGCATGCGGTGTGAAGCAGTTTGATGTTCTGTCCTTTGCTCCCAGGAGGTTACTGAACTGATCTTCCCATTGTTTCATGTTTACGAGAGGGCTTGATTTCTGTTTCTTTGAAGACCTTAAGATTTTGTGAGGTTTCATTTCTACCTCGGCTATTAGTTCCTGTTCTTTGGAGGTGTCATACTTTAACTTCTTTTCCTTCAGTAGTATTTTATATTTCATACGTTCTTCAGCATATTCCTTTAGAGCGTAGCCTCCATATTCCCTGGCAGTATGGAGTAGGAGTAGTGTTCTTTGTCTCATGTTGTAACACTCTTCGTCGAACCATGGTTTTGCAGTACGTTTATGTCTAGTCAGTTGAGTGGTGGCATGTATAATTATGTCATTTAAGGTTTCTGTTGCTCCGTCCAGATTTCCCTGCCTCGCCATATGCATTACTGACGGCAGCTTCACTTTATTTGTTTGCCAGCTTACCTCGTCTATGTACCTTGAAACTTTTTGTGGGAGGCTTTTATCTTCTTATTCCTGTGTTTCAGTTCTTATTTGGAACTCAGTTAAGACTGGAAGGTGCTTTCTAGTTGCTACTTTTCCCACTTTCACCCGTGCTTGGTCTTGTATATTTGTGAATACCAAATCGATTGTACTTCTTCCATTTGGTGCTATGTATGTATAGTCCTTCTCTCTATTTAGCAGTCTTAGCTCGTGGTCGAGGAGAAAACCTGTGACCGCTTGAGTTCTTGCGTCCCATTTGTCTATGCGACAGTTTAAATCTCCTGCTAACAAGGTGGGCCTGTCGTTTTCTGTGTTCTCCAGTGCTTTTCCTAGTTCGTCGACGATGTCTTCCGGTTCGGTCTTGGGCGTGAAGTATGCTCCTACTATATTCATTTTCCCAGTGACTACTACTAGGGTATTAACTGTACGAGCTATTGAACTGATGGGTTGGAGGTGTGGCTTTATGAAGCAGCTCAATCCTCCTGAGGGGCGGCCTCTGTCTCCTTTCTTTGCTGGGGAGTGAATCCCGTAGAAGCCATTTATGCAAATTTCTTCTAAGCTGAATGTTTCTGTGAAGAGTAGTACGTCATTCTCTTGGAAAGTGAGTAGGGGGGTCTTGTCGATTACTGACTTAAGCCCTTCTACGTTCCAAATCATTGTTTTGATATGCTTAATATTGTTGTTGTTGCTAATGGTACCATTACTGTGGCAGTGTTGCCCCCTGCCTTTGGGAGCGAAAAAGACGATAACGTCTGACTACTACCCCCTCCGGCCATGATTCTGGGCTGGTGATTTTCTGTAGGTCCTTGAGTGGTATTCCTACTTTGAATGCTTTCAAGGAACTTCTCGATTGGATTTCTTCGCATTCCAGGATTTCTGTGACCTCCAGTCTTCTCAGGTGTTTTTCTACCTTCTCACGGGTCGTGTTTTGGTGAAGGCGTCCGATATACAGCCAGGCTCTACGGCATGCCGCTTGTAGTTCCTCTCCAGCTGCTGTTGTGTGTGTATCTAGGGCTGTATTGGTGCCGATGATTGTAGGTGTCTGGATAGTTTGCGTCTTAGGCACACGCCTTCTTCTTACAACCTCTGTCCATGGAGCCTCTTCTCTGTTGAATGATATCGGGACTTCGTTTCGTTCTATGGAGGGGTGGGAGTGTTCTTCTTCTACTGTTTCTTGTGTTGCGTTTTTAATTTCATTATGCTGTCGCGGTTTTTTTTTTCATTTTGAATTAAATGTTTGACGCTCATACTCCAGTTTACCATTATTTCCTGTAGTTTGTGGTTTATTTTCTCTGTTATTTTCTTTTCCAGGTTCTTTCCGAAACTGTCGGGATCGTTCTGGCAGTCCATGTCTGAAATTATATACCACTAAGAGTTCACTGCTCTACCAACTGAGCTCTTACAACGATTGACTAAAAACTCGACAAGTCCGCAACCTATTATACCAGTTTTAATTTTTTTGTTTTTCGGATGATTCTGGCCAGGATTTTAGAAACAAAATATGAAAATATTGTATTGTCACGGCTCCTCTACACATATATAAAGTTTCAAGTCGATATAAAGTTTCAAGTCGATCCAATGTATTATATACCACTACAGTCCACCGCTTTACCAACTGACCTGCAAGATGATATAATATTAATTTCTTACGACGATGGACTAAAAAGTCGATAAGTCCGCAACCTATTATACCGGTCTTTATTTTTTGATGTCCTGATGATCATGGCCACGATATTAGAAAAGCATTATCAAATTATTGTATTGTCATTGGTCCTTTACAAGTATACAAAGTTTCAAGTCGATCCAATGTTCTTAAGTGGGTGAAAATCGTGTTGAAAGATTCCGTTACATAGATACAGGTCAAGCTAATATAAAGTGTAAAAAGTGGAGTAAGTGTAGACATCGGTAGTTGATACTGCGCGTACATGACCTAATGTATATTGAAATGCCACCAAAACGATAACAAATGTGATGCGATTGGACAATCTTTGTCTTAAAACGTTCTATTACCTTGTAAGCAATGCATAACCTAAGTATATTTTACTGTACGTATTAAGCACCTTATATTGCTTCCTAATGTCATATTATAGAAGAATCGCCCGATCGGTATACAGACATGTCATACACCCCACCTCACAGTCTCCCTATCGCTCCAATAAGTCAATACCAGTAACTGACAGCATATTATAGCATTCTGTAGAGAGACAGTGCAACTTAGATTACAGTTGCTAGCGGAGAGATTTCTCAGGTCGGATAGCGGGAGAGTGGCGTGCTAGGATCTTTTTAGGACGGATCGAGAGTGAAGTGAAAACATGCAAATTTCTGGGTACAGTATGGAAATTGAGGTATAGCAAAATTGGGGATCAATAAGGATATATGTATTATCAATCATAAGAATATCAATATGGTCTTTGTTTTCGATCTTCAGTTCTATTATACAATAAGTTATTTTTGATAAGTTGAATAGCCTGATAGTACATTTGATGTCTGCAGGGATGGAGGGGCATGAGCGCCCGGCGTGTATGTGTGTGTGTGTGGGGGGGGTGTATGTATATGTGTGTGTTTTTTCCTTTCTTTCTGTTTTAATTTGTTCCGTAGCAATTTTATTTAATTATTAATATACAGAATGAGACTTTTTTTATATCTATTCACATGGTCCTTTCATGGATGAGTGTAGATGTGTATTATTGTTTATGTAGTGTAGACATAGATTATATATATATTCATTGTTTTGATACGGGTGTGTAGCCATGCAGGTATTTTTTTATATTATGATTATTTTTGTTTTTTTTATTCATGGAAAAATAATGCACGTACGGCCAAGCAGGCCCGTGCGCAATACAAATGCATATGTATTTCCTTTCTTTTGAAACAAAGATAATAACTTCCATTCATTAATTCAATACCAGTAAAAATAAGCAATCGGCATCGCGGAACAAATTCCGCTCTCTAATTCAAGAGGCAGAAGAGATGTACGTAAACATTTCGAAATATGGAATGCACCAAGTCCTCTTATTTCAGAGAAATAAGTACTTTTATTAAGAGCGAGTAATTAATTAACTTGTAATTATTATCAGAAGTAGGGCGTATATATATATATATATATATATATATATATATATATATATATATATTCAAATGAAATGAAATTAAACTAGGAATTCGTTGGGAACATAATCTAAATGATATAACCTACCATAAAATAATTTCATATGCAATCAATAAAACACTAGTACCAAGTGATTAGCGATCGGTCATAGACCTGAACCTTTGCTATTGTAGTGAACCACACTAGTAAACAACATACAATGGAACGGTAAGCCCTTATACAATGGAGAAAAAGTTTGCAGTTCCCTTTGTAGAAGGGAATTACAAGACTGCGCTATTATTCACTCGCAAATACTATAGCTAAATCCCAAAACTATTTACAATAGGCGAACAAGCAACCGGGTTTTCCTAGGTGAACTACGGAAAAAAGCCACCACAAACTAATTTAATTAGAACATATGCGCACTCCGCAGGTGTCTTCTTTGGCGACATAAGGTAGATGCCGACATACGAAATCCGCCCTAGTAAATATTACTCTCATTTGGACTCCCCTGCAAATTTGATATTAGGATGCAACTAATTTAAAGGGAGGGGATATGACCACAAACGCTTAAGTTTAACACCCCCGACAACGCCCCCAAGATATGATTTACAAGTCAAAATTGTTGTAACATATGAACTTTTTGTGAGACGCTAAGACTTTTGGTGGAAGGGATGGATGCCGGCCCACTCGGAGAAAATAAATATTCATTCTTAGCGAAAATTAAAGTTAGTAACGAGTGTGTCAGCCGAGAGGCACATCGCTTTGCATAAGTAAAAAACACTAGCGTGTGAGCCAGCCGCGAGCGCGCACTGTTTAAGTCAAACGTCACAAGCGTGAGTGCCGCCGAGTAGGCACATCGCTTTGTCTAAGTCATAACTACTAGCTTGTGCGCCAGCCATAAGTGCATTTCCTCTAAGTTTCAGCGCTATCAGTCGGAGCGCACTTTATAAATATTCCCAGTTTCGACCCGTCAAGTAGCTATAAATAATTGATAGCGCATTTATCTGACTCAAACGTTGGAGTTAGAATCTACTTTTTAAACACGCGCAGTGTATAATAAATATACGCTTCCGGCCACCAACAGCCTTCGTGTCAAGTCGTCGTCAAATACGACAAGTGTAAGCCTTAGTGACAATAAAAGTGCATCATCCAGTTTAATTGAGCACTGGGAGTCTACTGTTTTCCCCAGTGAATATCCTTCATCACGGATTCCCGAAATATAAATCCTTGTTCTACCGAAAATCTGAACAATTGTCCATGTACCTTATCCTGGACACATAATTAACCTTATCCCCGACTACGATCCTTCTTCAGGAAAGATGCTATGAAGACAGAACCTAAAGTGAATAAAAAAGAGGCTAAAGGCAGGTCTTACCTCCAATATTGAAATTATAGTAGAAAGGGGGTGAACATCCACATAAGCGGATAGCAAGTTGACGTCTGCATTTCGTTATACATAAATTATATGAATACACAGGTAGGTTGTATTTCTTTCCTTCATCCATGAAGAGGCAGCGACGTCTCCTAGGTGGTATCTTCTTCAGCTCTGGAGATGCTATTATTTGCATGATCTGCATTTCGTTTACTACAGTTGTATTAAAACCAACTACATTGTATGCTTTACTTGAAGAATCCGGTATTTCATATATAGAATGAATAGCAAACTGAAAAAAAAAATCCAGAAAATATTATACATTTCCGCAAAAAAAAAAACTTTACAAATGAAACTAATATCACCTGAGAAATGAAACAAGGATAATTTATGTAATAAAACAATTGAAGTTAATTGAACATAAAATTAATATTAAAGGGACATTTTTTTAAACGTTAAAAGAATAAAACAAATATTTCATCTTCATCATTCTACAGTGTGATTTATAATAAGTACTACAGACTTCTAGGTGTTGTAGAGGGGATTTAGTAGATACAGTTTTGATAAGGAACTCATGTCCGGAAATGTACCATTTCGATGAAAAAATAGATTTCAAGATCCGAACACAATGGCCTGATATCGCGCGTCTTGTCTTTCACAATAACTATTACAGATTTTTAGAAGTTGTATTAGAGGTGTAGTTCCACGTGGCAACGCTGTTGTTCGTTGCATAAAGTATACCTGCGACTCATGTTTTCATACACACGCCCCGCAAGATCTGGTGTGTGCTCAATAATATCTGCTGCCGCCAGAATTCGTGAAAGATGACCTTCCTCCAACTCGACAGGTGTAGTACAACCCCTAGAAGTCTGTAATACTTACTGTGAAACACAAGACACGCGATATCAGCTAGTTGTGTTTAAATATTCAAAATTATTTTACATCACAATGGTACGTTTCCGGACATGAGTTCCTCATCAAAACTTTATCTACTAAGTCCCCTCTACTACCCCTAGAAGTCTGCAATACTTATTGTGAATCAGTCTGTATAACTCAAGGGAATTGTATATAAGAACATTAATAAAGTAAGAACATTTATCTTTATGTCATTATTTTAAATTACACTGGTCGACAAGGTTTCCTTCACAAGAAATGTGATTAGTGAATCTAGTGCATTTTTCATACTGAATTCAGATATGTAGTCAGAATTTTTCCATCAGGTAATTTTTTTTTTGTGACAGCTACTTTTAAAAATTGATTTTAGCATTTTCTTTGACCTGTCATAGGAGCATCTACCTTATATGTAGCGGTTTTATTCAAGCCGTATTTAAGGAAATCTTGGGGCTGTCTCTGATGAGCACGGTGAGCGTTTTTAACAGCAAATTTCCACAATGGAAAAGAGGTACCAAGGCAAGTGGAGTTCTAATATTCTGATTACTGTTGGACCAAGAAGAGAGATGTTCCAGATGCAAAATATGCCCGAAAATCACTATCTACCATTTTCTATGTGAGTCAGAATGAATTAGATGAATTTTATTAAAAATTATAAAAAATGTAAATGACTATCACAGAAAACTATTGCCTGTTAGGAAAAAACTGAAACGATATTTAAATTCAGGATGGAAAATACTTCTAAAATCTTATATTTCTATTCTTATGAAAGAAAAAAAAGTTCATTTTTGTCGACCAGTGTTATTATATTTAACACTTGTTGGGTTTTTATTCCCTACCCAATATAGTAATTCAAGTCTGCGATTCAAAAATACACCTCCAGCAGAACATATGTATTTAGAAGTACCTACAATCACATTTTAAGGTTGACTAATTCTAATGTGTGAGACAAGTGCAATGAATTTAAGCTCCACATATAAAGAAAAATAATATTTTATTAGAATATATTATGTGCACATATTAACCTACTGTCATTATCGAACCGGGAGTTTCATAGCCACTAGAAGTTAAGCTCTCCATACTTTCATATCCACAGCTATAAAATAATATTTACCAACAATTCTAGAGGTGTAAGACAAGGGTGTATTATTATCACCTACCCTTTTTAATCTATATATTAATGACATCATCCAAAATTGGAAAAGTATTGTTAATATAGGTATAAGAATGGGCCGTTTTAAAATATTAAACGTTTTAATGTAAGGTGACGATGTGGTTATTATTCAAGAAAATGAAAATAATTTGCAGTACTCTTTACATCTATTAAATCAGTTATGCCAAGAATATAATTTCAAAATATCAAAAGAAAAAACAAAAATAATGGCATTTTGGGGAAACGATCATATAAGATCAAAAATCGTAATACGCAACAACCTCTGGAACAAGTAACAAATTTTAATTATTTGGGTTGTAATGTCCACCGCTGTGGTCTCGAGGTAGCGTGCTGCCTTGTCACGCAGCGGGCCCGGGTTCGATCCCCGGTCGGGGCAGTTTTTCTGGGTGAGGTTTTTATCGGGGTTTTTCCTCACCTGTAAGACAAATGTCAGGAAAACTTTAAGGCCCAAACGGTCCCCGGAATCATATGGCCATCATCCTTATCATTATCATCCTTACCATTATCATTATCATCATCATGAAAATGCTATGATTGCAGTGAAGGACCTGCCTTCGGGCAGAATTACTATGGATGGATGGGTTGTAATTTTACTATAAACACAAAAACTGAAAGAGACATACATATGAAACTGTCAAAATTTCAAATGATATGCGGAACTATACAAAAAGCATTAAAGAATAAAACAAGAAGAGATACTAGATTGAAGTTTTATAAAATATTGGCAGTTCCTGCATAACTTTATGGGAGCGAAACTTGGGTAATGACCAAAAAATTGCAAAGTAGAATACAAAGCGCAGAAATAAACTTCTTAGAAGAACAAAAGGCTGCACAAGATTGGATCGGATAAGGAATGAAGATATAAGAACATATGGATGAGAAAATTAGTGAATATAGAGAGAAATGGTTTACACATGTGGAAAGAATGAATGTATCAAGATTACCAAGAGCAGCATTCAACTACAAGCCAAGAGGTTCAAGGAATATAGGATGGCCAGTGAAAAGATGGACAGAACAACTGTGATGCGGAACAAGCAATTTGCCTAGCCCGTGAAGTGAAGAAGAAGAAGAACGATTCTTGTACATTTTAGCTTCCTCGTCTGTCTACAATGGCGAAAAAGCCCAATGTTAGGTTTTACGGTAGTCTGTCCTTTGTTAGGAGTTTCTAGACCAACTTAATTAAATTATGTATATCACCAAAGATGGCATGAATGGTATGCGGTCACCATACCGACCCAATGAGGCATCTAGTAGGCAAATAAATTATTACTAGGATGAAAAATTCGGTAAATTTTTCTTAGAGACCACTTTATTTAGGCTTAAGTATCTTTTACGAGCCTGAAAATCTTCAGACTTCGGACCCACGGCTTAAAGTCCCTCCCTTGCATTTTTCAATGCAAAAAAAATTAATCGATCCCGGCCGAGTTTTAACCCGTGACCCTCACTAGAAGCAAGGAACATAATCACTAGTCCATCGCGGCTATTGACCATCTCATATCACGGTTAATATAATTCCCATATCTCATTTTTGACCTATCTTACTTACTGGGCGCTATCCCTCTGGTTTCTCTACATGATTATTCTATGCTTCTCCTTTATTTTTTATTAGTACAACATGCCCTGCCCACCTCAGTCTAAGATACTTAATCCTTATTATGTCTGGTTTCCCATAAAGATAATGTAGTACACTGTCATGTTGTTTTCTCCTTTCTCCTGTCTGTTCGTTTATCATAGGTCCAATTTTTTTTCTAAGCGCTTAATTCTCGAATACTCGAAATATTTTCTCCTTCCTTAAAGTGAGAGTTCATGTTTTGCATCCAAGTAATATAATCGTACATACATTAAGAAAAGACCATGCTTTTATTGAAATTATTTCATTGGATTGGAACTCCCAAGGATACATGAGAAGAGGCAGATCGAAACGGATAAAGAAGAGAACCATCCTTGAAGAAATTGCAAAGGAGTGTACTGTGCGTGTTTTTCGTTGATTCTGTAATGTTGCCGTGACTTTGTTGATTGTTCGTTGTTTTGGTGTGTGCCTCCTTGCTTCCATTTTTCCTCATCGTCGTCGTCAGTATGTAATGAAAATTGTGTCACTTTTTGAACCTCCCTTTTATATCCATCAAGGAAACATCCATTTTTTGTATGGAAGTGTCCCTGACCAATGGGAATCGCTCAATTGCGAACAGCAACCTCCGGCTATTTTTAGGGATTTCCAACCCTCTTTAGCCCTTTTGAATTATTTATATCTTCGTTGATATTTAATGATTTATCTTTTACGAACTTATTTGTTCGTATTCTAGTTTTTTGTAATATATAAATATCCCCTGCCATCGATAACTAGTCGTGGTCCAGTATCAAAAGTCCAATGGTAGGGCATTCTAATCCTGCAATCAGTTTCTAGATGAATTAATTAATTTGCTATGATGTTCTTCAGCACACTGAGACATGCGACAAGACAAGACACCCCCTCTCTAGCTCTGGAGGTAAAAATTTTATGGTTTGTTTTATCGTATATCATAGGTATATTTGTCACATATAGATGTATCCGTGTTACTGTGATTCTATTGTTATTGCAATTGTTTTTCCAATATATAAGTGGTTACTTCTGCTTGAATAATTTGATAGTACAATTGGTCTTGTTCTGCTGATAATTTCATTTTGATTTAAATTTGATTTTCTGAATTTGTTATTTGAAGATATTTGCTATTTATTTATAGTACTTTGAGTTTAAATGCTGTAGTGTTAATGGGTGCATTTAGAATTATGTTATTTATTTGTGGTCTATTTATAGCTCTGAATTTATATTTTAGGCTGAGTGCTTTCAGGTTGTTGGTAATTGGTTCTGTATTTGTTATTTTATGGAGTGGAATAACGGGAAAAGAATTATTTCTATTCATGCAAATTCTTAGTGCTTTTCTGTAAGCTATATTTAATTTTTTGAGTTTGTTTTTCTTGAATTTAATAAGAAGGGTGCAGCGTATGTTAGTGAGGACTTAATTATTGTGTTTACTAAATGTATTCGTATCATGTTGTTCATATGTGATTTTTTTTTTTGAAAATAAATAAAGTGTTTTTATGAATGGATGTGTTCATGTAATTATTTTATTAATGTGTTCAGTTAGGCTAATTCTATCTGTTATGGTGATTCCTAAATATTGTATGTATTTTTGTATGGTATTTGTGTATTATCGATTACTATTGGGTGCTGTTGGAGCATAAATTTTTTTCCGTCTTTTCCGTTTTATCAGGATAGCTTGTGTCTTGTCAGTGTTGATAGTTATACGCCATTGTCTAGTCCAGTCCATGTAGCACGATAGAATTTTATTCATTTTTGCACTGGCCATGTCCATCCGCGGTGCTGACACGCAAAAGCACGTGTCATCCGCAAACTGTGCAAGACCAGTGCCATTTTCAGTAGGTTGGGGAATGTCATGGACATATAAATTATACAATGTTGGACTGATTGCAGAGCCTTGTGGTGCACCTGCATTCATGTAAATTTGGGAAGAGAGATTGTTATTAATTTTTACTTTGGCAGTTCTGTTAGTTAAGAAATTTGATATCCAACGTATTAGGTTTATTGGATAATTTAATCTGGTAAGTTTGATTCTTAATCCATCATGCCACATGGAGTCGAAAGCTTTTTGAACGTCCATAGCAACTATGATTGAAGTGAATCCTTTATTGTAATATGCATTTTCTATTGGTGTAAATACTCTTAGAAGCTGGTCTGTAATTTCTACGCCTGATCTGAATCCTGCTTGGCTATCTGGGAGTGAGGTGTTAATTAAGTTGTTAAAAATTTTGCAACTACTATTTTTTCTAATAATTTTGAAATGGTGTTAGTTAAGCTTATAGGTCTATAGGAGAGATCATTACTAGGGTCTTTATTAGGCTTAGGGAACATTAATATATGGGCTTCTTTCCATCTTTGTGGTATATAGCCAAGAGTGAAACTTGCTGAGAAAAGTTTAGTAATAAAATTTAGTGCTTTTTCAGATATGTGTTTCCAGATGGCATTAGATATGCCATCTGGTCCAGGGACTGTTTCTTTTAATTTCTTTAGTGCTTGTTTTGTGTCTTCTGTTGTGAAGAAATCAAAGTTTGTTGGAAGTGCTTGTAAGGGTTTATATAAAAAGGGATGATTTGCTATAAAGTTTTCAGCTTCTAAGAGTAGATTATTGTCAAAATTTTGGTTCCTGGTGATCCGATATATTTCTTGGAGCATTTCCTTAAATTTTTCTGCTTTTTCTATATCATTAAAGATGATATGATTACCATCTTTAATTGGTTGATTTGTATTAATTCTATATCCTCGGAATTTTGAAATATTTTGCCAGAATTTTCGTGGATTATTTTTCCAAAGTTCTTGTATGTGTTCTGTTGTTTTTTCATAGTGTTGTGTTTCAAATTTTGCTATGGTCGTTCTTACGTCTTCCTGTAGTTTCCTGTATAGTCTTTTGTTATCGTTAGTTCCAGTTTTAATGTATAAATTATACGCTTTTCTTTTAATTTTTATTAAATCCAAAATGTAGGCTGGTAGTGGCCTATTGTGTTTATAATTGTTAATTTTGATTTGCCTAAAAGGAATTGCTTCATTTTGTGCCTTATTAATGGCATTGATAAGATGAGCATCGTATTTATCAATGTTATCAGCATCTGAAAGGTTCAATTCTGGTAAAGCTTTGTCCAGAGTTTCATTAAACTCTGGCCAATCCGCCTTTTCAAAATTGGGTACTTTTTTAATACTGATGTTCGCTGTGGGTTTCCATGATGGTGTAAGCAGAGTGACTTCAATTGGGATGTGATCGGTATTGGGTGGATCATGTAGTTTGATGTCTTTAATTCTGTTGAAAATAGGTAAAGTTGATAGAATTTTGTCAGGAGATGTAAAGGTTTGAAGGTCTGTGGAGGGATATCTGGTTGCTCCTGGTAGGGTGATATGTGTGAAATTCGATTGCACTAATAGTTCAACCAAGTCCTTGCCTTTACGATTTGTTCTTGAGGGACAATCACCAAAAAGAAGATGATGTGTATTTAGGTCTGCTAAAAGTATGGATTTATTGAAAAGTGAGAGGTATTTAATAAGATCAGTCGGGAGAGTATCCTGGGGAGGGGAATAAATAGTACTTATGTGAATTGGCCAGTTAGGTATGTGAACCTTAATGGTAAGGGCCTCTAGTTTTTCAAACTGATTAGGCAATCGCACTTCACTGACAGGTAAGGTCTTTAAATATAGGATAGCCACTCCGCCGTTTTTTTTTATGTAGTCTATCTTTCCTAATTATATTGTAATTGGTATATGTTAGTTTGCCTTTGGTTTAAGAATGTCTCATTTAATGTGATAATATGTGGTTTAATTTCATTAAGTAAAATGTCTAGTTCTGTTCTGCTAGTAAAGAGGCCGCGGATATTTAAATGTACGATGCTTATCTTATCATATAGGGTGAATGTTTATACATTAATGTCCGGTGGTTCAGTATTTTCTATTGTGCTGGAGTCATCAGTTTTTTTTCGGTCTGGTCCAAGTCGACTGTTAGAAGGTGTTTCAAGTTGTTATTTAGTTTGTTGGTCATGTCATTTATCAGTATTTCTATCCTGTTTCTTTTTAGTGGTAGCACTTGTACGCCTTTATTCCATACGGCTTTCGATGTACTATTTACTAAAGGCGTCATGTCCATTGGTTGTTGTGACGTAGCTACTTGGTTGACTAATGTTGTAGTAAATTTGATGACTTGCTCTGTTAGAGCATTCACTCTTGCATCAATGTAAGCTTCAAGTTTGCGGGTCGTGTCTTCCATGACCTTCGCCATGGCAGCCGCGATCCGCTTGTCAAAGTCTTCTGAATTTAAGTTATTAGTAATGGGTTCATTGGTGCTTTCTTCTGTGTTGGTATTATTTCTTTTCCATGCATTCTGACCTAGTGTAGGATAGTCTTCATTTACGCTTGGTCTTGGTGGAGACGTTATTATTTGTTTTTGAAGTATAGGTTGTCTGTGTGTTTCCGGTGGTTGCTGCGATCTAGGGTACAGTCTGCAACGAACTTGACCTGTGTAGTGGTCTTTTCCACCACAGGTGGCACAGTATAGCACATTCTCCCTGGGAGCGTGTGTGCAGGCTCCTGGCCTACCCCCACATCTCAGGCAGATTGCCCTATTCCTGCAATTACTGGCTACGTGGCCATATTGCGCGCATTTTTTGCACGGAATATGCCTCGCTTCCAGCCTGGGTTGTTCCACTCTGTAACGACGACCCAAGATTGTTATGCCATTGAATATGGCTCTTTTTTGTAGATTGTTCATCTACAAAGAAGATCCTGATTATATGTGTCTTGTCTCCGTTAGGTGTTGTTATCCTGACTAGTTTTCGGTATTGTATGTCATGGTCCTTAAGTTCTTTTTCGAAGTCGGTAATTTCTATGTCTGTGTCTACTCCACGTATCACGGCATTCCAATCTTGGGTGACGTTATTGGTAGGTGTTATTTTCCTTCTTGGTTTGGCCAGTTCATAAGATGCTTCTTCACCAAAAAGATCTCTGGGAACTTCTTTAAGGAATTTCATTGTTTGTTCTTTATTTTCGAAAACTAATGTTGTAATTTTTGTATTAAAGGCAAAGAAGTGTCTTGTTGGTTGTTTTATATTGTGCCTATTAAGAATAGCTTTTAGGAAGATTGGATTCCCCTGCTTTGTGCTGTGTTTGTGGATCTTTATCATGTTTTCACTTTGTTCATCATCTTTTTGTGGATTGCCATTTGAGTTTACTTGTTGAAGATTTTTCTCCTCTTCAGTGTTAGTTATCTGTGGCTGGTTTCTTCCTGTTTCCTTGTTATGCCGATTATTCCTGTTTCTCTGTCTTACTGTATTCCATTTTCCTTCTCTGTTCTGATTTTTATCTTTATCTTCTTTCTTCTCCTCGTCTTTGTCTCTGTTTTCTTCACCTGTGCTGTCATATTCTGAATCTGAGCTGAATTTTGGTGTTATATCGGCTGATTCTGAGTTGAAGTTTATTGCTATATCTCGCAAAGCATTTTCCATGTCTTCATCTTCTAATATGTAGGCGTTTGATGTTAGTTTTGTGCTATCAAAGTTTTTTAGTACGTGTTCATCAGTTCTAAGCTTCTGAAGTGATATAGTCTTAGTTTGGTAGATGCTCCTGAGTTAGGTTTTACGTTATAAAAGTGAGTATCTGTAAGCATGTATTTTCTGATGTGTGCTGTGTCTTGTTTGTGGAAGCCTACTGTCATGAAGCACGGTCGGTTTGCATTATACAGTTTTATAGAGTCTTTCTTGATATGTATTAGTAGTGGTTTCAGAAGTTTGGGTGGTTCTTCTTCTGGATGTGAAGGGATGTCCATGTTGTGATTTATGACCTCAGAGGTACTGGGTTCGACGGAATTTGCTTCCCCTGACATGCTGCCTTCCGATTGGTCAGCAACACGCAAGTTCCGCTAGGTTGGGGTTACAGCCTATATAAGTTATCTAGTACTATATTGTGATTGGTCCGCCTTGTCAAAATGAAATTAACATATATATCACAGAACACTTATGATTAAGTATGGAATTCAAGACTTACAAACGCAAGAGGAAAAACATTACTACAACACTCAATAGACAACCGATACCAAGTAACAGGACCATTACAACCAACCCACTACAGTTATCTTGGACATAGACCAGACGTACTGGACATTTTCATCATGAAGCCTAGACCCATCAAAATTACATAGACGCTCTTGATGAATTAAACTCAGACCATAGTCCCAGTAATCATGGAAATAGACTTTCATCCCATCAGATCACAGACAAGAAACTTTAACACTAAAACTACAAACTGGGCATCCTTCAGACAAATATTAAATGACAGTATAACTCCAAATATCACAATAAATAATACAGAAGAACTAGACTTAGCCACCAAAACTTTTCAAGACACTCTTCTGCAAACTTACAACAGTACTACTACCACCAGCTCAAATAGGACTCAAAATACGCACTACATCCCAGGACTAACTGAACTACTTCTACAAAAAAGACAACTAAGAAGAAAATGGCAACGTCTAAGACTACGAGAAGACAAACGACAACTAAACTTAATTACTAAAAGAATAAATCAACATATTAAAAACTACAAATTTAAACAACTTGACGAACAACTTAAGACTGCAGTTGAAAACGACAACACTTGGAAAATAATCAAAAACTTCACTCATAATAAAACGACCAGAAACAGACCTCTACATGGAAGAAACGGACTTATTTACGATGACCTAGACAAAGCCAATGCTTTTGCAGAGACATTAGAAAATCAATTTAGATCAAAGACAAATAACAATCACTATGAACACTTTCAAGCTAAAATCAGAAGGCAAACAAAGACCTACTTAAACGTACCACCGACATTTCAAATACCTATAGCTACCACTACTGAAATAAAGAAAATTGTAAACTCTCTAAATAACAATAAAGCTCCAGGACAAGACAGAATAACTACTACTACTTTAAAACAACTTCCTAGAAAAGGACTAGTTCATATGACCAAAATCCTAAATTCTGCACTCAAACTACATCACTACCCAACTCCTTTCAAACAAGCAAACATCATTTCCATTCCTAAATCTGGCAAAAACCCATTATTTCCTCAAAATTACAGACCAATTAGCTTACTCGACCACATAGGCAAAGTACTTGAAAGACTAATACTCAAAAGACTATTACCTTACATATCTCAGATACTACCTCTTACACAATTTGCATTCAGACCTGAACACTCAACTACACTACAGTTAACGAGACTCATGGACGACATAACAACAGGATTTCTACAAAGACAATTCACAACTGCAGTCTTTTTCGACATAGAGAAAGCTTTTGACTCCGTTTGGCATACAGGCCTAATATATAAATTAATACAATATAAAATTCCTGACAGCTATATTAAAATAATTCACTCCTTTCTAAACAAGCGAACATTCAGAACCATAGTTAATAATCAGACATCAGACTGGCATCCAATAAAAGCAGGCGTCCCTCAAGGATCTGTACTGGCACCAACATTATACAACATTTACACTTCAGACATCCCAACTTCAATACATACTAAAATAGCACAATATGCAGACGACACAGCGATATACTGTACACATAAAGACATACACCACTCCACTAGAAAAATACAACTACACATCAACAGGATCAGCAACTGTTCTCCAAATGGAGAATCAGACTAAACGCTGAAAAAACACAAGCCATCACATTTACAAGAAGAAGACCAAACCCACCTACATTAAATATAAATAACACAAACATTGAATACACAGACTCAGTAAAATATTTAGGAGTTACACTCGATAAAAAACTAACATTTAAACAACATATTAAACATCTGAAAATAAAGGCGCAAATCAGAACTTCACACATTTTCCCTATTCTCACTGCAGGCACACTTCACTAAAACACAAAATAAACCTATATAAAGCTATCATCAGACCACTCATGACATATGCCAGTCCAGCCTGGGGACATGCCGCAACCTCTCACATTAATAATCTACAAATAGCCCAAAATAAAGCCCTAAGAATCATACTCCACGCAGACCGCCAAACTCAGATCTCCATACTACACGATGTCACAGAAATCTCTTACATAATAGACCATATAAAACACTTAGCACGCAGACAAAGAGACACAATTCTTACACATAAGAACAGACTAATAAACGAGATAGGTAATACACAAATTCACACTACACTAAGATACAGGACACCAATGCATATAATACTTTAATTAACGCATCACTAAATACTTTAAGAAACTAAGGCCGTATTAATAATGATCACTACTTAATCTATTCCTCGTCGTAAATAAAAACTGCACATAAGTTCATAAAAATCAGTTGTAAATTCTAAATAAATACACTCAATATAACTTAAAATCAGCCAAAAACAGAGAGAGGATCACTCTCCTTGTTCAACATATAAAATAAAAACAACACTTAAATAAAAGCACTTAAAGATATCGGGTCAAGACCTTCATAAGGTCGGAACCAAATCTTACTTAAAAATAATTGCTTTAGGTAAGTACTACTATAACTATTACTATCACCAATATTCAAGCAAAAATATATCAATACTATTAAGAAAAATTTGAATCTAACTATTAAATCTCTATGAAACTAACAAATATTATATTTAAGACATATTTAAAACACTATATATGAAAAATGAAATAAACACTTGAAATTGACTACTTTTTGAATTATGTTACTAATTCCCGTGTTTTCTGAATACACCTTTCCCAGCTTTCCTGTCTGTGCGCGAACGCATTGAGCGAGAGAGGAGGTCCCTGTCTAGCGACATGAAAAGTTAAGCAGTTTTCCAGAGGATCTGGGGGAGTCTTCTTCTAAGACGAGGGGTTTCGGCGAGGGATTCGGGGTAGTGAATCCCTCGGCAGCCTTCAAGATTTGGTATTCATTTATGTTCGGGCTGTAAATAAGAAATGTATAAGTTGAATATTTTTGAATGTATGTCTAGGATTGATTTTATTGTATGAGTGAAATATTATTATTATTATTATTATTATTATATTATTATTATTATTATTAATTTATTATTAACGAGAAGAAGACAGATTTGAAGTATGTAAATTTTCATTATGTTCTCTAATTTGGCTTACAGCCGGTATTATTGTTTATTTGGAAACTTTGACATATTATTACATTAAATATACTTTCATTTTTAGTTAAATGTTGTTAAATATTATTTGTAGATTTGCAAGAGTATCTGTTTTTATGATTGTAGCTAATGTACGTAGTTAAATCTCCTCAAATGTCCTCACTCATGATTTCAGAGTTACGTTAAGTACGATAAGTCAGGTTAAAGCATTATAACTCTATGCATTTAAAGTGTTTGAAACTAGCAGATGTTTATTCAGGAAATGAAGCATGTCTAAGTAAAATCCTGGGCCCAGCGCATAGACTCTCTGCTTTCATAATATGTTCAGTATTGTTTACCTATTCTCTATTTCTTATTTATGTTATCGTCGCGATATTGAATTATTGTATTTAAGTTGGTATCTTTACCTTGTCGTGGTGGAGTGGCTTGCGTGCTTAAATGATCCTGAGAGCTATGCCGGCGATAGCATTGCTGCCGATAGGGTTACCTATGCCGGACTGGTCGAAGGTGATAAGCCAGACGAAAAAAGTACCTTGGTCGAAAGAGTGACGATCTTTCGCCGTAAAAATACAACCGTCAAGAAATGTGGACATGGGTTCAACTGGGGTAAAATTTTCCGGAGGTCAAATAGTCTCCCATTCGGTTCTCCGGGCGGGGACTACTTCAGGGAACCCATGCCAAAGGCTCAAACACAGGGACATGTTCCTAGGAACATGGAATGTTAGGACTTCATACAATAGCGGGGCACTAGAGATATTAACGCGGAAATTAGATAAATCGCCTTTAAGTATAGTCGCTTTACAGGAAGTTAGGTGGCCAGGAGAAGGTAGTCAGGAATCAGGAAGCTTTGCATTATACTACGGGGGTGCAGAAAGACCTGCATTTTGAACGGTTTTTTTTAGTCAGAAGGAGGATCCTATCCGCTATCCGAGATATTAAGTTTGTTAGTGATAGGATATCATACATAATTCTAAAGGGTAAAAACATGATTTTATAATTGTAAATGTACATGCCCCCACAGAAGATGAAGATGACAAGATCAAGGATGAGTTCTATGAAGAATTAGAATGCTTATTTGATAGCCTTTCACAATATCATATGAAAATGTCTTGGGAGATTTTAATGCAAAAGTGGGGCGGGAAGATATATTCAAACCAACTATAGGCAAATTCAGTCTTCAAGAAGATAGTAACGACAATGGGGTTAGATTAGTCACCTTCGCCACATCAAAGAATCTCATTGTTAAGAGCACAACATTTGAGCATAAGGGAAGAGAAGATTAATGATCTTGAAAAGAACGCAAAAAATAGGAACATTAGAGAATTATATCAGGGAATTAGTATAGAGAAGAAAGGGTTTCAGGCTAGAACAAATATAATTCGGAATGAAATTGGGGATATGATTGCAGATTCCAGGAGTATATAATAGATGGAAAAGTTACTTTAATCAGCTATTAAATGTACATACAGAACAGGACATTGAGGAAGATAATTTACAGACAGCAGAAATGCTAGTCGCACAAACAAGAGTGCATTATAGGTTGAAATGGCGATTGAAAAATTGAAGATGTATAAAGCATCAGGTTCATATGAGATCCCGGCAGAACTGATAAAATCAGGGGGAGAAAAATTGATGGACAAGATACGCTGGTTGCTTAGTATGATTTGGGAAAAAGAAGCTCTTCCAGATGAATGGAAGGAATCAATTATCGTACCAATTTATAAGAAAGGAGATAAAACTGATTGCAACAACTACAGGGGCATCTCATTACTTTCAACTTCGTATAAAATTCTTACAAATTTATTAATAAGCAGACTTACTCCCTATATTGATGACATTATAGGAATAGATCATCAATTTGGATTTAGAAGATACAGATCTACAACAGATCAGGTTTTTTTAGTACGAGACAGATTTTAGAAAAGAAATGGGAATATAATGGTACTGTACATCAACTATACGTAGACTTCAAAAAAGCATATGATTCAATTAAGAGGGAGAAGTTATATACTCGTAGTATCCTGCTGGAGTTCGGAATTCCTAAAAAGTTAGTTAGACTTTTACGAATGTGTCTAAATGGCACAAAGAGTAAGGTGTGTGCAGGGCAAACAGTTTTCGAATACTTTTGGGATCCAGAATGGGTTGAAACATGGAGATTCACTATCTCCTCTACTATTAAATTTTGTACTAGAGCATGCCATCAAATCTTTAGAGGATGAAGAAGGCTTACAACTCAACGGTATTAATAAGCGTTAGTTTTAAGCTGATGGTGTAGTATTATTTGGTGATAGCGAGGAGATACTAAAGGCCAACACGCACACTCCATTGAGTAACACTAAGAATTTGGGACTGGAAGTAAACGTCAATAAAACAAAATATATGTTCACATATTAAAAAATCATTATAAAATGGAATTGGACAGCTAATGACAAACGAGGGATAATTTGAAGAAGTGGCTGAATTCAAATACCTAGGAACAAAAATTACAAAGAGGAATGAGATGCACAAAGAAATTAAACATAGGTTCAATTCTCGAAATACATACTAATATGCATTACAGGGACTCTTGATGTCCCAACTTCTCTATAAAAATGTTAAACTAAAAAATATATAAATTATTAGTCTACCAGTTACATTATATGGGTGCGAAACATGGACTCTTACTTTAAGGGAGGAAAGGAGATTACAAGTATTTGAGAATAAAATACTTAGGAAAATTTTTGGACCAAAGAGAGATGAACAAACAGATGAATGGAGAAGACTGCATAACAGTGAACTACATGGTCTTTATAGGAAGCCAGATATAATAAGAACAGTTAAGTCCCGTAGACTGCGATGGGAAGGACATGTTGCGCGTATGGGGAATGGAAGACTTGCATGGAAGCTTCTTGTAGGAAAGCCAGAGGGAAAACGCCCAGTTGGTAGACCAAGAATGAGGTAGGAGAATAATATTAACTATGATTTGAGGGAAGTAGATTATATAGGGGATGATTGGAAAGCATTAGCTGAGGATAGGGATGTATGGTGAGTTTGTCCGCGCGGCCATGAACCTACGGGTTCGATAGTACCAGTGAGTAAGTAAGTTTTTTCTGGAGAGCTCTAATCCTACGTCTTAGAAGTTATCATAGATGCCCGTCGAGATTGAGTAATATTATTGTAATTAGAGATTATCCTTTGATAATCCACAGAGGGCATGCATTGGGAAGAGTAAAAGTCAAATAATAAAAAAGAGTCGATATTAATACCATAGCCTCTTAAAAGGTTCAGGAGGGGAAAACCTGGAGGAAGTCAAGACGTTGGCTCAGAATACCGTAGGATCATTTGGCGACGCTTTCTGGATGTCTATGCTACTGATAGGAGAAAAAGTGATGATAATGATGATGATGAATATAATTCCGAGAATACCCGTTTTAGACTTATATATTTTAACATTTTTTAAGAGATAGGATAAAAGTCCCTGTAATTAAAAACAGCATGCGTTTTCAGATATGTTCATTGGTTCTAAGAATGAATTCCTTGGAATAAATATAATGTAGAATATCATTAAGCATGATTTGATAATTGCTCAGGATATAGATATATGGAGAGTTCATGTCATCACGACCATGAACCTCCGAGATCGATAATGCCAATGAGCGAGTTAGTTAATGCAGTTGGTCCAACTGTTGAAAATATTGACTATTAATTTAGGATTTATCAGCCTCGATGATATGTGTCAAGTTCCTTTCCTCTGATCCCGAGGGTCGAGGATTCAAACCTGGTCAGTTTCCGTGGATTTTTAGGATTAAAAAAACTGAAATACAGTTCTTCCGGAGGGACTTTATGCCTTGGGTTCCCTGTTTGAAGGTTTTTGGGCTCGTAAAAGAACCCCAAGCTTAACCCTTAACCGGAGTTGTGCGTTTTGTATGCCGTTAGTGGAGTTGTGGGGCCGAAAAATATACCAAAAGAAAATGAGATAGTACGTGCAATTGTATTTGTATTTATTGTGAAAAATATAATTATAAAATAGTTTGTTTATTTAACTAACTGATTGTGGAATAATAAGGATCATTTGGGGGAGGGAAATTCACTAAATTACAGGATCTAGCACAAGTGTAGTGAAAATTAGAACAATAATTACCACGAACATCTATACAAGGAATTTGTCAGGTTTTGTGTTCACACACATTATTTTATTGAAATATCAAAATACACTGAACAAAAACCCCATGTAATTTACAAAAACTTTCTTTCATAATGGAATGTTCCCAATTCTCCACATAACTTATCAGCATGATCTGGCACATTGGTCTATCACATATAACACAATATTGGTTCGCTTTCTTTTCGTTTGTACGAAGACACAATGCACTCTGTTTTATTTTACATCCTTGATTGGTCTCCATTCTTCGGAAATGGTTTCTTCAAAATCCTGGAAACAATCATTCTAAGTTTTTTTGGTAGTCGATAATTTACAAGTCTTTGTTCAGGTATGGCTCTGTAAATTGTCGGCCTAAAGTTTTCTGGAATTCAAAGTGAGAAATAGGCTTGTAATCCTTGAAAGATGATTGAAATACCTAACAATTGACATCAGTTCTGTTCAGAATAGCATAGCAGACAGCCAAGGGACCATCTCCGCTTCGCCTGCTTGTGCTATTTGTAAAAATGTTTTGTTCAAAGGTATCTACTCCCCCTTTCGTACTAGTATAAACATACGAATATAATTTGTGGTTTACATGTCTCAGGATCAGTACATTCCGAATGTGCATGTTACCATAGAGCAGCTTTTTGTTTTTAGGTACTTTCTTACTTACACACTGGTACTATCGAACCCGTAGGTTCATGGCCGCACGGACATAAGCTCTCCATACATCTCTACTTCCCTCAAATCATAGTTAACGTTATTCTCCCACCTCATTCTTGGTCTACCAACTGGGCGTTTTAGGAACATGTCCCTTGTTTGAGCCTTTGGCATGGGTTCCCTGAAGTAATCCCTGCCCGGAGAACCGAATGGGGGACTATTTGACCTCCGAAAAATTTTACCCCAGTTGAACCCATGTCCGCATTTCTTGACGGTTGTATTTTTACGGTGAAAGATCGTCACTCCTTCGACCAAGGTACTTTTTTCGTCTGGCTTATCACCTTCGACCAGTCCAGCATGGGTAACCCTATCGGCAGCAATGCTACCGCCGGCATAGCTCTCGGGATCATTTAAGCACGCAAGCCACTCCACCACGACAAGGTAAATATACCATGGAGGGTTTGTTTTTAGGTACATGCGAAATAATTGTTTGATCATCTCTAAACCGGTACTCTGTGATGTCTATTATAGGTGTCCTGCTTGTTTGGAAGGATATGCTAAAAAATTTCAGAGTCACATTCTAGTTCTGAATCTGTTTCATGTTCAGAATAATTGTAGTCAGGATATTTTCAAAGCCCAGGAAATCAGTATCAAGCACTGATATATGTTTACGAGCATGATAAGCCATATTAGCACCAACTATACCATTGTTACATACACTAACGTCCAACAAAAATACTGGAACGCTACTGGAGTTGTGGGGTCGTAAAGGATACCACTCTTTTATTTTACTTATACACAGAGATAGTAACAGTACTTACAGGTTACAGACCATGGCTAAGGGTTAATATTAAACAAAGGGAAATAGTTGAATGCAGGCTTTCACGGCCGGTAATCATAATGTTGAGTGATTCCGGGTTCTGTGGCCGTGGTCCATAGTTGGTGTTGATACCAGACGTTTCGCCCTCAACTGCGGAGGGCATCTTCAGTGGCGAGTGCTCTAGGCGTGTTTCCTGGTCGGAAGCTCTACTTAGAGTGAACGCTGCGGGTGTTATATTGATACTAGTGGTGGGAGCAGGGTGAGCGGGCGTGGCTCTTGCTGATTGGCTAATGGTCGTCTCCTTGTTGTCCCTAGTGTTGATGCATTTATTTTCTAGTGTACGGTACCAGGCCTTAGACAGTTTAATACCTTCCTCTTTTCTGTTAATATTTTCCTTATGCTTGTGTATTTCTATAGCCTCTCGATATAATCTAGGGAAATAATAGGAAGTTGTGGCTAAAACTTGTGTATCATCGAATAGAATCTGGATGATACACAAGTTTTAGCCACAACTTCCTATTATTTCCCTAGATTATATCGAGAGGCTATAGAAAATACACAAGCATAAGGAAAATATTAACAGAAAAGAGGAAGGTATTAAACTGTCTAAGGCCTGGTACCGTACACTAGAAAATAAATGCATCAACACTAGGGACAACAAGGAGACGACCATTAGCCAATCAGCAAGAGCCACGCCCGCTCACCCTGCTCCCACCACTAGTATCAATATAACACCCGCAGCGTTCACTCTAAGTAGAGCTTCCGACCAGGAAACACGCCTAGAAGCACTCGCCACTGAAGATGCCCTCCGCAGTTGAGGGCGAAACGTCTGGTATCAACACCAACTATGGACCACGGCCACAGAACCCGGAATCACTCAACATTAAAACAAAGGGAAAACTACACAAAAGGATTTCGAAAAAAATGGATTTTAAAAGAATGTGAGTGGTGTCCAGTTTCATTGGTATCATAAAAGACCCCACAACTCCGGTTGAGGGTTAAATTACAACCTGTGAGCAAAAATTGACGTCAAACATCTGTAGGGACATTTGCCTAATTAACTTGGTGTGATATTATTTAATTGTAATATTATCGTGTTTTCTTTATGTAATTGTAATGTTATTGATTTTTTGTTGTTTATTTTTCTTTACACTAGTACCAATTATTACTTTATTTTAACGGACTGTCAACAGCACGTACGGCTTACTGCCCGTGCGACCCATATTTGTTAATAATATTGTAAATATCTTACTTTTTGTCTAATAAAATCCTACTACTACTACTACTACTACTACTACTTAATTAACTTGGTTAAGTAACTCCTGAAAGGAAGGACTATTGTCCCCTCGTGGAGATGTAAGGGTCCCCAAAATTTTTCGACTCTCGAACTCCTTCCACAAGAATCTGAGTTGGGTGAACCACTGACTTTTAAATATACATATAATAGACATACACAAAATGTAATTTCAAGCAAAAGTTTTAATAACCTTAAATTAACTTAACCCTTAACGGTTAAAACCTAAAGTTACTCTAGTTACGGCTTAAAAGTTACCTAACACGTAGGCCTAGTTGCAATAATAAATACAAGTTTTCATTGTACTTACTCACCTCTTCCTTGGAATTCAGTGAGAATATTGCGCCTGCTTTCCATGGCACAGATCTTTGAAGTCAGGAACCACAGAAGTTAAATATAGCCTCAAATCACTTTCAGCACATACTCCGTTCTGTATATTTATATATATTTTAAATAGGCATATGAAGAAAACGATATTTTGCATAAATTACGTGGATGAAGAGTGTAATAACGCCGTTGTGGCTTTTTTCGCTAACACTGGGAACCCCTTTAAACTTAACCAAAAACCAATTAGTGACAAAGATTTGTAACTTTTCTGTAACTGAAAATCAGTGGAAATTTCAAGCTACTGCTCTTTTTCATTTACGCTTAATGTGGATTCTAAAATTGTTAACCCCGCCATTACGGAGAAATTTGGCGATCACCTTGAAATATTTTGCGAACCCCCAGGGGTTTCGCGAACCACAGGTTGTTAAACGATGGTATAGACTAAAGCAGACTATTTAGGCTATAGAATAGTACTTACGTACATGTCTGAATAAATATTCAGGTACATATAACACAGTTTCGTTGCAAATACACAAGGTTTTTCAACGTATGGCAGGATAGAACCATTTCTGTAATAAAATACATTTAATTAAGTATGCAATACGTTTGAGGTAAGAATATTTTTATTGTATAAATCTTTGAAATATTTTTATTAAACTCACAATTCTTAGAACCGTACCTTTTTCATGGGTCTCAGTTATGTTGTGTGAAAAGGATTTAATGACGCAATCCTTAGTTGAGTCTGGATATGTTGTTAATGATTCTGCAGTTACTCAACAATGGATTACATCATTCATCCCTTTCTAATGCAAAGTAACTGACACCCCTAAACACGATGAGGTTCTAAGGATTGTGGTTTTATTTATGATTGAGGGACGGATTTTTATGACCTAAAAATAAGAAAATATGCATACTTACTCTCACTTACTTACTCACTGGCACTATCGAACCCGTAGGTTCATGATCGCGCGGACATATGCTCTCCATACATCCCTATCCTGGGCTAATGTTTTCCAATCATTCCCTGTATAATCTACTTCCCTCAAATCATAGTTAATATTATTCTCCCACCTTATTCTTGGTCCACCTCTGGTTTTCCTACAAGAAGCTTCCATGCACGTCTTTTATTCCCCATACGTGCCACATGTCCTGCTCATCGCAGTCTACGAGACTTAACTGTTCTTAGTATATCTGGCTTTCTATAAAGACCATATAGTTCATTGCTATGTATTTTCTCCATTCACCTGCCTGTACATCTCTCTTTGGTCCAAAATTTTTCCTAAGAACTTTATCATAAGTAATGCCACAAGTGACTTCCAAATTATCGATAAATTCACGACTCACGAAGTGAGGTATTAATTTATGTAGAGAATTTGGAAATCAAGAGTGGCATTTGTTAGGACTATTTAACGAATAAAATTAAACTGTTTACTCACAAATCATTATTTAAATAGTTATTTTAAAATATGTATATATTTAATGTAAACGGCGATGTTTGAAAACAAATGAGAAATGATTGATACACTTCATTTGCTTCTTTTGTTCGGCATTGCAACCAGATCATATTATTTATTGCCAAAGGAACGCAATATTGTAAGAATGCACTCTAGTGGAGAAAAAATGAAAGACATCAAACTGTATATTAATTAATTTCGGATGTCCTACGATGTAAATGACAATTATATTTTTCTGGAATGTTATTATTGGGAAAAAATACATTTAAGAAAGTGCAAACAGTGGTTTCTTTTTTTGGTGGTATAATCAATTGCGACAAGTGTTTTTATATTAACTCCCGCATGCACTACTTGTTGACATTCGTGCACTATATATACAATCTGGTAGTCATATATTTCTTATCTTCAATCAAGAATAGAAAATGATCTTAAAGGACTGTTCAACATTCGTATCAGACTGGAACCATGCAGGAAACCAACAGGAGGCACTCAGTGCTTCAATTGTCAGGGCTTCGGCCACATAGCAGAGTTCTGCTTTAGAGCTACAAAATGTGTAAGCTGTTCTGGCGATCATAAGTTATCTGAATGTACTCAGACAACAACTAGGTGCACAAACTGCAATCAAGAACATGCAGCAAGCCATCGGAAATGCCTCATCTTCCAGATATATCTGAAAATGAGACAGCAAACACGCCAAGGAACACAATCTACAACACCAAGAAAAACAGAAACTGCAACTAGAAAACCAAAAAATACTGAAGATAACTTTCCCCCATTATTGACCAACGATCCTAAGCCGGAGAATTTACTCCAACAAATCGTTTTGCTCCTGACAGTCATCCTTCAGAACCCTCAAATCCTTCATTCCACTTTATGCTATGTAAACTCCCAAGTCTCTTCAAGTAAATATATCTACAAAGAAGAAAACTTCAAGGAAGAAACTTTAAGACCGCCAAGCTTAACACTAAGAAATTAGGACTGGAAGTAAATATCAGTAAAACTAAATATATGGTCACACGTAGAAATACATTATATTATGGAAATGGACAGCTAATGACAAATGAGGGAAATTTTGAGGAATTGGCTGAATTCAAATACCTAGGAACAATAATCACAAATAGGAATGAGATGCACAAAGAAATTAAACATAGGCTCAATTCTGGAAATGCATGCTATTATGCATTGCAGAGGCTCTTGATGTCCCAACTCCTTTCAAAAAACATTAAACTGAAAATATATAAAACAATTATTCTACCAGTTATATTATATGGGTGCGAAACATGGACTCTTACTTTAAGGGAGGAAAGGAGATTACGAGTATTTGAGAATAAAGTTCTTAGGAAAATTTTTGGACCAAAGAGAGATGAACAGACAGGTGAATGGAGAAGACTACATAACAATGAACTACATGGTCTTTATAGGAAGCCAGATATAATAAGAACAGTTAAGTCCCGTAGACTGCGATGGGCAGGACATGTTGCGCGTATGGGGAATGAAAGACGTGCATGGAAGCTTCTTGTAGGAAAGCCAGAAGGAAAACGCCCAGTTGGTAGACCAAGAATGAGGTGGGAGAACAACATTAACTATGATTTGAGGGAAGTAGATTATACAGGGAATGATTGGAAAGCATTGGCTCAGGATAGGGATGTATGGAGAGCTTATGTCCGTGCGGCCATGAACCTACGGGTTCGATAGTGCCAGTGAGTAAGTAAGTAAGAGTAAGTAAGCTTAAGCCAAACTTCAACAAAATTAATGAATACACAAAAATGACATCACATTCAACTGGAAAAAGCTAAGAGAGGAGCACTCTCTTATCAAAAATTTAAATTTCAGCAGACTTCAACTACAAGCACATCAACGATTGGGTTAGGGCCGTAAAAGGCCCGTACCAGAACACACACATCAAATGACTGCAAGTGCTTCTTAAAGAGTGTTCCCTTGGTGTTAAGATAAATGTCGGAGTGGTTCCCTTGAGTCCACCAGTAAAATATAAATGTCAAATAATTTTCAAAATTTTCAAAATTCTAAAATGTTTAACAGATCAGCTAAATCCGAAAAGCGCCGTTTCTGATTGGAATGTGGACTTGGCCTCCCGTTCTTGCCTCCTTGGGGATTGGCGGCTTCTGCGGTGGTAGCGGTCTTCCTGATGGCGGCTAGAAGTATCGGCGAAATGACTGGACCTTCGACTTCGGTCTTCGGCTTCGACCAGCGTCACCAAGGCTTGTCAATGTCCGACCACTGGATCTTTGACTCTCGATCTGCGGCCGGTTGTGTTCGGCACTAGGATGTACGCTCGTTATCTACATTAACAATTGACGAAAGGGCTAAAGTGGGTTAGAAATCCCTAAAAATAGCCGGAGGTTTTTGGTTCATGGACCAGACGGTTCCTCCCTCGGTTGCCAGGAAACTGGATTCACCATCGGCAGGCTCGGGGGGAGGGGATACGTATTGGAAAAGTGACCTGACTTCCATTACAAAGTCTAGTCTAGTTTCTTAAAGAGTCGGTCACTGCAAAATAATGCTATGACCTATTCAGAATGTTAAAAAGGAGGTGCTTTCTTTATTATGATAAACTTTAGTTGGTAAATTCTAGGCGAAACACGACTGTTATCGGTTGTAAATAAAAATCATTGAAATGTGATTGGTCATTGACTTCCATTTGGGGCATGAGTTAAATAGTCCTTAAATACTCGTAATCTCCTTTCCTCCCTTAAAATAAGACTCCATGTTTCGCATCCATATAATATAACTGGTAGAATAATAGTTTTATATATTTTCAGTTTAACGTTTTTTGAAAGGAGTTGGGACATCAAAAGTCTCTGCAATGCATAATAGCACGCATTTCCAGAATTGAGCCTATGTTTAATTTCTTTGTGCGTTTCATTCCTATTTGTGATTATTGTTCCTAGTCCTTAAATACTCGTAATCTCCTTTCCTCCCTTAAAATAAGACTCCATGTTTCGCATCCATATAATATAACTGGTAGAATAATAGTTTTATATATTTTCAGTTTAACGTTTTTTGAAAGGAGTTGGGACATCAAAAGTCTCTGCAATGCATAATAGCAAGCATTTCCAGAATTGAGCCTATGTTTAATTTCTTTGTGCGTTTCATTCCTATTTGTGATTATTGTTCCTAGGTATTTGAATTCAGCCACTTCCTCAAAATTTCCCTCATTTGTCATTAGCTGTCAATTTTCATTATATAATGTAGACCTATTTCTATGTGTTACCATACATTTAGTTTTATTGATATTTACTTCCAATCCCAATTTCTTAGTGTTACTCAGTAGTGTAAACTGTGGATCATACAATACTTTTTTGATCACACAAGAACACGGAGGTTCTCTCCGTATGAATCAAGCTTGGACTTCCCCCGAGACAACACAACTAACACGAAACACACCATTCACACATACACATTCATACTAAACGTGGCGAATATTTTTTTTATTCAATGCCATCAGTTTGTCATTTCTGGTATTCTCTCCTGGTATTGGCGTTTTGTAACCCACTTCTGAGTTTGGGACCCTGGAAAGGAGGGTTACGCTGCCCCAATGATATGATGCGCCAGGAGATGTCTTAATCCTGAACTTAATCTAATGAGGTGAATATGATAAATGGTGATAATGATAGTGAGATGATGATCGGGGACCGTTTGGGCCTTAGAATTTCCTGACATTTGTCTTACAGGTGAGGAAAACCCCCGAAAGAACCTCGCCCAGGAAACTTGTCCCGACTGGGGATCGAACCTGCGTGACAAAGCAGCACGCTGCTTCGAGATCACGGTGGTAACAATGTTGATTATGCTGGCCAGATGATGTTCGGGAACCTTTTGGACCTTAAAACTCCCTGACATTTGTCTTACAGGCGAAGAAAACCTTGAACAAAACTATCACTCAGGAAACTTGTCCCGACCGGGGATCGAACTGGGGCCCGCTTCGTACGAGGTAGTGACCCAACCTCCCATTTCACAACGGTGGATGCGTGTGAATATCTATCCATCAAAACTAACAGGAAGAGGTACGGTAAAATTCCATGCCCAAGGGAGTATAATTTTTATTAAATTCAAAGAACACTTAAGAGACTTTAATTATGTGGAATTAAAATCAAGTTATGCTGAACGTATTTATTCAGCGCAGGACATCGCATGTTAGATATTGACAACACCTACACAATATTGCACAAGAAGAATAACCCAACAAAAACACGTACTGGAAGAAATTTAAATTTTGCAAAGAAACAAATAAAAACATGTTTTAAATGAGAACACACCCACTACACTCAATCCTCTGTACCAAAACAACACTAGTGTACCAATATTGCATTCAGGATCTCCTGCTCTTTCTGCCGATGGTGGGAGTAGTCCCGAGAGGCTAGTGGAGAATTAATTGAGAACTGTCGTTCTTTAATTTCTTCTTCCTTTGGCTCTACAGTCCTCTAAGAAATTTGGCCACCTTCATAACATCTGCCTATTCTTCTCTATTCCTTGATTTCTGTCTCCATTTTTTTAACCTTAAGTTGTCTTAAGTCTTCCTCAACCCTATCCAATCATCTTAGTTTCTTAATTAAATAAAAATAAAACGTAGTTTTACTTGATTTTCATATTTATTATATAATTCATATAATAAATATGAAAATCAAGTAAAACTACGTTTTATTTTTATTTAATTAATAAATATGGATTTTCATCAAGTAAACACCAACTCAATTGATTATCCTAGTTTCTGTCTTCCAACCTTTCTTCTTCCTTCTGATTTTCCTTCTAAAATCATGTTTACACTTACTTCTTGCTCTATCCACAAAACATGTACTACCCATTCCAGCCTCTTTCTTTTAATATCTCCTACCAGATCTAAATCCCTACATAATTCTTTCAATTCCTGGTTCGTTCTAATTCTCCATCTACCTTGTTCCTATACTGCTTCATATATATCCCTTAGTATTTTTCTTTCCCATGCATTTAATATGAACTTATATCTTTCTGATAATATCCATGTTTTGTTTCCAAACGTAACTATTGGTTTCACTATTGTTTTATATGTTTGAATTTTTGCTACCCTTAAAAATTTATTTTAATGCATAGAAACATATATTGCTCATTGTAATCCTTGCTCGAATCTCTTCACTTAATTCATTTTTAGAGGTAATTAGAGAACCCAGGCAGTTCTTCAATTTCATAAAACAATAAAATTCACTCACTTTGGTTCAATGTAGTCCTCAATAATTGAATTATAAGTATAGCAGAATCCAAATTCATTTATTGAAAACTTCATTTTAACATCGTAGTTGCCGTTTGTGCTTGCTTGTAGCTTCTCACTTGCCTGATAATCGTACACCTGAAACCCAATATTATAATTAGATATCAGATTTTCAGCCATTTACCTTACTGTTGATGCCTCAGCTCATCGGACGCGAAACGTGGAGCAATGGAGGGGCGTTTGTTTAGTGGGGATGAGTGTAGCGATATTTTTAGGGTCAATGGGCTCTCTTCTTGGCATCACTCTATACTCGTTCGAAAATAATTTGTCACAGTTGCTACCTGCATCTGGAATTGGATTGTTAAATGATTTTATGGGTCGAAAAGACCCTATAGAGTTCAATAATTATACTAACGTTTTACGTCAGATTATTGATTTGCAACATCGTCGTCTTTTAAGGGCATCGAATGGTGAAAATGTTGGAAAAGTAGCATTTTTTGTTAATTTGGTTTTTAATAACCCTGATTCTCTAGGATCATTTTCATAAGTAATGCCACGAGTGATTTCCAAATTATCGATAAATTCACGTCTCACGAAGTGAGGAGTGAATTTATCTAGAGAATTTGGAAATCAAGAGTGGCATTTGTTAGGACTATTTAACGAATAAAATGAAGCTCTTTACTAAAAAATAATTATTTGAATATAGTTACCGGTATTTTAAAATATTTATATAGTTAATGTAAACGGCGATGTTTGAAAATAAATTAGAAATGTGAGGTTATGTATATTCACTACAACTCGATCATATTATTTATTGCCAAATAGGATCGCAATGTTGTAAGAATGCACTCTAGTGGAGAAATAATCAAACACATCAAACTATTATACGAGTAATTAACATTATAGGTTAATCATTTATATTTTGAATAAACAACTCAGTAAAATCACTGAATATATTCATTATTTGCTATATTCAATGTATTTGTTGGAGAAAAATAATTGGTATAATTAGGAGAAATTTTGGAAAACAAATGAGGAAAGAAATCCAATTGAGATTTCATAATGCCATAGCGAAACCTGCTCTACTATACGGAAGTGAATGCTGGACACTTCGACCAAAAGATAAATCCCGCATTAATAGTTCACAAATGAGATTCCTCCGATCACTAACTGGAGTAACACTAAGGGATAGAATGAAAAGTGATGAGATAAGGATGCAGTGGAATAGTAGGGAAATGGTTGAACATATACAAAATTATCAGATTAAATGGTTCCAACACGTCCAGAGAATGTCAAATTCCCGTTTACCAAAGATGATTTACCACCTCAACCCTAACGGCAAAAGAGACCTCGGAAGACCCTTCAACCGATGGAAAGATCAGTTTTTGTAGTCGCAGAACGGGCACCATCACCCAATACTGCATTCGGAAGAAGAAGAAGAAATAATAGTCTAACCTGTTCAGAATATTAAAAAAGGAGGAGCTTTCTTTATCACAAAAGCAGGAGCTGATAAAGAGAAATCGATAAAGAGCGAGGTGAAATACGACTGTCATTGATGTAAAACAGAATTCATTGAAACGTGATTGGTCATTGACTACCATTTGCGACATGAATTAAATAGTAATGTAAAGATAATTTCTTTTATTGCAGGACCAAAATTGAATCCATGACGTAAAAGTTTAAATACCCTTGCACGTGTGGTCAGGATTACTACTAAAACTTTAATATGCGCTTTTTCTGTTTCCATTTTTTTGATATTTTCCAAAACTTAAAATGCTCCTTATGATGCAATTTTTATATTATAGAAATGAAATTTTGTGTTGAGACTTCCCAATATATGCTAATCCAAATGTTGTATGCAGTTACTAGTCTAAGACACATGTGCTCTTTTAATTGAGATGGAAATGCATGAGAGTGAAGACAAAAAACAATGAAAAATAAGCAGTATCCTCCCTTTATGAATATTTTTGCAAAGCAAATGTGTTTAGTGGAATCAAGAACACTCTGAATATCAAATTTCACGCGAGAATATTTAAAAATGCATCTAAGGAGCATTTTTTAGAAAATATTAAAATAATAGATTTAAAAAAAATCATATTTCTGAAACTATTCTACCAATAAACACCAAACTTCACAGAAACACTTATATTAGCACATAACGTATGCGATAAAAAGTTCAAAACAATCAGATGAAAAAAAATTGAAATTCGCCAGTCGGTGCCCTTAAGAACTGTTAAGTCTTCAAAAATTTTCCTTCCATCTTTTTTCGGTGGACGTCCAATCGATCTTTTTCTCTGTGGTTGGCAGTTCAAAATTGACCTGGATATCCTATCTCTGGGCATCTCACAGTGTTTTACTATTTTTTATAAATATTTCGTTGGGGAGATGGGAAGTTAATAACTCTTTTTATAACATTAATTTATAATTATTGATCCAATAATTTTCATTAAAAGACTAAATTATCTTAGGGATAAAATACTGTCTTAGTTTAATATAATTCAATTTAATCATTAAGGTAAAAACTTAATTGATTGTATGTTCTGAGGATTTAATTTTAGAGATAGTTTCATTAAGATATCTAAATGCTTTTGGAGTTTTTTTTTAATTTTTTATATTCAACCCGCCGTACGCTGTTACGCCTACGTAAATCATAACGTGTTTTTACCTTCAGTTGAATAAGAAAAAGGAAAATAATATATCAATTATTTTTAGAAATATAAATTTATATCATAATTATTTTTAGTTACCCCGTGCTGTTTACCCGGCGTTGGCCGGAAATCTACATAGTCCGATGTACTTGGTATAAATGATCAGAAAGGCTAAATTCGTTATTTTTATTTATCCGTAGAAGAATTACACGCTGTGCGTTGCAATGCTTTCCCCTAATCTATTTATTCCTATCTTAATGAAAGACAAAAATAGTTATTGTGAGTTATCTGTAAAAGATAAACATATACTGTCGCGGATTATTTTGTAGAGTTTTTTTTTTTGTTGAGATATTCAATTCTGTGTACATTGATTTTATTTATTTATTATGATTTAGGCAGAGTAAGCCATTTAACCGTACAAAACGATTTTTTTTACATTTTTCGCTACAAAGGGTAATTTTTAAGGGTGAAGGGCTTGAGCATTAAAACTCTCTTATAGCCTATAACATTCCCGGAAAAATCCTGAACATTTTGCAAAAATCCCCATCACAATCGGATAAACGGTATGGCAGCGCACGTTTGCCCAGGAATCTACTTATCCCGATCTTCTTGGCATCAATGAAAGACAAAAATGGTTATTGTGAGTTATCTGTAAAAGATAAACATATGCTGTCGCGGACTTTTTTGTAGAATTTTTCGAGATATTCAATTCTGTGTACATTAATGTTGTGTATTTGTTATGGTTTAGGCAGCGTAAGCCATTTAAGCATAAAAAAGGGACTCTTTTTCGCATTTTAACGTTTTTAAAGGTGTAGGAGTTGAGTATCACAACTCTCTTATAGGCTACGTTCATCCCGGGGATTTTCTGAACATTTTGCAAAAAATCGGATGAACGGTATGGTTGCGCATAAAATACGAACAAACAAACATGCATTTTTATATATTAGATTATTCCATTCCCAAATCATAATCAACAAACAACAAATATTCTATTAATCAACAACGCAACAACAAACCCACTATTAAATTATATAATTATCCTGAGAACATTATTACCTTGCAGGTAATTTTATTATATAAAGCTTTTAAATTATAAATGATTACCTTTTCTCAGTCTTCAACTATTTGCTGTATAATTTTTAAAGAGGTCTTTCGAAAGCAATATTTCATCTTCTGTTGGCTGTTGTTCAATAAACAGAAGATGAAACATTGCTTTAAAAAGGCCTCTTTAAAAATGATGCAGCTAATAGTTGAGGAAGGAGGAGAACAAGGTAATCATTTAAAATTTAAAAGCTCTATGTAGAGAAACACCTCAACGGATATTCAAAATCTTCTTATTATTATTCATAATTTGTAGGATTTTCATCCTGTTTATTTCCAAAATCACTCCTCGGAGGAAGACGTATTGGATGTGCATTCACTGTCTATCCATCTCTTGGTTGGTCTTCCTCTTACTCATCTCGCGTCCATTGGTCTATCTTCTTTAGCTCTTTTTGCAAGTCGGTTGTCTTCCATTCTTTCTATATGACCCTTCCAATATTTTCGTCTATCTATAATGAATTTGATTATGTCTGGAATATGACATTTTTCCCTAATTTCTATTCAAAATGTGTTTGAAAAATTAGATTTTTTATTAAAATTTATTATTATTAAGTGTAAAATTTCTGGAATATTTATTTATTGATAAGTTTTGGTTTAATACATCTAATTTAATTTTTATCCAAGTTTGAACTGTAAATATTTTATTAGCTTTTAAATTATCGGGGTGAGTCGATATTTTTGTAACGAATGCTACATTATAATTCCGAACTTTTTCTTCTCAAATAGTGTCTTCAAAACTCCCAGCGTACTTCCTTCCATGGCCGATAAGCTGAGGCACCAATAATACATATTATTTAGATCTCTTTTCTTATTTGTAATTGGTCGCTTGACGGGTTAACTGAATAGCTGGTCAGTAGAAATTTCTAACCCTTCTTTACAAATTTGGTTTTTATACGAAAAAGAAAAGAGGTCCAACTGGCTTAACAATCTTTTTGCATCTAAAATGCTAATCGGTTCCGGCTGAGTGACGTAAGATCGAGAGAATTAAATAAATCATTCTTGGATATAGTCGCTTAATAAGTTTATACAATATAAATTAAAAAAATTAATTACCAAACAAATTTAATATTTCAGAATGTTGGGTTGACCGTGCTGATACGTATGGCGCTACCTTAGTCATGCAATTCAGAACTCAAAGCAGCTAAAACAGTGATAGTCGTCGATCAGCTGATCAGAATATGATAGCTCGGGTTGAGCAAGGGATAAGGTATATAATAGATAACTTCCATGTCACAAATGGCGTTTACATCGAACATATGTGAATATTCCTAGATTTTTTTTTAAAATTCATTACTGGAAGCACAGGAATATATTTTTTATACAATGGCCCATGTTGTCATTTCGACATTTCTGGTGTTCTCTCCTGGCATTGGCTTAATTATAACCCCACTTCTGAAGTTGGGGCACCTCGAAGGCGGAGTTACGTTACCCCGATGATATGATGAGTGATAAATGATAATGAAGAGTTCTTAACTTAAACTTAACCTAAATTCCAGACGATGGGCAACCACAGGAATAATTCCCTTTAAGGAAAAGTGCCTATGGTTTGACCGGGAATCCAACCCGGGACCTCATGAGCAGTAGTTAGAAACACTGACCACTCGCCCATGAGGCTGGTCGTGCACAGGAATGTTACATAATTGTGTCTCGATTATTTAGAGTTGACATATAGTGTCTTCGTTATAAATTCGCACAATTTTATCATCCGTTAATTCTTATATTTATTACCTCTTGTACTAAGTTAACCATATCAATATTTTCCAATCTAGTATCATTGACAAATTCCTCGAAGACTTCGAATGCTCTATATGACATATTCGCTACTGCATTGATGAATTTCATGAAATATCTTCTTTCGTCGTTGCTTACGTTACCCCATGTCCTGAAACAAATAAATTATTTGCGCTTAATTTTATTATTTCACCGCTTCCTTACAAATATAACAGAAATAACTCACTCTAACCACCTAATGAAATTATTGAGTTAAGCTTAGTGCAGAGCTAAGTTGTCGTAGCCGAGTTGTTAAGGCTAGATGCCTAGGTGCAGAGCTTGCGTTGGTTCGTGTCCCCACGGGGGAATAAATATTCTCCTGGAATTTCGGCCAGTATGGGACCAGTGCTCACCCAGCATTGTGAGGCATTTGGGTAGCTACAATAAGTAGCGGCTCCAGATTGCGAGACAGCTATAACGTCTGGGGGACCTGATATGCTGACCATTTCACCCCTACACTGACTAACATATTGACGAAACAAGAACTAATATATTACAACTTGTATAGTAGTAACAAAGATGAATTACAACGTGGTGAAAATAGCATTTAAAATGTTGTTAAATGCTGTGTAACATCCGAGGCTTGATCCTAGGAACTGCGAGCAATGTATAAGACACACCTTGAAGTGGGTTGTTAGCCCGTTTTCATGGCGGGTTTATTATTCGGGGTTTCCTCCCTAGGCCGATTGCCTTCACCCAGCTCCAGAGTTCAGCCTGCCCCGTTTTATTTCGGAGTTGTCACTCCTAGATGGGTTGTCCTGCAGGACAAACGAACCCCATCTGCCGGTTCAATCTACAAGGCAGTAGATGTAGAGTTGCCTCTTCCGTCAGGTACACCGTACCGAAGGACTCCTTCTCCGCTGTATCTAAGAGCTAAAGAAGATGAACCAATGGACGGGAGAAGATCAAGAGGAAGACCAACCAAGAGATGGATAAACAGTGGATGCACATCCAATACGTCTTCCTCCGAGGAGTAATTTTGGAAAGAGCAGGTTGAAAATCCTACAAATTAAGTTTAAGAAGAAGTAGAAGAAGAAGCTGTGTAACATTTACTTTTTAAAATACCTGTTATTACTCAATAGTTGATTACATTCAATTAGGTGAACATCCAGAATGTATCCATGAGATGGCGCGTAAATTAAAGGACAAAAACATGATTAAGACTAAAGATATCATACATGATACCTTAGATAAAACTCCCTTAAATGTCTCCCTAAACAATTAAATTATTTTGTTCCTTGAATTTTTTTTATTTTGACCTATGAACCTATTAAACATGAAGATAAAATTAAAATTGACAAAACATCAATTCAGGATCCTCATAAAAGCCCCCCAACATGTTTTCATCATCATAGGACATTCACGAATTTGGGACATTTGTTGACCTGTTTCGGCCTCAAGAGAAACACCATCCAAAAGTCTTTTGAGTGGACTTCCTGGTCGTCTTCTTCCTGCAGGTTGAAATCTTAACATTTGTTTGGGTATCCTGCGATCTTCCATTCGATGAACACGTTGCATCCATCTTGACTTATAATCAGAAATTTTGTTTTCTAAAGGTTCCATGTGTAATTCTTCTAAGATGTCTTCATTTTTTGTGATCTAGTAGTGTGTATCCTGCAGTCCTACGAAGGTATCTCATTTCAGCAGATCTAAGTCTCTGTATATCCTTCTGTTTCAACGTCCATACTTCGCTACCATACAAAGGAGTTGGAAGAGCCAGTGTTTTATACACTTTTAGTCTTGAATGTTTTTGGACTAACTGCGGCTTGAAGATAGACTTTATTATCCCTAAAATTCTTTAAAATTTTGATATTTTTGCATTTACATCCTTTTCTTCTTCATATGAGATATTGCATCCTCCAACATTTTTTAACCCCCCAAAAATTGGCTCCCTATAAACCCATTAACCACAAAAAATTACTATATATCATGTTAATATTTTCTTCGGGGCGCAGGAGGATAGGGGTGAACTATGGTCAACATATCGGGTCGAATTGAAATTACAGGTAAATTAAAATACGTGCAAAAAGTGTATATGTACAGAGAGCGTGTAATTTAATGCTTATCTTACCTGTTTATACTTACTTATTAATATAGTCATTGGCACTTGTTTCATTAACTTTGTGTTTTAGACAAGCTGTAAATGCTGGGAGAGAGATTTTCCAATCTCTGAAATTCTTTTCCACTGATCCTACTATCGGGTCTTCGTAATGTTCGTTATTACTCTGAATCAAACTCACGGTAAGAAATACGGCAACTATCATGATTATAAACCATACAATCCTGTAAATAAAATTAATGTTCGTATGAAGGTCAACACTATTGAAATTCATATTAAAACACAGTTGAGGTTCTATAATACGATATTAATTACCTGGTAAGTCAGTCGTCCTCAACTAAATTATTAAACTTCAAGTTATTCCAATATGGAGGCCTTTCAAAACAATGTTTCATCTTCTGCATTTTAACTGGTACTGATGGTGTTGTACAGGTTGTATAACGGATTTATGTCTGCGGGTGTGTTCTCGTTGAGTAGGTCTTTATTCTTTGCTTCTTTTAGAATCTTTATACATTCAAGGATGTTGGTCCTGTTGTTAATATACTCTCTGTGTAGTACTGACATTGAGTTATCGATTTTTTCGAATTGATGACCCGTTTTGCCAAACAACAAGAAATTTCAAAACAAGATGTTCTGAACATTAAAAAAATTTATTAATAATGAAGAAAAATCAAGTTTTGCCGAACACATACTAGAAACGGTCATCAGTTCGAAAAAATCGATCTCTGTCAGTACTACACAGAGAGTATAATAACAAGAGAACCAGCATACTTAAAGATGTAGAGATTCTAAAATAACAAAGAATAAAGACCTACTTAATGAGAACATACCCGCAGACATAAAACCATTGTACAACCTGTACAACACGATCAGTACCAGTTAAAATGCAGAAGATGAAACATTGTTTTTGAAAGTGGAATAACTTGATGAAGTTTAATGACTTAGTTGAGGACGACTGACTTACCAGGTACCAGTTTTATAATCAGTATCTTACGGCATAGTGTTGTAAATCACTTTTTTTTACAAACATGAGGAAAGTACACAGTTATATAGAGGGAACTGCTGCTGTAGTACCATCACTTACGATAATAAATATTTCCATGATTATCAATATTAAGTTAACTTGATTCTTTGTATACTGACTAATAAATTCCTGTTTTTCTCAAAATGAAGAAATGAAGAAAAATGACTATGTATACCCTTTCATATGTCCTAGAAGTTAGAACACACAACACTGAGCAACAAAAAAGAAACCTTTTTTTCTTCTCTTTTTTTTTGTCTCGGAGAGTAAACTGTTATTCTGATAGTAATTTTTCTCCTGAATTCAAATATGATATCGGTTTTCTCAATCACGTAAGGTTTCCGAGAGACAGGTTTTTATAATTTCAAACACTTTAATATTTTCTACATTCGTAACTACATAATATTCGAACATTCGGACTTGCCTAGAAAATAAAAAATGACGATTTTCTGCTATATTTCGCCTGTGGAGCATCCCTCTTGATGGTCCAACAATAATCGGCCAGTATATTTGGATTCCATTTGCCTTGATATCTCTTTTCCATAGCTAAAATCTCCTAATGAAAGTGTCCCCTGTGCTCATCGTTCACTGGGCGAAGATAATAAATGGACAAAAAACGTTTATTAAAATAATAATTATTTAAATCCATTCATTGAAATTGAAATAAAAAACTGTGGGTGATGGAGACATTCCGAATACGTATTTGAAAACACGATAGAAAACTGCATTAGGTACAACTATTGGTACTTATGAGTCAAAAATCATGTTCACCAATGTAATTGGAAGACTTCAGATTGTCTTTTGTCTTAGTAATTTCCACATACATGCAGTTCAATATGTGTGTATAAATGTACAGTAGAAGCTCCTTATTGACGGTTCCCTTATTTACGTTTTCATTGTTCGCGGGTTAAAAAATTGCGACATAGTTACAGTATTCGCGGCTAAAAATGTATTTATTCGCGGATAGAGTCGGTATATCTTTTATTAACGCATCGGTAACTTTTATGACTGCAGGCACGTGGTAAGGCGGCTTTTACAAAGATTGATTCAAGCCAAATGGGTAATTAAATATTAAATTAAAACGAACTTTGTTGTCACTAAGCTTAAAGTCCGTTGTTCAAAGCCGCCGCCGCGCCGCCGAATTTCACGTGCCGCTATGTCCGTTGATAAATGCCGCCCTCATCACGATCGGTGTTTTATTGTTTCAACAATTTTGATTGAATAACACTAGCCTCTTCTGCTTTGTTCACAAAGGGGGGGGGGAATTCCGAAGTGGTGTTGCCGCTTAAAGTAAACATTGAATTGCTTGACTGATTACGCGCTGGCGAGTCGATTGCATCACGTTGTTTAAATGTTGAGAATCGTGTATACGATTCATCAAGAAATCCGAAGACAAAATAAGGAATTCTGTCGCTGAATTCACAGCTGAATTGAAAGATCTTATATAAGCGACGAACTGGGGGGGGGGGGAAGTTCTGAACATATCCCCTTTATACCCATACAAATTACCATTCCATATTCACGTTTTTTGTATTCGCAGTATATTCACGGACCCCCCGTGAATAAGGAGCCTTTATTATATAGGCTATATATATATATATATATATATATTAGCCGATTGCCCGATGTTGCTCGGGTATTTATCCCTATCTTCTTGACACCAACGAGAGTCACGAGAGTTCGAACCCGGCCGCGGTCGATGGATTTTTTAGGATGGAAAATCCAAGGAGCAAGTCCTCAGGATGGACTTTAAGCCATAGGTACCGGATATTTCAGGCTCGAAAAAGAACCTTACGCCTGAAAAAGAAGCATCTAGGCAAAATTTGCCGACTTTCATCATCCACGTAATACCTTAGTTGCCTGATAGATGTCTCATTGCGTCAGTTGCTAATCACACGACATTTATGACAATTGTAGGGAAATAAGCGTAACTAAATTCGTCTGGTTAAGAAACTTCCCCTATGGAAGCACCGTGTACATGCAGCGGGAAAAACAGCAATCAATCATCATCATCATCATATTCATCTTGGTACCAATGAACTGCGAAAATAACACTGGTCAACATGATTTTGTCTCATGAGTACCAATAGTTGTACTTAATACAGTTTTTTTATCGTGTTTTCAAATATGTATTCGAAATTTCTCCATCGCCCACAATTTTTTTATTTCAATTTCAATTAATGGATTTAAATAATTATTTTTTAATAAACGTTTTTTCGTCCATTTATTATCTTCGCGCATTGTTAAATCAAAACGGGGAACACTTTCATCAGGAGATTTCAGCTATGGCAAAGAGATATGAAGGCAAATGGAGTCGTAATATGCTGGCCGATTATTGTTGGACTATCAAGAGGGATGCTCCACAGGCGAAATATAGCAGAAAATCGTCATTTCTTACTTTCTAGGCGAGTCCGAATGTTCGAATATTGTGTAGTTACTAATGTAGAAAATATTAAAGTGTTTTAAATTATAAATGTCTGTCTCTCGGAAACCTTGCGTGATGGAGAAAAACCGATATCATATTTGAATTCAGGAGAAAAAAATACTATCAGAATCACATATTTTTCTTTCTGAGACAAAAAAAAAAAGGTTTCTTTTTTGTTGTTCAGTGTTATGGATTGGACACTAATCTCGGTGACTGTCAATTTATTTTTCATTCCTTCTCCCCTCTTACCCTCCTCATGGATGTAGGGGTCAATTCAAGAACGTGATAAATCAGCATGACTATCCCGAAAACCATGGTTTATACAATAATCTCGGCCATTTTTGATATTTAATTTTCAACTTCTTTTTCACTCCCGTTTTCACCACCCCTTAGTAGTGCTAGGGATCAAACTTGGGTTTAATTACTACCAATCAGCTTATAGATCCCGAAACAATTCGAAACTAATATCGATCTCTTTTAATTTTACTTTTCAATCCTTCGCTACTCCTACATTTCACTTCTTACTGCTCTTCATTATTGTTGCAATAGTAATAATTCACTTGCTATTTTTGCAACAGACATTTATGGCTTTAAATGTAACCAGTGATCAACATTAATAAAATTCGTGATAAAATTTCGTTGAGGATCTTCTTCTTCTTCTTAATGGTTTAGGCTTATTTACTAGCCTTTTCCGGCTCCAAATTTCTGCTCTTTTTATGTTTTCTTTGGTCTTTCCAAACTACTTCTTCCTCGTGGTGAATAGCTGTATACTGCTTTAGGCATTTTATTCTCAGTCATCCTTGCCAAGTGTTCTTTCCAGTTTGTTCTGTATTTCTCTATTGTTGTGTTTAATTTCTCTACTTTTAGTTGTCTTATTTCTGTGTTATGTTTTTTGTCTGTTCTTTGATGTCCTGCTATTGGTCTGAGGAATCTCATTTCGGCAGCTTGTATTCTGGCAGATTGTTGTGTTGTCACTGTCCATTTTCGGACCCATAATAATAATAGGCACTGCCATTGTCTTGTGTCATTTCATTATAAATTCTTTCCTGCTTTATTTTTCAAAGTTCTTTTTAGTGTTCCTGTTATATAATTAAATTTATTTAGTTTGTTATTTATATCTGTTTCCGCTGTGTATGATATTTCGCAACCTAGGAAGTTATATCTTACCACTTGTTCTATTGGTTCATTTTCTAATATTATCTTCGTCCGAACTGGATGAGCGCCCTTGAAGGCCATGGTTATTGATTTTCTTGATGATATTTCCATGTTGTATTTTTTTTAAATTTCATTTAGTTTATATAGCATTCTTTGTAGTTCGTCCTCTGTTTTTGCTATTAAAATCTGGCCATCTGCAAAGGCTACTGTTTTTATTACTATATTTCCTAAGTTAATTCCCCCAGCCGTCATTTCCTTCCATGATCGTATCATGTCGTCGAAATAAATGTTAAAAAGAGTGGACAACCTTGCCTAACTCCTCGTGTTATGTGTATTGGTTGCCTTTGATTTGTTTTTATTTTTGTTTTCTCATACATTTTCTTAATTACTGCTATCAAGTGTAGTGGAATTCCATTTTCACTTAATATGCTCCATAATTTTGGTCTAGACACTTTATCAAAATCCTTCATATAATCTATAAAGAGGATGTGCGTCTCTAAGTTGAATTCTCTTCGCTTCTCTATTATTTGTTTTAAAGTGAATATGTTGTCTGTGCAGCTTCTTCCTTTGCTAAAACCTGTCTGCTCTTCTGATATTATTGCGTCTACTATAGTTGTTAATCTTTGGTTGATCATTTTTGCATATATTTTTTATGCTGCACATAGTAAGCTTATGCCTCTATAGTTTTCTGGCTTTTTTATTATTCATAAAATTAAAAATTATAATGTAAAATTATAATTCTTGAAATGAATGAAAAAATAGGAACATTAGAGAATAATATCAGGGAATTAGTATAGAGAAGAAAGGGTTTCAGGCTAGAACAAACATAATTCGGAATGAAAATGGGGATATGATTGCAGATTCCAAGAGTGTATTAAATAGATGGAAGGGTTACTTTAATCAGCTATTAAATGTACATATAGAACAGGACATTGAGGAGGATAATTTATAGACAGCAGAAATGCTAGTCGCAGAACCAAGTTCATTAGAGGTTGAAATGGCGATTGAAAAATTGAAGATGTATAAAGCATTAGGTTCAGAAGAGATCCCAGCAGAACTGATAAAATCAGGGGGAAGAAAAATTGATGGACAAGATACGCTGGTTGCTTACTATGATTTGGGAAAAAGAAGCTCTTCCAGATGGATGGAAGGAATAAATTATTGTACGGTTTATAAGAAAGGAGATAAAACTGATTGCAACAACTACAGGGGCATCTCATTACTTTCAACTTCATACAAAATTCTAACAAATATATTAGTAAGCAGACTTACTTCCTATATTGATGACATTCTAGGAGATCATCAATGTGCATTTAGAAGAAACAGGTCTACAACATATCAGATTTTTAGTATAAGACAGATTTTAGAAAATAAATGGGAATATAATGGGACTGTACATCAACTATATGTAGACTTCAAAAAAGCATATGATTCAATTAAGAGGGAGAAGTTATATAGTATCCTGCTGGAGTTCGGAATTTCTAAAAAGTTAGTTAGACTTATACGAATGTGTCTAAATGGCACAAAGAGTAGGGTACGTGTAGGTAAACAGTTTTCGGACACTTTTGAAATTCAGAATGGGTTGAAGCAAGGAGATGCACTATCTCCTCTACTATTTAATTTTGTACTAGAGCATGCCATTAAATCTTTAGAGAATGAGGAAGGCTTACAACTGAATGATATTAATAAACTGTTAGTTTATGCTGATTATGTAGTATTATTGGCCGATAGAGAGGATATACTAAAGGACAACACGCACACACTATTGAGTAACACTAAGAAATTAGGACTGGAAGTAAATATCAATAAAACTAAATGTATGGTCACACGTAGAAATTGATTATATAATGGAAATGGACAGCTAATGATAAATGAGGGAAATTTTGAGGAAGTGGCTGAATTCAAATACCTACAAACAATAATCACACTGAATATTACTTTATTCCATTCTGAGGTCCAGGACATGTGTTCTTCAGCAAAAGTCATTGTAACTTTCTTATGTGCATCGTTCAGAGGTGTTTTTTTTTTTTTTTTTTTAATTTTAGGTTCTTGTCTTCTGACAGAATTTGTCTTACTCGTCTAGCTGTTACTGGCAACTTCAAATCAGCCTGGATTTGAGAAGAAAACATACTCTTACCTTTTGCTTTACGTAAAATGAGACGTTTAGTGCGCTCAGACCATTTTCTTGTCCGTCCATATTTCCCGTTTTTTTTTTTTTTTTCATATTGTGAGCCCAGTTTGACAAAATTATCAATGACACATCTTGAAGCCCCAGTTTCGTAGGTATTTGTCTATTGGAAAGGCCCATCTCCTTGAAGGCACTAACTCTTGGTTTCTCTTCATTTAATAGAGGCTTTCCATGTGGCATTGTACGTACTACTGACTTGTAACTGATGAACGATGCTCACAGACACGTCGTCTCCATGTAATTGCAGTGTTTTGTTTACATTTATGTCTCAGTAAGGGCCAGAAGTTGACCTGCCTTTATACCGATTTCCACCCCTAGGACAGCGTTTTCTTAGATTTTACGTATTATTTACGTATATATTAAATACAAAATGAGAAGACCTGTATGAAATTACGTCCAAGATAATTATATGTAATCTATGACACACATACGGTATTTGCATAAATATTTCAGGTTGTTTTACTACTAAAAGTTAGTGGCTTTATACCAATTTCCTTCACTGTAATCTACTTCGCTCAAATCATGTGTGACCATATATTTAGTTAAATGTACTTACGTTTCTAATGGATGTCGTTTAGGCTCTACAAAATGCCTTACTCCATTTAAAGTTGTTCTTATTAGAAACTCTTTGATGTAGTTCACCATTGTAAGTGATTTTTCAGGATACTGTGGACCCCTCAAGTAAAATCGTTGCATATTTAATTTTTCATTTTTTTTACTTTGAAACCAAACCTAAAAATGAAGCAGCGTTAAGAAATAAAGTACATAAGTTATCATGATTTAAGTATGTGTATACGACTATAGAATGGAAGGCGGATCCTTGGCACAAATAGTTGGACACTCGCCTTCAACTTCTAAGTCTCGAGGTCGCATCTTGATCCAAGTGTTCGTTGGACGAATCTAAGACAGGTTCTTCCGCAGTCGTCTCCCGTTTTCCCCTGCCAAAAACATTCATCTGATAAAATTGAAGTTGCACATGTTATGAAAAATCCAACCTGAGCAAGGGAATACAGAACAGCTTTAAACAAGAGCAGGAAGAACAATTTATATAACTGTCAACTCTAGAAGAATTGTGGTGTTCACCTATCACGAGTAGGGTGAATTCATTAGAGCAGGTATGATAAACTTACATACTCTCGTATTCAGTCTTATCTCATGTAAAATGCCTTTAAGCGTGTAAGAAAATATATTTCGCTCTCTAACACTCGAAATAAAGAAAATAAAAATATGTATTATCTAGCACACGTATAGCCTATATAAATTATATGGAAGAATCTTAAAATATGTAATAACAACTTAATAGATAAAATAAATAATTCATTGTTTAATTCTTACGCATGCGTAATACAGAATGCATTAGAATTTCAATTGTTCCAAATGGCTGCTTCAATACAATTTTTAAAGCATCAAAAAGAAAAAGCTTCGAAAAGCGAAGAGAGACATTATTTTGAATGTTTTCAAGCAGTTAAGTGAAAAAATCTTATATTAGTCATTAGGGATGTGGTGAAAATAACAGCAGAATTTTCAGGGAAATCAGAAAGGAGGATAAATTCTGTTCAAAATGAAATTGTAAATAAACGATATCTACTGACATGATGCTGTGGCGAGTATTACCACGCCCTGATAACTATTTTGTAGCGACTTGGTTTTACCAACCTTGCGCTGCTTAATAATTTTGTACGTAGACGTCACTGCTACCTTCCGGGATCGCTGGGTTATGATACTGCTGTACTTAGTAAAGGATTCCAAACATTCAACGAAGTTATTTACGACAAAACAGCCTGCCTCGGGCCCATAGAAGGCGGCTAACCATTCATCTTTCTTTTTCCACTTGGACAAGCATATAAATATAACACTGATTATAATTTGCATGGACTGACCTAATTTCGTTATGGGATAGAGAACAATGGCTATTCTTTAAATAAGAACAATGGGCGTAACATAAAATATTGGTTTTTAATACAAAAATAAGTGTGGATTATTATAAAAAAATAAAGTAATATAAATAACAGAACTATATCTTGGAACAATCAATCAAAGCCCAATAATAAACAAAACATAATAAGATAACGACGTACCATTCAAACAATCACACTCAAACGTCTCTAAGCAGAATCGAAAGTCCTTCTTCCATGCTGACTTAGATTAAATTAAATCCAACCATTCTTCGGTGTACAATCCACATGCTTATCTTCTGCATTACCATGCTAACTTCGTCCTTTGCATGGTACACCAGAGTAGGATTCCAACACTGAATCCACTCGTAAAGAACCCAAACGCCACTTGTTAGGCCGATCGACTGACTGTTCAAGTCCACTGAGATTGCCGAGCATATATCAGGTTCGCCAGGAGAAGGGATGTGCGCTACCAAGATGCGCAATGGAAAGGGTAAAGAAGGAAGGGGTAACCACACGGAACACAGGAAACATTGGCAGGCTTCACAAATGTTCGTAAGCGGGAAGGAGCACGAAGATGATAACTGAACCGCAAAAGGCACTTTCGGTTCAATAGCTCCCGCTACACCCTCCGGGTAAAAAGAAAAAGTCCATAGACTTCCAAATAAAGTCCAGAGAAGCAATCCCACGTTGGGAGGGGAACATAAGCACTATTGGATTCCAGCGGTAACTTCAAAGCAAATCTTCCATCGTCCCCAATATCACGATCACCACACCTGCTTTCATGTAGACTATTCCAGCGCTGAAAAATAGACTCCAATTTGATTCAGCCGCCATAGCACAACATTGCGGCGTTCCAGGTGAAGACTCGGGTGACGATAATCCTCGGATTGCCGGATCGCAATCCCGTTCCACCGCTTTCCAGGAATCCATAGTTCCAAAGCCACTATGTCGGTCAGCTGGGCACTCGGGGGTCGGCCGGATCCTCCAAGCGCTCGACTGCCGAACACTCCAGGCATATAGACTGTAGAACTGCCAATGTTTAAGGAAAGGTAACTGAAACAAAGAACAGGCGAAAACAGGAAAGCAGAACCATAGATATGCTTAATTTAACATGTGTCATAATACATAGTAATTTAGCTTTAACATTCAGCTCTTTTTCATTTATAACAAACATGCTTGAATTTACTGGATATCACTACATATTTTTAGCTGACTCACATGTTGTTTCATAACATGGCCATTGACGCTTTCCAATTCCAGAGTAACTGGTGTTAGAAAACGTTTTACAACATACGGTTCAGACCATTTGAACATAAGTTTTCCCATGCGTTGCTCATCAGTAATACATTCTACTATCCCAAACGAAAATATATACATATATAAACAAACTACGTAAACTAAGATTGACATTCTCTGGACAAATGCCCATACCGCTGACATTTCCAACACTGTAGATTCTTCTTTGAATACCCAGAAGGACGATTCGCCGAAGTATTAGATTTATTTAAATTGTCGGTTTTACTTCTTTCACTAAAGTCCCTCTGTTTTTCAGCAATTTCGAAATCCGCCACTTTTCTGGCTAAGAGACACATTTCGGCTACATTCTGAGGTTTTGTAGAAAATACCAAATGCTGTCTAGTAGCCGGGGACATATTTTGCAGAATAAGATCAATTAACTTCTCTTCCGAAAATGAAGGATTCAACACAAGTGAAGCTCCTTGCACATTGGAGATAAACTCCAACAAAGATTCCTTAGGCATTTGGAATCGACGTGACACAAATTTAATCCAAAAGTCTTCCAACAATCTAGGAGGCAACAATGAACACTTCACATGTTCTAAACTTTCCATCCAAGAGAATCTCAATTTAACAACTTCACTCCAGATTTTCAATAAGATTCCTCCGATGCAACTCAAAATTGAGTTTACAAAATACTCATCGGGAACCAATTTCAATTCAAAAATCGAGTTAATTTTGATGAGGAAGACCACTAGCGATTCCTTATCTTCACCATCACAGGGATCTACCTTTCCAATCAACTCTCGGAAAATCCGCTGATTATTCTGCTCCATAAAAGAAGAAAGGTTGGAGACAGTTCCACTAGATAAATCTTTAATAGAACTAAGTCTACGATCACTCATGCTCTTGTGTTGTTCTGCCAAATAATCTTCTTGGGTTGCACCATCTACAATGAACTTACGCTTTATTAATATTTGTTCAGGCTGGGAGAGAGAATTCATGTAATTTTTAAGCCGCTGACGTAATGTGTTTACATCACCTTCAACTTCTATACCTAGCATGCCTAATTCACAAACGAGCTTATCTCTGGATATCACATCCACCCAGCTAGGCATGTTTATAAAGTATGATAGACACAAGATGTAAACAACAATAAGCGAACGTAGTATTACTTGAATAAATCAGTCTCTGTTTTGGAACGAAGAAAGATGAATCAATGTTTACGTAAAGTACAACAAACACGTAAACCAGTACTTAATAACTTCAACATAAGTACAGCATATCTTTCAATATGAAAAATACAAAGTAAACACTTTGTTACCATTTGGGCGCAATTAAACCCAAAAACCAAACCCTTAACCACGCTCTGAGAAACCATTTGTGGCGAGTATTACCACGCTCTGATAACTATTTTGTAGCGACTTGGTTTTACCAACCATGCGCTGCTTAATAATTTTGTACGTAGACGTCACTGCTACCTTCCGGGATCGCTGGGTTATGATACTGCTGTACTTAGTAAAGGATTCCAAACATTCAACGAAGTTATTTACAACAAAACAGCCTGCCTCGGGCCCATAGAAGGCGGCTAACCATTCATCTTTCTTTTTCCACTTGAACATGCATATGAGTATAACACTGATTATAATTTGCATGGACTGACCTAATTTCGTTATGGGATAGAGAACAATGGCTATTCTTTAAATAAGAACAATGGGCGTAACATAAAATATTGGTTTTTAATACAAAAATAAGTGTGGATTATTATAAAAAAATAAAGTAATATAAATAACAGAACTATATCTTGGAACAATCAATCAAAGCCCAATAATAAACAAAACATAATAAGATAACGACGTACCATTCAAACAATCACACTCAAACGTCTCTAAGCAGAATCGAAAGTCCTTCTTCCATGCTGACTTAGATTAAATTAAATCCAACCATTCTTCGGTGTACAATCCACATGCTTATCTTCTGCATTACCATGCTAACTTCGTCCTTTGCATGGTACACTAGAGTAGGATTCCAACACTGAATCCACTCGTAAAGAACCCAAACGCCACTTGTTAGGCCGATCGACTGACTGTTCAAGTCCACTCAGATTGCCGAGCATATATCAGGTTCGCCAGGAGAAGGGATGTGCGCTACCAAGATGCTCAATGGAAAGGGTAAAGAAGGAAGGGGTAACCACACGGAACACAGGAAACATTGGCAGGCTTCACAAATGTTCGTAAGCGGGAAGGAGCACGAAGATGATAACTGAACCGCAAAAGGCACTTTCGGTTCAATGCAAAAAACATAAATGTCTGATTAGGTAGAGCCACATATCATTTCTTGACATAAATAAATAAGAAATGGAGGAACTTTATTACCATCTTACCTTGTATTCAGTCTTATTTCACGTAAAACATAATGTTGCCTAAGAACAATGTTTCTATCGTTTACAATTCCTTACACAATTAAGTCATATGGCGGGTAAAAGTAACACCATGGTTCCCACAATATACGGCGTCAGCGAAGTAATATCTTGTGCAAGTTTGTTTACAGTACATCTGGAAGTTAGCTTGGAATTAGTATAGAAGATTCTCTCGAGAAGCCTATAATTTGGACAATATAAATAGGCTGCGACTCTCATCTGTTCACTTACTAACTAAAATGACGCAATGAACAAAAGAACGGGTCCATTTTCAAAGGAAACTTGCTACTTTTTCTAAGCAGAGTCTATAGGATCGTTAATCTACAGACGAAACTGGCAATGAGGAGTATTAAATGTATTGTACCTTGTAATAGTATATTACGATGCGAAGTTGGGAAGTGGTTTTTACAGAAGCGATGAAATGTTTAAAAACCGAGCGATGGCGATGGTGTTTTCAAAATAATAGGCTAAATAATAGTAAAATAATAAAATTTTTGTTTGAAATATTTGCGTTCATTATAAAACAACTGACTAACGTTAACAGCATGGCCAGTGTTTATTAGTTGAGACTACAGCAGGCCGTGACACCAATCAGGCATAAAATGGAGGCAAGTACGTATTTATTATTTTATATTATTTCAAATAAAGTTCTGTTCATTTAAAATGCAGTGATATGTTTCTTATAATGTATATTAACACTACTTTTTGGATATATTTTTGCCTATACATTGTACGTAGTGCAGTGGTTTTACCTCTCGCACAAGGTTTGTAATATGTAATATTACAGTATTGTTATTTAGGTTGGCAACCTCGAAATGTAGGAAGTTGAACTTTCAATCACGGTCGCCTTTGCTGTAGTACGACAAAACGCACTATCGCGCAAAAATATTGTTTTCAGTTATTAATATACGTATAGCTCAAATATTCAGAAAAATGTTTCATAGCAAACAATTTCCTGAGTAATAATTTTATAGTAAACATGTAATTTTGGCTAGCTTGATAGTAAAAATATAACACTGTGCGGAGAGGTCCCTGAGAATATGATGTTAAGGGAAATTTACTGAAAGAATCGAAATGGATCCAATATCCCAATACAGTGTTAACTTCTTCTTCTTGTATCTTGTAAGCCCATGTTTCCCTTAACAGGCATTTAGGCGGTCTCCCCCTACAGGGAAGAATTTGAACCATACTAATTTAGTTACACTTGTTTTAGCATAGATGTCATTTGAGTGGTCCGTGGTCAGCGTACTGCCTCATACTGGCATCTAGGAAACCAAGGTAGTACTAGGACGGGAAAATTCGGTAAATTTTGCTTAGAAGCCTTTTCATTCAGGCTTAAGGATCTTTTACGAGCCTGAAAATCTTCAGACTCGGGGCCCACGGCTTAAAGTCCCTCCCGGAGGACTTGCTCCTTGGATTTTTCCATCCTAAAAAATCCATCGACCCCGGCCGGGTTTGAACCCGCGACCTTAGGGACCAGAGGCAAAGAGCATAACCATTAGTCCACCGCGGCCGATACACTATTTTTTTCATAGGATTTAAGGAGAGAACCTCAAATCCACTTAAAATATTAAGCAGCCAGGCTTCAAGAAACAAGAAGAGTGGGCAAGCATCCAGGCTTCAAGAAAGAAGAAGACTCTGGGCAAGCCTCCAGGCTTCAAGTAACAAGAAGACTCTAGGCTACCATAAACTGAAGTGAAAAAAAAGATAATAAAACACTACCAGGATGAAACCACTTACCAAAATAGATCCAAAATATGTCCCAAAAGTTCGAAGGAACTTAGGAACATCAAAACAATTAATGTTGAAGACCGTAACAGACCACTATGAGTAATATGCGAAAAATGATGACTATGAATAGTAAATTTGATGTTATTTTGTTTTATTCTAAAAACCGAAGTGATTTCTAACCACGTTCGCTCTTTACGTTTTCCTCTTAGCCCCTGAGGTGTATGTCCAAAAATGTTGTACCCAACACTTCACAGAATTTTCTTCATAACCTACCAATAAGTGAACATGTAGGAGACTAGGTACTAAACCATTATAACTGCGCAGTTTGAAGCGTGATCATTTATGGAACGCGTTAATGTGACGAATATAATTCACTTCCATTAAGAACGTCTTATCACAGAATAAAATCAAAAACATATTACAATCACAGCAAGACACAAGTTTGCAATCAAAATTTTCACACCGATTCATAATGTACAAGATATACCCATTAGCTTTTTTAAAAAAAAACATAAATAGCAATTTGGTAAAATCACCACTGGATTTGAGGTTTAAGTTTTTTATTTTTCTTTCTTTTTAATTTGTAGCTTTATTTTAATTATTTTTTTAGTTTTAATTCTTTATATATATATACCCTATATATATATATATATATATATATCATCATCATCATCATCCGGTATCATGGCAGCTGCCGCCGTCTTCCGGAAACCAAACGCCATTCCTCTCTATCCATCCATTAATCTTCCTCCATTCCTCTGATATTCATAGCTGCTTATATATATATATATATATATATATATATATATATATATAGTAATTCTGCCCGAGGGCAGGTCTTTCACTGCAATCATAGCATTTTCATGCTATGCTTTGCAGCTTTACTAGGGAATTATAGGTGCATTCCACACCGGTGAAGGATGATGATGATGGGAAAGATGATAATAATGGCCGGATGATTTTCGGGGACCGTTGGGCCCTAAGCTTCCTGACATTTGCCTTACAGGTGAAAAAAAGCCCGAAAAAACCTCACCCAGGAGCCTCTCCCGACCGGGAATCGAACCCGGGCCCGCTGCGTGACAAGGCAGCACGCTATCTCGAGACCAAAACGGTGGACATATATATATGTTTTTTAAGAAAGTATAGGGCACACACTCGGATCCAAATAAAACATCTTACCTCGTCGGAGTGAAAGATAGACATTCAATTAACAACGTCGTGTTAACGGAGTGGATTCGAACCCAGTCATAGATTTTTCAGGACATAAAAATACTGAATATGGTTTCATTCTGAAGGGGAAAAAAACCTCCGGTCCCCTTATTGTAGTTTTAGGAAACGTAAAAGACCATTAAAAACGAAAAAATTCAAAGTTTATAATTTTTACATAAAAATCGTAATTTTATTTATGACATCACTTTCCGCTAAGAAATCATACAAAATAACTCTCTAACACTATTAAACCCGTAGATTCATGGCCGCGCGAACATAAGCACCCCACATATTCTGAGTTAATGTTTTCCAATCATCCCCTGTATAATTTATCTCCATCAAGTCATGGTAAATGTCCTTCTCACACCTCATTCTTGGCCCCGAGAGTTATGCCGACAGTTACATTGCTGCCAAAAGCGTTACTCATGCCGGGCAGGTCAAAGGCGATATGCTAGACAAAAAGAAAATAAATACCTTGGTCGAAAGAGTGACATTCTTTTATGCTGAAAATGCAATACATACTATTGCTATAGCTAGTTTTAATATACAAAATATGATTAAATAACAATAAGAGTAAAAAAGGGCCTAAACCTTAGGGTTAGTATGAGTTTAAGACTCGTACCTTCACAGAAAAAGGCACGAGATGCCAACCGAATTGTCAGTTATACGTGGCGGCTGTCTTTATCCCCAGAATAAGCGTTTGTTACTCATTTCGCTTAGAGGCCGAGCCGGTACCAGGGTCATGGTGCCGCCAGAAGGTTTAGACGGCCAGCTTAAAATTCCTGACCCCATTGGTACTCTAATTTCCGATCTTTCGGCTTATATTACACTGGTCGACAAGGTTTTCTTCACAAGAAATCTGATTAGTGAATCTAGTGCATTTTTTCACACTGAATTCAGATATGTAGTCAGAATTTTTGCATCAGGCACAGTTTTTTTTTTGTGACAGCTACTTTTTAAAAATTGTTTTTAGCATTCTCTTCTTCCGGACTTCTTTCCGGAAAATATTGGGGATGTCTTTGATGCGCACGGTAAGCGTTTTCATCAGCAAATTTCCACAATGGAAAAGAGGTACCAAGGCAAGTGGAGTTCCAAAATGCTGCCTGACTACTGTTGGGCCAAGAAGAGAGATGTTCCAGATGCAAAATATGCCCAAAAATCACTATCTACCACTTTCTAGGTAAGTCAGAATGAGTTAGAGTTAGATGGATTTTATTAAAAACTATAAAAATTACAAAAATGTAAATAAATATCACAGAAAAATCTTGTCTGATAGGAAAAAACTGAAATTATATTTAAATTCAGGATAAAAATACTTCTAAAATCTCATATTTTTATTCTTGTGAAAGAAAAAAAGTTCATTTTTGTCGACCAGTGTTATCTTAACTATGTTAGGATGGGCACATTTAAGGAGCAGTAGCACTTACACACATGGAACTTTCATTGTTATAAGGGGACACACCGATTATATTACGAATTGGTTAAAACAATGTCCGATTGGGTTAGGATTTTTAAAATGCACTAAACATTCTGGTGATACTATGCCCTGAGGTTGACTGAACCTCTAACGGAAATGAGAACCAGATGCTTTTATCGAAGTAAATGCGTCCGTCAAGATGGACTGACAACCCGACTGACGTCTGGTACCGATTGTCTAGAGAGATGGGGAGCCTTAAACCTCTTACTATTCCAAAGGTTTCCTGAGGTCTATAGTGGGATCACTTTACATTTGCCTTTACAGTTCTGAAAGTAAAATTAACTATATCAATAGAACATATCTCCAACAATCATTATTACACATACTTTCGGTCGCAAGGAAATAAATATACAGTGTTATGTTGCTGGGTCTCAACTAGACAATGCTCTGTAGCGGAGATGCCAGGCTATTGGTAAATTAAATTTAGTATTTTAATCGAAATAATTGGATCAATTATTCATAAATTAATGTTTTTAAAAAAAGTTATTTTTCGTGTTTCTTCAACATTCCCGCATTAAGTCTCATGAAAATAATCCACTCAATTTAGTCGTATCATTAAAATGAAGTGTTCTGTTGTAATCTGGTACTTTCAAATACACAATAAAACAATTCTAGAGAAAAAAAAAACATCCGAGATCTTTGTACTGGTATCATAAACTACACAACACATTCATTTATGTTACAAAGAGAACGATTGTGTTACGAATTATTATATTAACCTCTTGCATCATTTGATAGATAAAAATGAGAAATATTTAACACATTATAGGGCGGCTCAAAACAATATTGACACTCCTAGTAAGTTTTGCAGGAGGGAAAACTTATTGTTCTAAAACACGGGATTCGAGAAGTACTTGGATTTCCCAAACTGAAAGAAGGCAAATGTAATTCAAATTATTTTTAAACATCAATTAGGGCCTACCATGTCTATTGCATATGACTACAAATATGATTCATCCAGTCATTATACATTATACAATACAGTTTATTATCAGGCAAAAAAATCAGGACTTGTGATCCTAATTTCCTGATCTTAGAGTGTAGGAAACCTCTGAAAAACGACCCCGGGCCTGCTGCGTGAGATACAGTCTTCTTATTCATAAATTCATACATATTGTAAAAATCTATCTGATATTAGAGTTATTCGAATTAAATGAAGATTAGATTTTAAATATTTATTTTGTGAATTTCTGACATCTGTAGGGAATTAAGCTAACTAAATTAGTTTGGTAAAGAAACTTCCGCTAGGGGAACATCCATCTCTCCACGAGGGACGTATGGGGTATATACATACATAGGCCTACATTTTGTGAAATTGGAGATACAAGAGGACTAGATCAACAAAGGATATTTTAATCAAATATGTGGGACAATTAAAATAACCTTTTACTTAATAAAAGCATGGAAAGGCATAGTTATAAAATTATACAAAGCAGCTACAACAGCTGGGGGACCCGATATGCTGACCACATGTCACCCCTATACTGGCTGGATGATCGTAACCTCGTGATTAATACATGTAGATGTGAGGCCAGCAGCCAGCTGGTAGGCCAAGGGCCTTCTAGGACTGTCGCGCCATGGAATTTATAGGCAATTCCTTCTATTCCATATGATAAGAATGCTAGACTCTTGGAAATAAAATAAAAGCATCAGAAATTAAAATTTTGGGAACAGTTGCTGGATACAGAAGGGGAGATAAATAGATCATTGTAAATCATTGTAATCACCACCATCTTTCTTTTATGTCGTAGTCATGAAAGGACTGTTACAATCTACGAAAAAATTATTTCTTCCTTGGCCGTATCAACAATCTTTTACCATTTCGTTGATACTTTAAAATTGCCTTAGGAATTCTGGATCTGGAATTACGGTCCAGTTCTGTTGGAACCGATAGAACAATGAGTATAATGGAATAGTAAGAGAATAAAAAAAAACGTGGTGCGAAAAGGCCTAGATGGCTGTTGACTTAACTCGGCTGCTGGCCTCATATCTGCATGTGTTGACCACAAAAGTGGACAATCGTCCAGCCAGTGTAGGGTGACAGCAATTAGGGTCATGAGCCATTATAGCTGGTCTTCTCAACCTTGAGTCGCTATTTATTGTAGCTACTCAAATTTCTCTCCATACTGGGTGGCACCGGTCCCATACTCGCCAAAATTCCATAAAAAGAATTATTCCCCATGGAAACTCGAACCAGCACAAATCCATGCCTTAAATCACTCGGCAATGGCGCGGGACAATAATAAGACAATAATTAGAAGTATTTAGATGTTTGAGCCAATAAGAGATGAGAGACTTTAGACACAATGAGGAATTAAAGAAAATGTATAAAGAAAATGACGTCAATTTTATTGAATCTGGACGGTTAAAATAGGTTGACCATACACAAAGATTGACGAATGTTGCTATCTAAACTCCATGCCTTGGCCAATCAACCGACTGCTGACCTCACATCCATATGTATTAATCACAGAGATGGACGATCGTTTAGCCGGTTTTAGTATGACATATGGTCAGCATCACCCAAAACAATAATGGTCTTACATCCAGAATGATATAAAAGAGCTGGAGACCCAAAGGGAGACGGGGTGAATGCTGATGCTAGAAGCCTGAATCCAGAATTGATGGATCGTAGCATTGGACCAAAAAAGATGGATGACGATTTTTTAGGAGACCAAGTTTCAAATATGAAATATAGTCCAACAGAATAATAAATAATAATAATAATAATAATAAGTTATTATTAATTAATGTATTTATTTACATACATATTTTCAAATTTTACACATCTTTCTGCGCCTAAAGTTTTATTTCCCTTCTCCACTCGTCTCTATCAATCCACTCCATTTCCTCCAGTCCTCCTGTTCTCATTCCAGTTCTTATTTCTTGCATCCACGAGTTTCGAGGTCTTCCTTTCCTTCTTCTTCCAGGTGGACACCATTCCAATGTTTCTCTCGGTAACCTTCTTCGTTTATTTCCATCCGGCTTTAAATCTTTAGACTTTTTAGCATTGTTACGTTTTTTGTAACGAATAGGAAGCTGGCCTGATGCAACAACCCCCAACCTGGTGGACCAGGTGATTTTTGGTCAAGGTTTTCTTCCTCTAACCTCTAACCCTTATCAAATCAATGACGAACTGCAAGGCAGCAGTATCTGTAACGTAGATAAGGGGCCCTCGCAGAGTACTATCAGCCGGGGTACTGAAACCTGGTTTTTAAGTTGTTACTCCACCTCCTCACCCTTTTCTAACCTGGCTTGGGACAGGATTTGGCGGGTTTAATAATGATAATAATTAGATGATGCTTAATTTAAATAAATTATAAAAAAATACTATAATCATATAAACGGACGCCAGAATCTCGAAAAGATTAACTTTCAATGCAAAGCTAAAGGGAAGAGGGAGGGAGGAATAGAGAGGAAGATATATATATATATATATATATATGGTATGATACGAAAAATTAATGCCTGGTATATATATATATATATATATATATATATATATGGTATAAGAAAAATAAATGCCTGGACGGGATTCGAACCCGGATCTCTCATTTAATTATATATATATATATATATATATATATATATATAGAGAGAGAGAGAGAGAGAGAGAGAGAGAGAGAGAGAGAGACGGGAAGAGTCCAAAAGTGTAATCCTTGAGGGTGATGATGACGATTAGCGGCGAAATGGATGGTGATAATGATATTGCAACCCAGCATTTGCCCAGGCGTCTGGGGAAAACTACGAAGATAACCTCAAATTGGGCCAATTGAACTCGTGATATCACAAAAATCATTCTAACATTACCGTCTGACCCAATTCAGCCAGCATATTTTTATTACATCGTAAAAATCCATTATTTTGCATGCCATCCTCAGAACCTACCATAGCATTCCGTGCATTAAATATTTCACGAAATTAATACATTCTCTTAGATTAAAATCATGACTAATGCATTATATCGAATTTCTTTACATCAGAACTGTAGATGATTTATAATTCATTAGTAGTAAAAATTCCATTAATCCATCCCTCTGAAATGGGCGATCACGAGATTTACTATGATATGAACAAGTCCATATACTAGTGCATTTGATAAGTAATGGCAACATCAGCGATCCTAGCGATGACCATTGTAATCTTGTAGTGTATTGTTGAGTAATATTTGTTGTATAAACCAGTAACATTGAAAGTCTGAAAATAGCAATATTTTATGTTTATAACATGTGGTAAGTAATACCGCCCTAAAAAGATGATAAGTAGAATTTGTTTAGAAAGTGGAATTGTGAAGTATTGAAACATCCACCAGACATGAGCCCCTATGATTATAATTTATTCTCAAAGATTAAACAACCTAGGTTCTAATTTCATTATCATGATTCATTTCATCCTTAATCATCATTTTAATTTTGATATATTTTCATGATGGATATAACTTATGAAGAAGAACAAGATATAAATAAGAAAATGCAGACATTTCAACATACTTGTGGAACAATCAGACGAACACTGAGGAACAAAGTAAGAAAATATACGCAGCTAATATTTTACTCAACGATGGTACTACCAATGACGATGTATGGAAGTGAGGCCTGGGTCCTGAAGGAAAAAGAAAAAAGTAAAATTCAGGCAGCGGAAATGAGCTTCCTACGGGCTGTGAAAGGTTGTACAAGAGAAGAACATATTAGAGAGGAACTAAAAGTACAACCACTTCAACAAAAAGAAGAACATATTAGAGAGGAACTAAAAGTACAACCACTTCAACAAAAAGAACAACACAGGAACAATTAGACAGAACATCTGCAAAGGATGACAGAGGATACGATACCAAAGATGGCACTGATGTATAATCCTGGATGACAAAGATCAGTAGGAAGACCAAGAAAGCGCTGGGCTGAACAGATGTGAGATCGGAACAGGCAAAGACTTAATCCGTGACGGATGATGATAATGATGAAGGCTAAGGCAACCAATTGGAATATATTTCTGTGAGAGAATTATAAGTTGTATGCTGATGACCAAGTGATTCTGGAAAGTAAATATTGTGAAGAGCTCATATTTTTTTTAAAACATATACTAAATGTAGTATGACAAATTCAGCTAACAAAACTAAATCAATGGTCATGCAAAGGAAGGAATTAAGGCGGTTTAAAATAGTGATTGATCAAATCATTGAACAGGTTAAATTATTAAATACTAAATTATTTGGGAAATATAATAACACATGGTATGGAGGATCTTGATAATAAAATTTCCAAATACAATCAAATTAACCTTCCGTCGGGCGCATCTGATCTGAGAGGCACAGGTTGTCAATTTTGTCCCATTCCACTGTCATCAGACAGCGTTAACGACTGGGCATCCAAGTAGCTGTTTCTTTTTACTTGCAGTAAACAACCACCCCACTCAGTTTGCTCTCGAATTACCCGTTTAAGGAGTGCACTGCAGTCGTGTTTATGCAGGAATAGAACACGTGATACTGCTATCTATGAGTGAATGGACGAGGGACGCTGACAGTGAACACGTGTAGCTTCGTAATTCTTCCGCCTGCAGAGATATTTTGAATGACTAATACCACAGTGGGTTGTAAATATTTTGTTCAGAGAAGCTCACTGCGCCAGAAGTCATTACATTATTGAAGATGTGTACTTTGAAAATATTTGCAAAAAGAAAATTGTTTATTTAACTTATTTAGACTAAATAATGTTATATTCTTGAATAATTTTGCTAAAAAACATAGGCTAAATGTTGATGTGAACTATTTTCAAGTATATTTCAACTGAAGCTAACTTGTTCTTTCTTTTATTTCACGTTGTTTGGTGGCTCGTCACAAATATTTGTTTATCAATATTATGTCCAATAAAAAGTTTTCTAGCAGCAAATTTTTAATATTTTATTCTTTTGACATCCCTAACAATAACATTTCTTCCACTTCCCATTTGTTCAGATTGGCAAACAGTGTGTTAAATATTTTTTTAAGCGTGTGCTGATCAGGCACATTGTGCTCGAACTCAAAGGTCAGAATATTGCGCCCGATGGATAATCACGAGATGTTTGGAAACAAAATAAGAAAGAAACAATCAGATGAGACTCCATAAAATAACATCTAATCCTGCACTGATGTTTGGATCAGAAATCAACTTTCAGAAAGAAAGATGAAAGGATATTGGAAGTACAACTGATGAGATTCCTTAGACCATTAGTTGGGCTTGCCAAACAAGATCACATCCCTAATGAAACAATAAGGGAAGGCGTATAAGATGACAATATACAGTAAATCGTTACGTTAATCCGGAACCGTGATTAATGCGGGAATCTGTCCAATGTGAACAAATTTATTGGTCCCGGCGAAATAATAGTATTTTTAAATGTATTTATTTTGCATAAAACGGAATCTGTCCAACGCGGAAACGGAAGGATATTTCTACACAATTCATGTCGAAGTCGCTCATACATACTATACTTCACTTTTCAACGGCAGCGGAACTACAATATTAATCCAAGATACATTAAAAGACATACGGTACTCTATAATGTATGATTATTAATAAGTTTCAGCTTTTTATAATTTTGTCTAATGTGGAAAAAAATTGGTCCCATACGATTCCGCTTTGAGCAAGTTTTACTGAAGTACAAGATATCTCACTAAACAGAGAACAAGGGAAGAGACACATATGTCATGCAATTTGAGAGGTTTCCCAAAAGTGCGCTGAATTAAAACAGATGGTCTGAAGGAAGTTGGGAGACTATTGAGAAGATGGTCTAACCATTTTTTTTCAGTCATGAAACGCGCCTTTGAAGGCCTCAATCCTTGTTAGTTTTGATGACGATGATGTTGAATGCTAAAAAATAATTCAACACTTAAATTTGATAATTTTTATTTAATAAAAGCAACCACAAAGTACATGAAACTCACATAAAAACATTAAATGTAATGATAATGTTAAACGATTCCGGGCCATGTGGCCGTGGTCTATAACTGTATTTCTTCCAGATGTTTCTCCCTCAATTGCGAAGGGCATCTTTAGTGGCGAGTGCTTCTAGGTGATGTTGCCTTGTAGTAGAATCTGCTGTAAGTGAGTCTACTACAAGGTAACATCACCTAGAAACACTCACCACTGAAGATGCCCTCCGCAGTTGAGGGAGAAACGTCTGGAAGAAATACCAGCTATAGACCACAGCCAAATAGCCCGGAATCGTTTAACACTATGATTACCGGCCGTGAAAGCCTGCATTCCCCAATTAAATGTAATGTTCTATTAATTATTAAATTGGCGATGTATCCAATAAGATACACTGATTTAATTTATCTATTTTTTTAAAACAGCATAACAATAAATGAGTAGAAATTACTTAAATTTGTGTTAAATTGCAAATAATGTACAATAATAACTTTAAAAGTTTTACATTGTTTTGTTTTCATTGCAGTCTGAAACATTTAAATAAGTGGTACGAGAAATTATTGTTCCGTCAATTTAAAGGGTTAACTAATCTATTTTTAATTGTGAGGCTGCCATTGAAAACGCACCTTAAGGAGGCAAAATCAATTTTGTGATATTGAAGATATTGAAAGAGGAGAAAATGTTGAACATTAAAAAAAGTCATTTTGTAGGATAAAAATTACATTCTTTATTGAATTTTTAAAAATTTGCTTTTAAAATAGGAATTTTGAGTAAATTGTACTAAAAAAGTTTAACTTTAAAAAATTATATAAACATTTGTCTTACTTACTTACTTACTCACTGGCACTATCGAACCCGTAGGTTCATGGCCGCGCGGACATAAGCTCTCCACACATCCCTATCCTGAGCTAATGCTTTCCAATCATTCCCTGTATAATCTACTTCCCTCAAATCATAGTTAATGTTGTTCTCCCATCTCATTCTTGGTCTACCAACTGGGCGTTTTCCTTCTGACTTTCCTACAAGAAGTTGTTACAAGAATTAAATTAATATTTTATTACCTCACTTCATATCCTTTTATTCTTCTAGACTGCAGTTTCGGAGCTATATATCCATCATTAGTAGCCTCTCGTCGACCGGTGTTATGTCGTTTCTTGGCGGTTTTCTTCTTCCTTCTCAGAACGCGATGAAGATATAGCTCCAAAACTGCAGTCTAGAAGAATAAAGGATATGAGGTGAGGTAGTAATATATTTATTTATTAATTAAATAAAAATAAAACTTACAGTTTCATTTGATTTTCATATTTATTAAGATATAATTTAGTTACAGCTGTTTCGGTACACTGTACCTTTTTCAGATATGTTAACGAATTATGAATTCTGTTATTATAGTACATACCAACTGCGGCCGCGGTGGACTAGTGGTTATGCTCCTTGCCTCTGGTCCCAAAGGGTCGCGGGTTCAAACCCGGCCGGGGTCGATGGATTTTTTAGGACGGAAAAATCCAAGGAACAAGTCCTCCGGGAGGGACTTTAAGCCGTGGGTCCCGAGTCTGAAGATTTTCAGGCTCGTAAAAGATCCTTAAACCTGAATGAAAAGGCCTCTAAGCAAAATTTACCGAATTTCTCCGTCCTAGTACTACCTTGGTTTCCTAGATGTCAGTATGAGGCGGAACGCTGACCACGTACCACTCAAAATGACATCTATACGAAAAGAAGTGTAACTAAATTAGTATGGTTAAAATTCTTCCCTGTAGGGGGAGAGCGCCTAAATTTCTGTAAAGGGAAAAACATAGGCTTACAATACAATACATACCAACTGATCTAAGCAACAATACAATAATTTTTTTTTCCAAATGCCCCAGGTTTGACTTTCGAAATTCCTGGTTTCTCTCCTGGCATGCCGTACTTGTAACCCACTTTTGAGGTTGGGGCGCCTGGAAGGCGGGGTTACGTTGCCCCGATGATATGATGGGTGATGATGATAATGGTGCGCCAGGAGAGTCCCTAATCCTAAGCTTAACCTAAGATGAATATGAATGATGATGATGATTGCGATGGCCATATGATTTCGGGGACCGTTTGGGCCTTAAAGTTTTCCTGACATTTGTCTTGCAGGTGAGGAAAAACCGATAAAAACCTCACCCAGAAAAACTGTCCCGACCGGGGATCGAACCCGGGCCCGCTGCGTGACAAGGCAGCACGCTACCCCGCGACCACAGCGGTGGACACAATACAACAATAAATCTATAAGTTTTATTTTTATTTAATTAATAAATATGGATTTTCATCAAGTAAACACCAACTCAATTGATTAAATATTAATTTAATTCTTAAATTAAACCTCAGAGTTTTTCCTTGTGTGAAAGTTAAATAAAGACCTGTCTTACAGTTTGATGAATTAGAAAGATGGAGTAATAACCTTTTAGTTATATGAAACAAATAAAATATTACATAAAATACCTGCATAAATTAAATTAAATATTATTTGCAAAATAATCAAATATTGGTCCTTGGTTTAATGATCTCATTAAAACAGACTGCTTCATGATCTCAAAATTGTCCTGATCCCCTTTATTTTGCAGTACTAAAAAATTGTTTGCTGACTTATGGAGGGGTTTCCTAGGCAGCTTCACAGTTTATTAAAACATTGATGGACAATCTCTCACAAAATTAAATAAAATAACAGAGTTTGAAACATTTTAAAATTAAATTCTACTCTATATTATAAGAGAACTGAATTACATAAAAAAACTTGAAAAAATGTATTTACCAGTTTATACTCTACATTATTTAACTTTCTCTCCATTAAAAAAAAACTAATTTGAAAAATTCAATTATCAAATTCTACATTAAAACAGAACTGATGTTATTCTTTAGAAAATAGAAGATTAAAAAAAGTATCTTCATCAAATTCTAGTCTAAATTACCAGTATGTAAAAAGTCCAATACTTGAAAAAAAAAATTAAAAGTATATTATATTTTATTTTAAACATAAAAGATTCTATATTTGAAAACATACAAATAAAATTTGAAATAATCATTGAATACATTCTGGTCCATAATTTTAATAGTTGGGGAAAATGAGTGAAATTTGAATTAATTTATTCATAAAATTCTTTACACTTAAATTTAATTTTAAAATCAATGCAAAGGGTTTTTTACTTTGGACATACAGTGAGTTTCACTCGACCTGTGGCCAATAGCAGTAAAAGTAATTAGAAGCATTGAGCCATCAACTTGCGCTGCCCAAGTTAGTGACCGCAAGTCATGTGAAACTTACTGTATTTAAAACTTTCTCCTGAAGAGAAAAAATTTGAGGTATTTTTTTTTTAAATTTACAAATATATATATATGATATGAAATGAAAAAAGAATGCTTGAGTCGGGATTTGAACTCGAGTCTCTAAAGTTATATATATATATATATATATAGTGGTATCACTGAGGAGCCTGTATCAATTTTCACGTTAAAACGTAATTATTTTCCATATATTTGTTGGTTTTTGTATTCAAACTAATGACTGAATTACTGCATTTGCTATGATATTAATATACACTCTTTTGCTTGTTCAGATTCGTGCATTTCACTCACAGAATATTCACCCAAAGTGAAATCTCACCATGATTTTCGACCCATGGAGAATATATTAACAGAAATTTAATGCAAAGAATGTTCAATCAGAGATTATTTTCCCAACATATTTATTCAGCAGTTTTGTGTACAAGTTTGTACGTCAGACACCCAGAGCGTGTGGACATTTCAGACAGCCATTTTGTGAGAACAAGAACATAAAGAATAATCCACACGAGTCTTAAACTTATAAAGCTAATCATGGAGGTTTAGGGATTAAATTCTTTGCCTTATGTCTCAAGATCCACAAGTTCAAACTCACCCGGGGTCTGGAAAAATCCAAGGGACAAATCCTCTGGGGGAGAATTAAAGTGGTGGGTCCTGAAACTGAAGATTTTCATGCTCATAAAAGAGCTTGAAGCCTAAATTGGAGTCTCTGATCAAAATTTAATCAGCCTTTCCCATCCAAATAATTCCTTAGTTACCTACTACATGTTTCTTTGTGACAGTGTGCTGACTACATATCACTAGCTGACATCTATAGAGAAATAAATTCAACTAAATTAGCTTGATAGGGAGCACCCTTGTCCCACATGAGGATGTACAGGTATAGACTTGATTAAACTTAAGACTAATCTTATTTTTTCCACTTTATGTAGCATGTGTTATTTTTAAAAAGATTTGGATGGAAGAGAAACATTTCATTAGATTGGAAACATCATCTTCATCTTCATGGTAGGTCGTTGGCCTGTTCTGTTCTCAGAATTAATCTTCCCATCATCTTCTAGGACGTCCCACATCTCTATAGCCTTGAGATTGGTACAACAGTGCTTGTTTTGTTAGCCTAGAAGAGTCCATTCTTAAAATATGTTCATGCCATTTTTGTTTATAGTTTTGTATTTTTTCATTTAGAATAAACATTTTTAGTTCTTGCCTCAAGATCAAGGAAGAAAACCTCGATCACAAATCACCTGGTCCTCCTGAAAGGGGATTTTGTGGATGGGTTGGTAGCCCACCCAATTAAAAAATATATTACTCGTAACTTTCAGAGGAATAGATTGGAAACCTGGTTTAATAATAAAGATGCCGAAATAGAGTGATAAGACAAAAGAGAATTAGCGAGGCATTTTTCTTTTATCCATTCCAAGTCTAGCTTTTTAATAGTTATTTGAAATGACAATGAATCAGCTTTGGACACCCAGATTAGGAGAGACGAACGTTTCAGATATAATCAAAATTCTGTGGACCAAATAAACACTATGTATCATTCTATTCCATAGTGTTCTGCCCTAGGGCAGGTTTTTCACTGAAATCATAGCATTTTCATGCTATGCTTTGCAGCTTTACTAGGAAAGTATAGGTGTGGTAGCTTCTCATTGCTTTTCACACCATGAATGATGTGATGGCCAGAAGATATTCAGGGACCATTTGGGCCTCAAAGCTTCTTGATATTTGTCTTACAGATGAGGAAAACCCCCCAAAAAAAACTCACCCAGGAAGCTTGTCCCGGCCAGGAATCAAATCTGGACCCACTGCGTGAAAAGGCAACATGCTACCTCCAGACCACAGTAGTGGACTTGTGCATCATTATAGAACAGAGCGATTTATAAATGTTCCTTTGGTATAGTGTATAAAATATGTGGTGGAATTCATCATTATACCTCACCTGTAATGATTTCCAGCAAGGTTCCATATTGAAATATGGTCAGTGATAAGAAAATGTGGATACCTGAGTAGATAGTAAATATTATAAAGGGCATGTATAAGAATTTTAAATGCCAATAAATTCATAATAATAGCAGCATATCACAACCCATAAATTTTTATCAAATGCAATCGGACAAGAATGAATTTTATCACCAGAATTGTTTCTTTTTGTAATGGATGATCTTATGCATTGGGTAACAGATGGAAGAGGATTCATTGCCGATACCTATAAACACTGGAAGATCTTTATTATGTAGATGATACATGTCTTTTCTCTCATTGATATAAAATATGCAAAATGAAATATTGGACTTACCAAAGGAAGCAAAATCAGCTGGAGTGATAATAAATACAAAACTAAAAAAAAGTGAATGAAAAACTCTGCATATAATAGAATAAAATTGGAAGATCAGATTATAGAAGAAGTAGACTCCTTTATTTATTTGGGAAGTGCTGTTACAACAAACAGGAAGTATTTTAAATGATGTAGCTCAGAAAATAAACAAAGCAAATATTTTTTTTTAAATCATTACGAAGTAACATTATGAGGTTTAATTTAATAATTGAGTTTTTTATTTTTTAAACATTCTCACCTCATATGACAGTTTTGTCGGACATAATATGTTTCAAGGCTGTTGCCCCGTCGTAAGTGTGATATGCTGACAACAGGGCAACAGCCTTGAAACATATTATGTCCGACAAAACTATCATATGAGGTGAGAATATTAAAAAAAACAAAACTCAATTTTTAAAGCAAATATTGCCTTTATGGCTCTGAGAAATATCTGGAAAAATTAAAGAATTACAAGAAATACTAAACATAAAATATTCAGAAGCAATGTTAAATCTGTATTATTATAAGGTTCAGAAATCTGGTTAATAAATAATAAAATATAAATCAAAGCTACAAACATTTATAAACCACTGTTTGCATACAAATATTCAATATACACTGTCCAGAATTTGTAAGTAACCAAGCTTGTAGGATAAAACTGGTGGAGATCCAAATTAGGAGGAAATGGCACTGGATATCCCACACTCTTATACAAAAACTCTGACTATGTTGAAAGACATGCCCTTGATTCGAACTCTTAAGGAGAAAGAAATAGAGGACAATCACATGGTATCTGGAAGCAAATTGTTTATGATGAATTGAAGAGGGTAGGAAAATCCTGGAATGAAGTGAAAAATGTTGTCAGTAATCATGTCCAGTGGAAAGCTCTTACTGATGCCCTCTGCTCCTAAACAGAGCTATAGAATCATGATGATGATAGTTTTTAAGTGTTATCCCAAAACTCACAAAATTGTTTTTACACTAGAATAGCCACATTTTATATTAGTATTATGGAATATGCAATACTTAAACCTCTTTGTTATAAAAACTGCAATTTGAGATAAGATACTTCTTTTTCAATAAATATTACAATGGGAAGTAACACTATGAGATAATTTGATAATTTACAATTTATATAAAATAAATTTTAAAAAATATTGAAAGTTAATAATAAAAAATAATAAAAAATTTAATATCGCAGATAGTAAAAAATCTAAAAATTGTCATATTGGTTGCAATGACTACAAAGTATACATAGAAAAAAACTAAAAGGAATTTAGAGACTAGTACAAAAGAACAATTTAGAAATATAAAAAATGGCAAAATTGAAAAATTTGCAATTTCAGCTCACAATTTAGTAGAGAATCACAAAATTGGAAAAGAAACTAAACTTTTGAAACCTTCAATTGCCTATGGAATTTGCAGTTTGGGAAAAAATATACATTCATAAAAACAATATAGATCCACGAATTTTTAAGTTTCCAGCGAGCAAGATTTGATCTCAAAGATCATGAAATTGGCACCAGATGGCAGTTGGAAAGTTGGTGCTGATGGCTGAAGTTCGACAGTCATAGTTTTGACTGAGAATGGAAGTGATGCCTTCAGAAACTGGTCCAGTGAAAGTCGTGGAGTTTTATGAGACGAGATGTAGAACTAATATCCAATTTATTTACACTTCTTTTCCGTTTTATGAATATAGAAACAATCCTGGGTGAATTATTGGATGATGATTACAATGAAATAAGTGGATGAATTTTCCCTTCTTTTTTTTAACAATGTGTGCAATGCTCTGATGCAGTCTGTTGTGTAGCTACCATTGAATTTTACTCATGTTGTCAATCAATCAAAGAACAGTTAATGAAAGAAAGCCAATTAATTATTTTCTCACATTTTCTATATGGATAAACTGTAAAGAAACAAACATTCACCATTGAATAAGTCACTCTTGTGGATAACACATTTGCAAATCCAGTAGTCTAGATTTATAGATTTCAAGTTTCTAATATGCTATGGTTTTTCAACTAATTCTAAAATTCAATCAACTATTTGCATATATGAATATCCAGCATATAAAGTTCTTTATTTAATACAGAGTGGAAATAATATAAATGCACAGATTGTGTTATGAATATCTTGTTGCTAGTAAGAGGTAAACTGATCTTCTACAGGGTTAAGTATCCCCTGGGGTAATAGGGATTAAGGCTACAACCTTTCTAGACAATTGGCACAAGATGTCAGCCAGATTGTCAGTTCTGCAAGACAGCTGCCTTTACCCTAGAATATATGTCTGGTACTCATTTCCGTTAGAGGCTGACCATCAGGGCCATGGAGACTGAAGACACTTTAGCCAATTTAAAAATCCTGACTCCATCGGAACTTGAATTTTGGCTTGTAGTGAATTAGCATAACCAACTATGCTATGACGTGCCTTACCTTGCCACAGGTAGAATAAAAAAGTCTTCTACATTTATTTTAGTCTGTGGCTCTCAAGTATTTGGTTCTCAGGAAAAAATATTTTATGCAAAAATGGATGGCGTTATGCATCAACTGACTATGAACCATTATATATGTTTCAAGAAAAATGTGTTTAAAGTTTTTTTCTTTTACATTCAAACTCTAGCAAGATCTATTTAATTATTTCTGAATTGATAATCACTTACATGATAATATACTCAGTTATGCATCAACAATCTATGAGCAGGAACATCTGTCACTTATCTGCATGATGCAAAAGTTAGATTAGCATTTATGAATATCTAGTTTCATACCCGTTTGTTAAAAAACAGAATCTCTGATAGGACTGATGGCATTTACATTTTTCTTTAATAATAAGGCTATATTTAAAGATTAGGTGCTTAGAGTGTGTGTACACTTACTCCAAAGCCAGTGCAACAGATAGCATCAAATTCTCAATTCTTTTAAATATGGTGCTTAGCCAGTTGATGCATAAAATTGTCCAAATGTATCATAGCTAAACCAATTAAATAATAACCTTAAAGGCATAGGCCATTCTTACTATGTTCCCACCCATCAGCACCATCTGTTGCACAAGAACACATCAATTTCACTATCTCCTTCACATTATGTCACTAACTCCCTCCCTCCCTCCCGCCCTCTTCTGATTCAGTGTCTTCACTCACAATCAGGGAATGCAAACAGTGGGAGGTAGACGGTAATACATTAGAAAGACAGCAATAGGTTAATCAGTGTGATGGCTGGTGACCCTCTTATTGCCAAGACTCTGGGCATGCAAAGACCATGTTATTATTTGTATTCCTACAGCATATTATTGTATAATGATACCGAGTGTTGGTCTCATTTTCACATAGTACATAGGATATGTGAAATGGAATAATTTTTGTACTTTAATATTATACAATAAAATACATAATATGCCCATTGTAATGTTGACAATTTTCTTTGCAAAATATTTATAAAACATTTATTTAATTTTGTCTCCTTTTATTTAATTTATTCTGAAACAAACAATGAGATCAAATTTATGAAAAAGTTGTTTCTTGTCTTCTATGTACAGTGTGAAAATCAGACCAAAAAAAAATTTTAAAGTTTTGCACAATTAAGTTTCCGTTTTTTTTTTTAAAACCACAGATTTATGACCCATAATCTAAGACACTTTCATTGTACTTTCCACATTAATTCATACATTAAATCTGTCATATTACTTCCACTCTGCATAATTATCGAAACTATTGACTCAGTTTAATATATCTTGATTCTTTCTGTTATTTAATTTAAACATTTTTTTTAATTTGTTTAATTTTATAAGTTATCTACGATATATACATTTTGCCACTACAAAGCTTATGTCCCAAGTTTGCTGCTAGTAGCATTATAATCCCATATTTTTCAGTGACAGAGAAAGAGATACATTTACAACGATGCTGGCTTTCATTCAACTGTCAAATCAGCTATGGGTTAATATGGTTGCTGTAATGACTTGTAGAATGGAATGCATTTTATACCAGCAACAGCGACAGAAAGCATATGATGTCAGTTGCCTTAGGGTATGGCTACTGAAAGAAACACCCCCTTCAGGTGTGGGGATGAGAAGTATATGACTTTGAGCAGTAAAGTAAGGCTAAAAGCCCTATAAATAAAAACAAGTTAATTTGGAACTGCTGAAAAATAATCAATCAGTAAAAAGTGGGGAGTTAAAACTTGCTGTGTTGTATGTAGTTCGTAAATAGGATACTGTGTCGTAGCTTTACATTTTTATATTATTCATAACAACAAAGCAAACATTATATTTGAAGACAAAAATACACCTGAGGATTCTGGTCGTGTCATTAATGTTGGGTGAGGTATCGACCCTTTTTGAGATCATGACCCGTTACTTGCAGTGCTTTTATGTAAATGTTTTGTAACTTTGTTTCAGCTAGGAGAATGATCTTCTTCTAGCTTGTGTTAATGTATATGTAAGAAAATGCTTAAAAAGCTTTTTGGTCTTAAATTTTGTCTTAGGTAATGACTTAGTTTTTTTAAGATAATGGTGTATTAGTTATGTTAGTCAAGAGTGTAACTGTTGTCTGATGTAACTCTGGATGTTAGTCAAGATTGTAACTGTTGTCTGATGTAGCTCTGGATTTTAGTTAAAAGAGAGAGAAAAGTTGGCTTAAAGTGGTGTTGGAATTTAGGTTTGTTGATTCAGAAAGTCTTGGGAGAGCTGGGAAGTTGGTTGAGTTAATTTCGGGTGCAGGAGTGTTACTCTTAGGTGTTGTTGTTGTCCTGTGTTGGTGTTTGTGTCTTGAGTGTAGGTTGAGGTCTTGAATTAGTGTACCTTTTGTATGCTTTACACTCCCTGTAACTAGCAGCATGCTGCTCATTACAGTTGGCATTAGTTGGTGTGTTGGTCTTACAGTCGGCAACCCTATGACAGCCAGTGCATCGGACACATCACTCAGTCCTAGAGCAGAATCGAGCCAGATGTCTAAAGCCCTGACAGTTGTAGCATTGTATGGCAGTAGGACGTTTATATGTCTCAAGTCTGATCTTGATGTTGAGTAAATGAGTGAAATCTTCTAGTTTAGTCTTTAGTTGTTTGTCTTCTCAAAGATGAGGAGTTAATCAAGTTATGAAACCATCCCTTGTACAAAAAAAAACACCAGATTATGTTTATATAACACTTTGGCTAGACCAGTGTTGACCTATGGTAGTGAAGCATGGACACTAAAAAGACAACATGAAAGCAGAGTAATGGCTAGTGAAAGAGATTCATGCACAGAACAGCGGGTTACACCAGATGGGATTGGAAAACGAACATCGATATGTTGAAAGAATTGAAGACTATGCCAATTTTGGAATATATTAAACAGTACCAACTAAATTGGAAACACCATCTTGAAAGAATGAGTTCAAATCGGATTCCAAAAGCTGTTTATAATTATATACCAAGAGGAAGAAGATCTCTGGACTGTTCTATGAAATGCTGGAGGGAAAATTTTCTATAGGATCGTAACAGGCCTTGGCCTAATACTTGAAAGGAAGAAGAAGAGGAGGACCCAGACTGGAATAGCAATCTTGATCCTTTCTCCATTGAGAAAACTTTTGCATTCAAGTTGTCTGGCAGTCTTGATTAGAAATATGAGATGATCAAGGTCCCGGTGTACGTCTTGTCCTGAGATATTAATTGGAAGTCCTTTAAGTGTTAGTTTGACTGATGGGTTGATTGCATTGGCGTAGGTGTGATGTGGTGTCTCCGTCTGTTTAAGTGTTTTCAATGTAAGTCTGTATAAGGAGTGTGTCATTGCTTGAATTGTTAAAGTGTCCTTATTGTATTTCATTGAGATGTTATCAGATCCGCTTGCTGCTAATCTAGTCAACAGCATAGCATCCACTTTCTTAGCATCTACAATGATTGGTGGCAGAGTATGATATTTGTCTTTAACTGTAAATAGTGCATCGAATCTGTTCTTTGTGTCCACTGGGTTTTGTGTGCTGGATGTCTGTTTGATTCTAGCCATGTGTCTTGATGGAGGCAAAGAGAAGTTTCCCTTAGAGTCTAGATCCCTGTCTCTCCGTTGATTCAGCTAGCTGGATACCAGTCCTTGAGTTGTTGGCAGCTGCCATGGTGATGTTGTCTTGAACTGCATCCCTCTGAAGTGACTAGCTCTGCTGTGTTCCTTTCATCAGCTTTAGATTCAGAATGAATCTACTGAGAATTAAAACCAGGACCTTCAGCTTTATACATTAATACTCTACCGCCTGAGCTATCCTAAGACTTCAATCTAAATGCAAATTTTTCTTTTATACATTTTAATCCCCAAGAGTGCCAAAGTATATTAACAGTTACTCAGTACACACAAATGGTGGCTTATTTAAGAATACTTTAATGAGAATTTTAACATTACTTTAATAATCAGTAGAGCTTTTTTCGAAAGAAGCTCTTGCAAATTAAAATGTATAAGAGAAAAATTTGTATTTACATTGGAGGCTTTGGATTGCTCAGATGATAGAGCATTAGCGTATGAAGCTGAAGGTCCTGGGTTCAAACTCCAGTCTAGGTGTATATTTTTCTCTCCAAATATAATTTGTACTTCAGTGAGAAATGTTAAATTTATAATAAAAATATCAAAAGCAAACATAGTCCCGCACCGTAGCCGAGCGGTTAAGGTAGGAAGCCTTGGCGCAGAGCTACGGGACTTGCGCTGGTTCGGGTCTCCATGGGGGAAGAAATTTTCTCATGGTATTTCGGCCAGTATGGGACCGGTGCCCACCCAGCATCGTGAGGCAATTGGGTAGCTACAATAAGTAGCGGCTCCAGGTTGAGGAACCAGCTATAACAGCTGGGGGACTCGACATGCTAACCACATGTCACCCCTACACTGGCTGTTGATCATCTACCACTGTGATTGACACATGTGGATGTGAAGGGCCAGCAGCCGGCTGGTAAAAGGGCAACCACTGAAAAGTGGAAAGACCCTCAATCGGAAAAGCAAACATTGTTTACCATACAAAAGTTGGCTTATATAATATGTTTAATTGAAATAGCAGTAGGTCAAGTGAGATGGTTCCCTTGTGAGCCTGATATGATTTGAGACCAATAGGTTGTCAAAGTTTCCTCAGAATATAGTACTTTGTTCTAGATTCTATAAAAGAATGATGAGACTTATGTAACATAATACAACCCACTGCACAAATCCATTGCACAACTAAAATGTAAGCATACAACTACAAATATATAATTGAGAAACATTGAAATATTTTATAATCTGTGTTCCGTTGTAATAAACATATCAAGCCATTTCCACTAGAATAATACTTTATGTAAACAGAACATGACATCTAGATGGTAACGTATATTCCTAGATTCCATTAGGCACTTATTAAGATAAATTTTTCATGTTGATTCTATAAAACTGTAAGCAAGGTATTTTAATTGATATTTTTAGGAAATAATACTAAAAGATTTTATTTAACATTACAAAATATGGGTGAGGTGTAAAATCTGATATATTTAATGATTAATAAGGTATTTTAATTTGAAGACAAATAATATTACTACTCATTCTACTTTGCTACAATTTTAACTTTTAATACATAAGAAAACTATATCTTATATGAATAGAAGTAAGAACAATTAAGCCTCATAGATTGAGATAGGACATTTGGCAAATAGGGAATGAAAGATGGGCTTAGAAACTCCGTATAGGAAAACTAGAGAGAAAGCATCCAATAGGTAGCCCAGGAATGAGGTTGGAGAATAACATTAACCATAATTTGAGATGTTGATTATACAGGGGATAACTGGAAAACATTAGTTGAGGATAGGGATGAGTGGAGAGCGGCCATGAACCTAAAGGTTCGATAGTGCCAGTGAGTTAGTTTTATATGATAAGGAAATCATCAAGAAATCAGGAAGCAATGCCACTAGCAGCTATTTTGAAACTACAAGACAATGCAAAATTTTGATGCATATTCAAGCTACAAACTATGATATTGTAATATCACTTAGATAATGTTCTATGAATGGCACTTGAAAAATTTTCAACTATTCCAGTCAATCTGATTCATCAGACTGAGTAGTACATTGTGTTATACATAAATGGTTATTAAGTTCATTTTGAGTTGAGAAAACTTTGTTACAAAATTCACAAATGATTGGCTTCTTATCTTTATCTTCATCCTCTTCCATGTGCTCTGTAAGCAATGCAGAATGAGTAAAAGACTGATTACAAATGTCACCTGTATATGGAGTCTCTCCTAAGTGCACTTTTTCATGGTCCTCAATTTCTTGTTCACTAGCAAAAACTTCACCACAATGACATGTATATAAATCACTCTTCTTATTTGAATGTAGTTCTGTATGTAGTTTCAAATCCAATTCAGTTGGAAATGACACAAAGCATCTTTCACATTTATATAGTTTCCCTACTTCACTGCTGATGTGATCCTGCGAATGAGATGTCAAATCGCGTGTGCTTATGAATGTTTTAGAGCATATTGTACAAGAATATCCTTTTTTACTCTTATGCAATTGAATGTGGTTTCTGTACGATTGAAGATGACCGATTGCTTTATTGCAAATTTCACAAACATATGGTTTTTCACCTGTATGTATTCTTCTATGTGCATTTAGATGAGCTGGCATTTTAAATTGTTTGGTACATAAATCACAAGCATATGGTCTGATTTCTGTATGTGTTCTGCGATGGACTTCTAGATGGGGAGCAGATCTGAAAGCTTTGTTACATTTATCACATGGGTAAGGTCTTTCGCCAGTATGTATACGCATATGATATTCAAGTGCTACCTTCTGAGCGAAACCTTTACCACAAGATTCGCACGGAAAAGGTTTCTCGCCGCTGTGAACAAATTTATGAGCTTTCAAATTACTTTTCCTGTTGTAACATTTGCCACAGATGTCACATTTGTATGATTCTTCATCCAAATGTGTGCTCATGTGACCTTTTAAATGCTGTGGTCGGTTGAATGCCATTGGACATAATTCACAATGATATGGTCTCACTAATGACTTGTTTCTAAGCATCGGTCGGCCTTTTCTCCTTTTTCTTTCCACAGCTTCATTCGTCGAACATTTATTAGGTGTGTCATCACTATTCTCATTTTGTTCCATGCATAAACTTGCAGAAGATGATTCTTCACTTCCGTGACTCTGAAGTTCAGATGATCCAACTTCTTGTTTATTATCATGGTCATCTTCTAGGTTAGTTTCTACAGAATGATCAACTTCTCGTTTAATATCCGACATTCTATTATCAGGATTATTTATACTATAGCTGTCATTCGATCTGTTATTAGTGTTCATACTCATATTCACTTCACTCGCAGTCATAATCAATTTGTTCAGTTCGTCACTGTTTTCAACCAAATCCAAGTTAACCTTCCTTTATCCTACAGGTAAAATTGTATTTAAAATTCGTAAATTGAATATATTGTTATAACTTACTTTCTTCGTAAAACCAAATCCATTACTTGTTTTTTAAAACAATCCAAAATTTCGGTCTTATGCAATGACTGTGTTAGAATATCGAAAATTATATAAAATAACGAATAGCTTTGTAGACAAAGTAAATGTGTTATGCTTGATGATCAACCCGGCAGTGATAAAAAATACGAAATTCATGATGTCAAATATAACATAAAGTGATATGAAATTGAACAAAATAGCATTTAATATTATTGTTGGGATGGACTATTTTTTACTGTATATAATAATATATTAATAAACGTTACTTAGTATTTAATTAAATACTGGTTCTATAAATATAGAATTGAGTATAATAATCAAGGTAGCAGAAATCGAATTTTCAGAACTCTTCTATTACCGGCCGAGTTTTTCAATCGGTTGTTTGAGACTCTTATTCGGGTAGCCCCGATTTCAAACCCCGATGCTGATCTGTCTGACGGATCGTTTTGGTTGTTTACCATATACATCACTGAATAGTTTCTTTATTTATTAGCTCACGCCAAATGGTTAAAAAATTAATGATTAACTAACTCACTGGCATTCTCGAACCCCTAGGTTCATGGCCGCTCGGACATAAGCTCTCCATACATCCCTATCCTGAGCTAATATTTTCCAATCATTCCCTGTATAATGTACTTCCCTCAAATCATAGTTAATGTTATTATCCCACCTCATTCTTGGTCTGCCAACTGTTCATCTCTCACTGGTCCAAAAATTTTCCTAAGAACTTCATTCTCAAATAATCGTAATCTCCTCTCTTCCCTTAAAGAAAAATGTACGATACAATTATAAATATACCAGTATGGTATCTGCAAAATTTGAGTTATTTAGCTTGAACTATTAAACAAAGGATCTTTTCAATGATGTGTTATGGTAAATCATATGATTTTTTCCTCCATCCGTCCACCCATCCACCTTACAGCTCTACAGACCTAGTCAGGCTTTGGCATCTCCAATTTTTCTCCTCCATTCTTCCTTATTCTCAGCTACTGCTTCAAGGTACCAGTACAGTAATAATTTACTTGTCATCAACAAATAATTTTTTTCAATCTCATTTGTTCAAATGAAAGTATATCTTAAAAGCTAGCTAATTGAAATTCAACCTAAATAATAATAAATGCTATGATAAATATAAGGTTAGTGTGAGATTTGGGTTTTAGTTTTATTTTTAAGAAAAATGTGTGTAAATGTGAAAAACCATGTCTAGTTCAAAAACACCCATGTCTTCATCTATCTCTCTCTCTCTCTCTCTCTCTCTCTATATATATATATATATATATATATTAGTATTTATCCTTCTTGATTTACCTTATTGTTTTACATTTTTGTTAACTTTTAATTTCACATATAGACACAAATATGGAGATTTAAAATCCTCTACCCCGCCAGGAATTGAACCCGGGTCGCCAGAGTGGAAGGTAGGGACTCTACCGTCTATGCCACAGCAATGGTTTATAAAACTCTGGCAAGACCTGTCTTATGTTTTGGCAGTAAAGTGTGGACCCTATGGATGACAGATGGGAGAAGGATTACCTCCAATGAAATGAAGTTCATGCGCCAAGCAGCAGGCAATACGAAATAGGATGTGTAAAGGAATTCCAACATCCTTCAAGAACTTGACATATCCATAACTATCAAGAAAATTGGAAACAAAATGTTGATAGAATGCCCAGATGAAGAATCCCCAAGGTAATCCTAAACTATATCCTACATGGGAAGAGATCATTGGGACGACCCATTAAGAAGTGGAAGGAAAACTTCAATAGATCGTGACAGTCCTTCGAGTACCATGACCTGTCAGGACGATGATATTTAATATTGATAAAATCCATAATAAAATTCTGTTGTATTAGCTACAATATAAAATAATAATATTGGTGATATATTTAGAAAATAGCAGTATAAAGTTTTCTTTAATGTGATTAAATTAACCCATCAGCAAGGAGTGACGTGCACTGCCCGCATGATTTCTTTACTGGAACTAGTTCTTATTTTTCGGAAAAGGTTCACTAAATAAATGATTAAATAATATAATTTTGTAGAGGAAAGATTACCCTTTTATTAATAACGTAACTCATTTTCAAATTGTGTAATTTTGTTTTCTACCTTACAAATTTAAATGCCATTCCAAGGAATCCTCCTGCAGCTCCTCCCACGCTGATGGGTTAATCAGATTTTACGCCTCACCTCATATTTCTGTATATTCACAGGACTGGTTTTGAAAGGAATATCCCTTTTAATGTCAAATTGACATCTGACTGTTTATTTCAGAGGATGCCAACTATCAGATGAACAGTCAGATGCAAATTGACCATGAAAGTTATATTCCTTTCGGAACTATCCTTAGAATATACAGAAATATAAGGCAAGGAGAAATATTTTATTCATTTAATTACTCTTAAATAATATTGGTCTTCCTTTTGCCAGCAACCAATCGAAGGGACTATTATTATGCTTTCAAGTCTTATACGAGAATTTTCTGGAACGCTGGAGGGAAAATTTTCTATAGGATCGTAACAGGCCTTGGCCTAATACTTGGAAGGAAGAAGAAGAAGAAGAAGAAATAATATTGGTACCTGATTGGTGCAATTGACTTCAACTTAGCTAAAACTTTTTAAAATCTGAATGCGTATTGGAAAGTAGGTACTATCCTCAGCAGAAGATTATGATCTTCTTAAGTTGAGAATTATGGCAGAATTAGGTGTTATTTTATATTGTGACTATATAATTATATTTCATTAAAGGATGCCTTAGACCAGTTGGCCTTAGTCAGGCCATCTTTAATAGAAAGTGATATATTTCCTATTAGTAATAATCATGGCACCAGTGGTTAGACACCTTGCCCTCTAACTCTGGATCCTGAGTCAAATTTAAGCCAGTGCAAGTTTTTCTTGGGGTTTCTCACATTTTCATCTGTCAATGACTTCATTCCACAATTTTTGCACACTAACCAAACCAGTTTATTTTCATCATTCTTCGTGATGGTGTGACATGCCTGGTCAACCAACATTTATGAATATGAAAGACATTGAGTGCTTTATCGCTTCTTATCATACAAACTTCAAGTTATGCTGGTCATGAATAGAGGGTTCACAATGTAATTTATTAAATTTCGTTAAAGGCTACATTTTAGATTCAATCCTTCATAGCATGGTATTTTATGGAACAAATATTTGGACAATGTTCACCGCTGTGGTCTCGAGGTACCATGTTGCCTTGTCATTCAGTGGGCCCAGGTTCGATCCCCAGTCAGGACAGTTTCCTGGGTGAGGTTTTTATTGGGGTTTTTCCTCACCTATAAGACAAATGTCAGGAAAATTAAAGAACCAAATGGTCCCCGAACATCATACGGTCATCGCAATCATCATTCATAATCATCTTAGATTTAGCTTAGGATTAAGGACTCTCCTGGCACATCACTATCACCATGATCACCCATCATATCATTGGGGCAACGTAACCCCGCCTTTCAGGCGCCCCAAGCTCAGAAGTGGAACAATTATGCCAGTGCCAGGAAAGAACACCAGAAATGTCCAAAAGGACAAACTGGGGCATTAAAAAAATGGGCAATGAATGAACATCATGATAAAAAAAGTCGAGAGTTATTGAAAATGGATTTTATAAGAAAATCATCATCAAGAACAGAAAAAATAAAGATTACTGAGATTAGAAGAATAATGGAAGTGGAAGATACAAACACAATATTAAAAAAATACTGTTGGGAGAATTAACACAGTATAAAAATTTTAACCTCCTATTAGTACATAATCTTAAGTATAATAATACGAAAGCTAATAAAGTTCAAAATATGTGGCTATTTTATGCCCTTTTATTTCGTTAGGTTAGAAAATGGACAAATTAGGGTAAGAAAATGGGGAAATAGCATATACCAGATTAGTTTACAGTTTAATGGCGCACCGTAAAGGAAAGCTTGGCTATTTTTGTTTTAACAATGCCTATGTTGGTGATCTCGTGCATAGATTCACAAAATGCTTCTAATTAAGTGAAAACAATATGAAAATGCTTAATTTTTAAAGATTCTCAGAATTATTTTAGTGACATAAGGGCTAGATAAAGAATTTAGGAAGCTTAGATTATAAAGGAATTTTTCTATATATTCTAGTATCTAGTAATCGTATGTTTGGTTGTAAGTACTATTCTGGGAGATTTGTTGTTATTGAAACTTTTCATTAAATTCATAATTATTATTTATATTTATTATATATAAATATAAACATCCTTCTGGTGTTAGTAGCACATAAAATGTTTATGTATCTATAATATATACTTGAAGTTAAAAAAAATGAGGTGAGAGCTTGGTTTTGTTTCTGTAAAGATCTGTGAATTTAAAATTGGATTAATCTTGACAAATTATATTCCAAGATTTATTGTAGCGAATATACATTTTGTGTATGTAATTTTACCCGAGAACTGAAATCACAAAAAATATTTTACTTAAAAAACTACAATTTCTTTTTTAATATGAGTGAAATATTTATTCATATTTTTAATTCTATGGAGTTGTTTCTTAATTTAAAAACGCTGTATCCACCCATTTTAACCATTATTTGTTACTCGAAAATGCTAAAAAATTGTTATTTTATGTAAATTCAATCATTTTCTTTTATGCCTGTTATCTCATTAAAGCTTATTTTAAATAAAGCTAGTACTTTATTAGACTTCGAAAACCAATTTGCAATAATGACGTAAGGTTTCACACATTCTAAGCATGTAAAGATGATTATATCAGACCATATCTTTTAGTTAATTTTATTACCAGATTTCGTAATTTAAATTGTAGTTAGGGTTATTATAATATTATATTTATATTATGATATTTCAATATTTGTTTAAAATAATAGTCATATTAACTTTTTGTCCAATGTTATCAGGTTGTCTTATGTGACATTTCTGGCATTCCCTCCTGGCATTGGTGGAACTGTAACCCACTTCTGAGTTTGTGATGCCTTGGGAGGCAGAGTTACATTACCCCAATGGTATGATGGGTGATAAATTATAACGAAGCACCAGGAGAGTCCTGAAAGCTAAATGAAACCTATATTCCAGACAATGGACGACCATAGGAATAATTACTGTTGAGGAAAAAGCTCAAAAGGTAACTATTAACTGTAATAGTAAATACATATTTTATTATTTATTTGGTTTTATACATTAAGTAGAATTTGAAGTTATAATTATGAAATTTTATTTATTTTCAGAACAATACTCAAGGACCATAACCATTAGCAAATAAAGTATATACTGTCCAAAGAAATGACTGGAACAAGTAATAGCCCTTTAGGACAGTTTTCATGTAATGTTTGCAAGAAAACATTCAAACAAAAAGGTGACCTTATTAATCATGTTCAAACTCACATACAAGAAAACAAATTCAATTGCAATGTATGTAACAAATCTTTTTCTACAAAGTTAAAACTTGAATTCCATCAACACGTGCATTCATCAGAAAAGAAATCTGAAAATAAAAGCATTTCACCTCTACAGAAAATTACACGCCCAGTAAAGTCTGGTAATAAATATAAGAAATCTACAAATGGAACTTTGAAATATAATTGTAGTACTTGTAAGAAAAAGTTCAAATTACCAAGCCAGCTAGAAAGACATTTAAGAGTTCATACTGGTGAACGACCATTTACTTGTGATATATGTAATAAATCATTTATTGAAAAAAGCAAACTTACATTGCATCTCCGTGTCCATACTGGAGATCGTCCATATCCGTGTAATGTGTGTAATAAATCATTTATGGGTAGAAGTGGACTTAAAAGACATTTTCTCATCCATACAGGTGACAGACCATATGTTTGTGAAGTATGTAAAAAATCGTTCACGCAGAAAGTAACTCGAGATGAACACTTGAGAATACATACAGGTGACCGTCCTTTTGCATGTGATATCTGTAAGAAAGCATTTGCTCAGAGAGCTAATAGGGATGAGCACCGACGTATTCATACTGGGGAGAGACCTTTCTTATGTGAATTATGTGGAAAATCATTTACTCAGAAAGCATGTTATGAGAAACATCTTCAACTTCACACGCGAACTAGTGATTCAGAAAAATCTGATCAATCGAAACAAGAAAAAACGCCGCGACCTCCAGGAAACTACATATGTGATGTATGTAAAAAGGCATTTAGGAATCAATGCCATCTTAACCGACATGTTAGAATTCATACTGGTGAGAGACCATATGTATGTGATGTATGTAACACTTCATTTAATGAGAAAGGTAGCCTTACAGTTCATCACCGAATTCATACAGGTGACCGTCCATATCCGTGCACTATATGCTATAAATCCTTCATTGCAAAGGGTATGTTGGATAGGCATCTTCGTATTCACACGGGTGACAGACCTTTTACATGCGATATTTGCAATAAATCTTTTACTCAGAAAGCTAATAGAGATGAACATAGACGTATTCATACTGGTGAACGTCCCTTCTTGTGTGCAATGTGTGGTAAATCTTTTTCTCAGAGAGCGTATTATGATAAACATCTTAGATTACACATTGGTGACAATCCATTTTCTTGTCATATATGCAAAAAGTCTTTCTCCGTGAGAAGCAAACTCAATAGACATCTGCTTGAGCACATAAATGAACAAAGAAACAAAAATTCACTAGCTGAAAATGCACAGGTGAGTTGGTATAAATTTAAATTTAATTTTGCATTGATAAAAATAAATGTTACATATGGTCAAAATTTTAATGAAGATTCTTAGGGATAAGATTCACTAACTTAATTTTAAAAACAAATTGACAAGTTATTGTTGTAGGATCTAATTAGTGATTCGAGGTATATAGACAGGGTGTCTTCAATCTTTACAGTCAAAATTGGATTTTCTGTAGAGGACACCAAATTGAATATTTTGATAAAAGGAATCTATGGCCAAAAATGTATAGTTCATGTTCTACTTTTAAAAAACATACATTTTATAGAATTCATATTATTGTTAAAAAAGAGTGTATAATCTATAGCAAGACATTACCGCAATGTAGAAAACAATAGCAACACTTTACAGATCACAGTAATTGTGCCAGATATGAGGAAATGCCCTTCTAATTCACACCAGTTGGGAAACATTTCATTGTATTATTCATGCACAATGAGAGGATAACATCTTAAATATGCAGCAACAATCTTTATCTGCTGTTCAATGGTGAATATGTATCTTTTTCCAATGCCTCGAACAAAATATAATATGTAAATTATTTTTAAAATGTCCTGGGATTTTAAGAGGTTGCTATATAATTTTTAATTGCTAAGATCCTGTATTTGATACCTGAATTAAATTATTTTTTTTATTCAATGCCACCAGTTTGTCATTCGATATTTCTGGTATTCTCTCCTGGCATTAGTAATCCATTTCTGAGGTTGGGGCGCCTAGAAGGTGGGGTTACACTGCCCCAATGATATTATGGGTGTTGATGGTAGTATTGATGCACCAGGAGAGGTCTTGATCTAATGAGATGAATATGATAATGATGACCAGATGATGTTTGGAGACCATTAAAGTTTCCTGACATTTGTCTTATAGATGAGGAAAAACCTCACCCAGGATATTTGTCCCAATAGCATATTTGAGCACATACTAAATGTACTATTGTGATGGTTGGACATTAGCTGGTGTATGTGGTGTTCAAAGTGAGCGGAGTATGCCAGTGAGGTTCAAATGGCATAAGACAAGGAAACAATCTGTTTTCTGTATTGACTTAGGCTTTCACGACCAGAGTTGCTATGATGATCTTGAAAAAGATTTCCGGGCTGTAGGCCATGGTCTCGAGGCTTGAAGTTCCCTGATGTTTCGCCAGAGACTGCATCTGGCATCCTCAAGGCAGTCTCTGGTGAAATGTCAGGGAACTTCAAGACCACGGCCTACAGCCCAGAAATCTTCTTTAAAACCTGTTTTGTGCCCGTTATTGAATCAATCAGTATTATATTAGAAATATAAGTCTACATCTGCCACATTTGCAATGTCATAATGACCCAATGTTGGTCCTTCGCCTCTCCTTTTGTTAGGAGTTACTAGACCAAGTTAATTTAGTTATGCTTATTTTCCCACAGATGTCATGAATGATATACCAACCCAATGAGACATCTAGTAGTTAACTAAGGTATTATTAGAATGATTAAATTTTGCTTAGATACCTCTTTCTTAAGCCTTAAGGATCTTTTATGACCCTGAAAATCATCAGGCTTGGGCTTAAAGTCCTTCCCAGAGGACTTGCTGCTTGGATTTTTCTATCATAAAAAATCCATCGACTCCAGCAGAATTTGAACCTGCAACCGTTGGAACCTGAGGCAAGAAACATAACCACTAGTCCATTGTGGCCAATAAGAAGTGTAAGTAAATAAAATTAAAAAAAGTATCAAAATAGTTATTCTTCCTTGCAGTATAAAATGTTTGTTAGCACTTTGTCTCATTGCGAGACTTTGTAACCCATTGAATCCTCCATCAGGACTCACCAGTGGTAGAGAAACACTGTTCTGGAGCTTTGGACAACTTCTAGTATTCATAGTTAAATATGGGAAAAAACATTATGAGGTTCTTAATTCAATGAATGAATTAGCCACTTCTTATCTTACCTCATAGTTTATGTTTTATTAAACAAGGGAACTGCAGTTTTCAAGAGGAATTCCCTCTCATTTTCAACCGATATTATGACTACTTGATTTTTGTTGGAATCTCCATATTTAACATTGCCATCTGGTGCTGATTTGATGAACTTTGAGATCAGGTCCTGTTTATTTGGAATTTTGAAATTCATGGATCTAAACTAGTTCTTCTGAATGTATATAGTTTGTCGGAGAGTCATAAAAGTGAAGAAGTGGCCAAACTTCTAAAACATTTGGAAAAACCTTTATAATTGACGTTTGGGAGAAGATATATATTCAGAAGAACAAATTTAGATCCATGAATTTTGAAATTCCCGATGAACAGGACCTGAACTCAAAGTTCATCAAATCAATACCAGATGGCAATGTTATAGATAGATTCCAACGAAAATCCGGTAGTCATTATATCGGTTGAAAGTGAGAAGGATGTCCTCTTAAAAACTGCAGTTCCTGTATTTAAGAAAACATAAACTATGAGGTAAGACTAGAAGTGGCTCATTCATTCATTCATTCATTCATTGTACTTCTACTATTGTTTTTTTTCGTTACAGGATTCAAAAGAAAGTACAAAAGTGCATCCGTTGCCTCCGCAAATTGAAAGTCAACATTGTGATACAATGCAGGAGATTAATACTTCAATACTCAAAGGAATGAACAACCATTCACAAGTAAGTTTTATTTTTATATTACTTTAGTCACTTTTGAGCATTAAACATTGTTTTATGTTTTCTTTTTTTTTCTCTTCTTTCCATAGTGCAGCAGGCCTAGAAGATCCTTTGCCTAAAAGCTTGGTGCTGACCTCACATCCACATGTTTTAATCCTGACAGTATAGTGGTGACATGTTGTCAGCATGTCGGGTTCCCAGCCATTATAGCTGTGTTTCTCAATCTGGAGTTGCTAATTGTTGTAGCTACCCAAATTCTTCACAATACTGGTTGGGGAAAGGTCCTATATTGATTGAAATCACATGAGAAAATTAGAAACCAGGAAAAAAGGCTGTTTGAATTTCATAGTTGTTAGGTTTTATAAATTAAAATTGTTCTCCTGAAAAATTGATTGAGAGTGACTTACCTATTTTTCCAATGTCTTCAAATGTTACTTTATATTCATGTCCAATCAGCATTTATGAAATAATGGAAGATTACAAAATGTTCTTATTTTGTCAGCAGGATGTGGCAGCCACACATAATCAAGCTGACATAAAATTATCTTCATGTACATTTGATGAGCAGTTGACCAAGAATCATGGAGAGAATTCCTCCTTACAAGAAACAAATAATTTATCACAGGTTTGTTAATGCATAATACTTCCATTCATAATTCCAAGACTATGTTACAGGGTGAAAGTTTTTGTAGTCTGGGCGCTGCTGTGTCCAAAAGTTTTTAAATATGCCTCTTCCTAGTTAAGTTCCAATTGTATTGTAAACAAACCAAATGTGGTTGGTTGGTTGGTATCTAATGTCGAGCACTTGATAATGAAATCATTCGATCTCTTGCACTCCAATATTTAGCAGGAAGGCTGGTCTCTTCTACAAAAGCTGGACAACGGAGGAGATGGTTTCTTTCCATATCTTCATTTAAATTGCAAAAAGGGCATTTAGGTGAATCTGTTATGCCAATTCTGTGTAGGTGTTTATTCAAGCAGTCATGTCCCGTTAGCAGTCTGAATGTTGCTACTGCAGATTTTCTTTGTAATGTAGTAATGTCATAAGCTTGTAGATTTTCCCATTCCTTTCCAGATGTTTTGGTGGTGTATTCTTCTCTAAGTTTATTGATGTATTTATTTGAGATAATTCTTTTGATAGAGTGAAAGGAAACTGGAGCAGAAGTTGGGTTTGAAACAATTTTGCTACCCTTCTTGGCTAGAAAATCGGCTATTTCATTGCCTGTCACTCCACAATGGGCCGGAATCCATTGAAGTACAACTTTTTTATGTAGACGGGATAAATGTTTTATCATTTTGTGACATTCGATAATTTTGATGCTTTTGGGTGTTGTGTCTTGTGTTATAGCAAGAATGGCTGCTTTGGAGTCACATAGAATTACAACTTTTGTAAATTTTTGGATGTGATATAAAAGATTTTGTAAACTTAAGAAAATTGCTAGAATTTCGCCATCAAAGTTTGTTGAATTTGTGTTTAGTTTACGATAAAAGGAAAAAAGTGGACATACTGCACCAGCACCAGTGCCACCGTCATTTGGTAGGCTGGAGCCATCTGTAAAAATATGTATCCATTCAGGAGCTGGGTATCTTAGATTTATTATTTCCAGTGACATTTGTTTTAAAATATATGGAGGAGTTTCAGATTTCTTGATGTCTTCTGTTAAATGAAGGTTATATTCGATTTCCAAAAATTCTAGAGGGTTGTTTCTCATCTGCATATTTTTTTTTCAATGTGGAAGTTGCAATTTCTGTTTGATTTCTTGTACAATGCTTAGGAAGCTTTGCTGAGATTTTGAACATACTTGTGGTTTTCTTTGGGTCCAGTTATTATGGGGTAGCCGTAAAAATTTTTCATACTGTGTGACTGCTGTTTTCTCAATTTCAGATGCTATGTTTGGGTTATTTGTTAAGATTTGCATGGCAGTGATTGGTGTTGTTTTAACGGCTCCTGTTATCAGATGGAGGATTTGGTACTGCAATTTATTAAGTTTTTCCACTTTAGTAGTTACTAGGATTTCTTCACAATATTGAAGTACAGGTTTTATGTACATTTGGTAGAAGGTGTTTAGGGTTTGTGTGTTGCAACCCCACTTTTTCCCTGCTAATCGTTTTAATAATGGTAACCTTGTTTCTATCTTTGTACATATATTCTCCATGTGTTTCTTCCATGTTAATTTTGTGTCCAGAGTTATTCCTAAATATTTTGCTTCATGTGTTTGAGTTAATAATTCACCCTCCAATTTCAGAGTGATGGGTAGTGGTTTCTTTCTTAATGTAAATAGTTGATAATTTGTTTTCTGTATATTTATCTTCATTAAGTTCTGGGATGTCCAATTCTCTAACTGTATTAGTGATTGTTGGGCTATGGTTATTAATTGTTGACTTTGGTTTTTCGGTTTGGAGACCCATATTACAACATCATCAGCAAAAAGTAGGGTTTTCGTTTCGAGCTTTTCTATATGCTTAGGTAGATCATTAATGTAGATATTGAAGAGAATGGTACTGAGTACAGAACCTTTGTGGTAAACCTCGATGTGTTTGTTGGTATTTAGAGAGGTGATTATTATACTTTGTAGCGATGAACCGTTGGATGAGAAAATTGCTAATCCAGAGTAGCATATTCCCTTGAATGCCTAAAGTCTGCATTTTTTCTAATAATTTATATCTCCAAATAGAGTCATATGCTCCTTGGAAATCAACGAACATTGCCAGAGTGTCTTCTTTTCTGTTGAAACTGTCTTTAATAGCTTGACTTAGGTGTACAATTTGTTGATTGTAATTCTCTAAATCCAGCTTGATTGGGTGAAAGTAAAATTATTGGTTTCTAAATACCAATTTAATCAATTTGAAATCATTTTTTCCATAGTTTTAACAATTACACTAGTTAGTGCTATTGGGCGATAATTTGAAAAAGTATTTGTTGATTTTTTTGTTTTCAAAATAGGTATTATAATAGCTTTTTTCCAATCATCAGGAACTTTTGTGTTCCAAGAAAGATTATAAAGGGAGAGCAATTGAGTTTTGGCTTTATTGCCAAGGTGTTTGAGAAATTCTGCAAGTATATTATCTGCTCCTGGAGATTTGTTTGATTTTAAACTATTAATGGCTATGTTTAACTCTTTAATGTTGAAATTCTTATTAAAGATATTATCTTTTGTACTGCTTGTTGATTTTATGTAATTTTTTAGGTTCTCTTTTATTGTTTTTTGTTCTTTTTTGTTCTCTGAGGACAAAGTATAGGTGTTAGTGTAGTGTTTGTTGAATTTGTTGGCTATTTCACTTTCATTTGTAATCTGTTTGTTGTTGTGGATAAATGGTGTTTTTTGCTGTTCTTTTTTATTTTGTATATTGTGTACAAATCTATATGCTTTCTGGCCAATTCAAGAAGCAAATCTCACACAGGAACAGTTACAATATTACCACTTCAAGGATTTTACTGTTCACATACTTCCTAAAGAACAAACCAAATGTATGGTATGTATTTTCATTGGTGGAATAACTGTTTTACCTTTAAGCGTGTAAGCAAATGTAGTTCGTCCTCAATCATTCAAAATAAAAATAATAAAAATATGTGTTATCTAGGACGTGTTAACAATATGTGTTATCTAGCATAAGTTATATAGGAGAATTTTAAAATATATAATTACACTTTTTAATAGATTAAATAAATAAATAAATAAACATTTCCGATTGAGGGTCTTTCCACTTTTCAGCGGTTGCCCTTTTACCAGCCGGCTGCTGGCCCTTCACATCCACATGTGTCAATCACAGAGGTAGATGATCAACAGCCAGTGTAGGGGTGACATGTGGTTAGCATGTCGAGTCCCACAGCCGTTATAGCTGGTTCCTCAACCTGGAGCCGCTACTCATTGTAGCTACCCAATTGCCTCACGATGCTGGGTGGGCACCGGTCCCATACTGGCCGAAATACCATGAGAAAATTTCTTCCCCCATGGGGACTCGAACCAGCGCAAGTCCCGTAGCTCTGCGCCAAGGCTTCCCACCTTAACCGCTCGGCTACGACGCGGGACAATAAACATTTAATTGTTTAATTCATACTCATGCTCAATGCAGTATATCCTGGAATTTCAATGGTTTCTTTCTGTAGAATTTCTTAAAAGACTGGAAAAGAAATTATTTAAAAAGTGGAGAGAAACAAATTATTTTGAAAATTTTCAAACAGTTTAGTAACAATATCCCACATTAGCCATTGAGGATGTGATAAAAATAATAGCAGAAGTTACAGGTGAGTCAGAATGGAGCATATATTCTGTTCATAATGAAATTTGCAAATAATGGATATCTATCGACATAATGTAAAAGCTTAAACATATGATTAGGTAGGCCCATATCTTTTTTTTTGTCATAAATAAATAAGAAATTAAAGTTGTTAATATTGGTACAACCTTGTATTCAGTCTAATTTCTCATTAAATTTGATGTTGTTTAGAAACATGTTTCTATCGATGATAGTTCTGTACACATTTCACCCATATAGCAGGTAAAAGTAGCACCATGGTTCCTCCAATAGATGGAATTGACATAATATCTTATGCAAGTTTGTTCACAGTACATCTCAAACTTAGCTTGGATATAGTATATATCATATCATAGCCTTCTTTAGAGCTTATTTAGAATTGGCTTTGATAAATATGATTATTATGAATGTGTTTGCCTCAAATTCTGTTAGTCAGTCCTGGTGGACTACTGAGTATCATACTTGCCTCTGGTTCTGAGGTTAGCAGGTTTCAAACCTGTCCAGAGTTGATGGATTTTGAGAGCTGTAAAAATCCTGAGCGTTGCTTCCTTAGGAAGAGAAATAAGCTGTGAATCTCATGTTATAGCATATAAAAGAACCTTAAGCCCGAAGAAAGTCTCTAAGCAAAATTTGTTGGCTCTTTGGCACTCAGAATTATTGAATTGTTGCTAATGACCATCTTAAAGAACAAAGTTAAATAAAAGATACTACTGCCTATCAAATGTCCTTATCTGATTGGCAGTCAGCTACGGTGGACTACTGGTTGTGCTCCTTACCTATGATCCCAAGGTCATGGGTTCAAACCAGAACGAATTCAATGGATTTTTTAGTATGGAAAAATCCAAGGAGTAAGTTCACTGCGAGGGACTTTAAGCCATGGGTCCCAAGTCTGAAGATTTTGAGGCTCGTAAAAGATTTTAAGCCTGAATAAAAAGGCCTCTAAGCAAAATTTACTGACCTCAACATCCTAGTTGCCTGCTAGATGTCTCATTGGGTCGATATATAGACTGCATAACATTCATATCTGTAGGCAAATGAGCGTAACTAAATTAACTTGGTCTCGTAACTCCTAACAAAAGAGAGGCTATGGTTCTACACTGGGCTATGACATTGTAGATAGATAAATATCGGATTGGTTGGATTCTACTTCAGAAGAGAAGTAAAGCTGTGGAACCCATGTCATAGATTTAAAGTATGTAAAATTATCTCGAACTTGAAATAAGGTACCTCTGGACAAAATATTTTGGCCATTTTATGCCCTACTTTGAAATATGATGTTAATGATCTGTGATGATCTTGAAGAAGATTTTCGGGCTGTTGGCCGTGGTCGTGAGGCTTGTAGTTCCCCGATGTTTTGCCAGACGCAGTCTCTGGTGAAACATTGGGGAACTACAAGCTTCACGACCACGGTCTACAGCCCAAAAATCTTCTGCAAGATCATCATAGCAACTCCGGCTGCGAAAGTCTACGTGAATACATTAATGATCTGTGTTATGAAAAATGTCATTAAATAAAATACTGCTACTATTGCTAATTCTAGACTGTATAGCAACAAAGGATGCCAAATTTTATTCCCAGCTATAACATAGAAAACTTATATTATGTGATCTGTAAAAGAGTTAACTCAACTTCATAAGGACAATTAAGTAGCCACTTGATGTGGTAAGTAGCAAAATCCAGTTAAGAAAACAAATTAACATTTAGAGACAACATTACGCTAACCACATGATCACCGTCAGTGCTCTCTTCATGGTGTGATAGGCGTAGGAGTCCTTTGGCCTATCAACTGGCTGCTTGGCCTCATATCCACATGTGTTAATGACAGGCGGACAATCATCTGACCAGTGCAAGGAAGACATGAGGTGAGCATGTCAGGATGCAGCCGTTATAGATGGTTTTCTCAACCTGAAGCTGCTGTTTATTGTAGCTACTTAAATTTCTCATGATGCTGGGTAGGTATTGGTCCCAAACTGGTCAAAGTTCCATGAGAAAGTTTCTTTCCTCATGGGATCTCGAAGCACCATAAGTTCCATAACCACTTGACTATGGCATGACCTAGAGGATTATCATGTGCCATGCTGTGACAGCAATCATTACAATTAAATGCTAGGCAAAAGGGGGCAACAAAGTTTGTTTATAGGCTTTTTTTTAAGGTTGAAGATTCTTTTATATTTTGTAAATCTTCGACAAGGAACCCTCTTCCTTTTGTAGCCTTTAGGAGTAGAATTTGACTGAACTGGAGTGAGTTAGTTCCAATTATGCAAGCGACTGATTCACAAGAGTATGTCAGGGAGAAAATTTGTTGAAGAAAATATGTATAAAATAATTCACTACATCAAAATCTGTCCATGTATTTATACTGGTCAATGAAACTAGCTGAAAGAAGGACTTTGCTTTTGACAGTCATCTAATTGTGCAAAACTAATAATTATTTTACTAAACTAACATTAAGAATCTAAACTATTATATTTGAAATAAATTAATTAATGTACACAACCAAACTATTGTAATCATTGGTAAAGAGGAAAATTTATGCCTGAATTTTAGAATGAATTTAGATGTTATATTTAATTTATGATGTTCCAATCCTGGAAAAATTTATTTTAAATTTGTCCAGGAAACAAATCCCGAATCTTCACCTTTATGTCCTGGTGCCCGGACCACTGAGCCACTCAGGCTTCCTTCGTGTGGTCTGGGCATCAGCACTTAAAGCTGAAGTTTCAGTTCAGGGATAAATGTTTCTCTTTACCGTTAATGACATTCATTTGTTCATAATTACGCATCACTTTTAGGATGCCAGAGCCCTGGGCAAGGTCAATGGAATTTTGAGGAGTAAAATTTTTGAGTAAATCTTCCTTCAAAAAGGAAGTAAAGCCATGTATCCCATATTATAGATTTACAGAATGTAAAAGAACTTTAGGCCTGAAATTAGAGGGCTCTGAGAAAATTTTTTCAGCTGATTGAAGCCCAGATTTGAAATGTGACACTAATGACCTAAGCTGTTTCAGAGTGTTGTTAATAAGATATCTTCAGATTTTGGAGGGGAAAAAATAGAATGTGAGGAGCTATGAAAAATAGTGATACATATAAAAGTCTAGGCACTACTTCATTATATAAGATGAAAACATATTTTTAAGACCTGTTTTTGAAAACAAAACAAAAAAGTGTCTTATACGCCTAAAAATATGGTATATTAAGAAATACTAATTTAAGATAAGAATTGAATAGATATAAATCAGAAACTTTACAAATCTCATTGACTTGTGTATCTCAGAAATCATCATCCCAATTTTCAAAACAAACTCTGACATTTGAAATAAGTTGATAATGCTAGCTTTCTTCATGTCACCTGCTGACAATTGAGTACATTTTTAGATCAGTTTTGCTCATTGAGAACTTCAAATTACATGACTCTTCTTGTTTTTTCTAAATAAATAAATAAATATATATATATATATATATATTCACACTCATACTGTGAGTTTTGTTGTTATTTCTCATCATCATCATCATCCATGCAAGTATATGGTGAAGAATGGGTTCTACATCCAACTCTTCTAAAATTTCCTCATTTACTATTATTCGGCTTTCATCTCTTCTTCGTATTGTCCATGCTTCACTACCATATCTTAATACTGATCTTGCGAGAACCTTATAAAGCCGTAATCTCGTGTTCTTCTGTACTAAAGATGGTTTCATTATACTATTAATTATCCCTGTTGTTTTTGTAAAATTTATGATTTTCTTTGATATATCAGCTTCATCTTGAAATGTTAATTTATAACCCAAATAATTAAATTTGTTTACTTGTTCTAAAATTTCATCATCCAAAACAATTTTGCTAGGTATAGGATATTTCCCACAAAAGGCCATCACTTTAGTTTTCTTTGCATTGATTTCCATATTGTACCTTTTTGCAATTATATTAAAATTGTGTATAGAATACTGTAAATCTGTTTCTGTTGGAACTATTAATAGCAAATCATCTGCAAAAAGCAAAGAGCCTATTTTATGGTTTCTAATGCACGAAATAAGAAACATTAGATCCCTCACCTTAGAGACGGCAAAAATTCTACCAATACTGACATACGGCATAGATATCATCTGGACACATTTAACGATGAAGAATCTTTCCTCTCTAGAAAGGGTAAAAGTGTGATATATTAAGGCAGTATTAGGAGTGTCAAAAGTAACGCATTCAAGACTTGGATACCTACTGGTGAAGGAAACTTTCCTCATCGACGACCTCAGAACAAGCATACTCTTGCCCAGCACCAGCGCATCTGAGCAGCTGCTAGCAACATTGAACAGGAAAAGAGAAGAAATACATCCAGAATTCTACAGCACCGGGACCATGGTGGACCGTGCGTGGACAAAAGAAAATTTTGAAATGAGACACGTCATCACTAGGCTGGCAATCCACGGATTCCACCACCTGATATGCAACAACAAAAAATTCCATGAACCAAACATAGACTGTAAATGTATGCTATGCAAAAAAACATGTGACCGATATCACATTGAACTATGCACAAAAAGAACAAAGACAATTTGTGAATATGCAAAATTGTAAATTTAAAATGTATCCTACTTTAATCCTGGCTATTTGGCTGCAATAAAATTATTATTATTAATTTAATAATAACCATGTCTCATCTGTCGCCAATCTTGGAGTATTCTATCCATGTATATGATAAAGAGCAAGGGCGAGAGGCCACATCCTTGTCTTACGCCCCTATTAATTTCGGTCTATTCTGTTTGTATGTTATTGATTCGAACTGATATCAAATTTGATTTATAGATATTGTATAAATTTAATATATGCTGTTGTGGTAGATTGTCAGCTAATTTTTCCAACAGTTTATTCCTATTGATTTTGTCAAAAGCTTTTTGAAATCCACAAAAGCTAAATGTGTTTCTACATTGAACTCCCATGTGTTTTTCTATTAATAATTTCATGGAGAAATAACCATCACAGCAGGATCGACCTTTGCGAAAGCCATTCTGTTCTTCGCTGAGGAGGCTGTTAAGATGTTTGTATAATTTGTTCTTAATTATATTGGCGTAAATTTTGTATCCAGTATTTAGTAAGCTGATGCCTGTAATTTTCACAGTTTTTCTTGTCTCCTTTTTAAATATTGGTATTACAAAAGATTTTGTGTTGGTATTTCTAAATGTTTTAATAGTTTTTTTCTTCTCCAGTTTTGTGATCCTGTGCCAAATGATGAGCTGCTACCATCAATTTCCGCATTTTATAATATTCCTGAAATGTTCTTCAATACTAGTATCCAAATTTCATTTTGGATGATTGTCTATGAAACATGTCAAGTAAAGAGAATTATAATTTATAAGTTGACATCTGAAGTTTCTGATTAATGATTAATTCTATTCTTATTTACCTCTTAGTGTCACTTCCCATTATTTTTTAATGAATGAAAATTGAATATTATAATTATCTAATACACACGTAGAAATACATACATTATATAATAGAAATGGACAGTTAATGGCAAATGCGGGAAATTTTCAAGAAGTGGCTGAATTCAAATACCTAGAAAAAATAATTACAAATAGGAATGAGATGCACAAGCAAATTAAACATAGGCTCAATTCTGGAAATTCATGCTCTTATGCATTACAGGGATTGTTGTCATCCCAATTTCTCTTTAAAAAAACTGAAAATATATAACACTGTTATTCTGCCAGTTATATTACATGGGTGCGAAACATGGACTCTTACTTTAAGGGAGGTGAAAAGATTATGAGTATATGAGAATAAAGTTCTTAGAAACAATTTTGGACCAAAGAGAAATGAACAGACAGGTGAATGGAGAAGACTACATAACAGTGAGCTACATGAACTTTACGATATATAATAATAACAGTTCAATCTTGTAGACTGTGATGGGCAAGGCATGTGGCACAAATGGGGAATAGAAGAGAGGCGTGGAAGCTTCTTATAAGAAAACTAGAGGGAAAATTCTAGTTGGTAGATCAAGAACAAGGTGGAAGAATAACATAATCATGATTTGATGGAAGTAGATTATACAGGGGGTGATTGGAAAACATTAGCTAAGGTTAGGGATGTGTGGAGAGGCCCATAAAGCCATGAACCTATTGGTTTAATAGTACTACTGAGTGAGTGAGTTAGTTTTGTAATTGGGATTAGTGCATTTGATTTATTCAATAATTTTTTTTTAGATGCATAACTCTCTGAATCTGACAGAAGTGAAAATTGGTGTAAAGCCTCTGACAGCCTGTGAATTAGATGATGACGAGTTGAACAAGGAACCTGAGGAAAGTGCTGCAGTTCTTACAGAACTCACCACTGTACCAAAAGTAAGTTAGTAAGTTAGAACTTGAAAATGCAGGTATTTATTTTGGGTAGAATTTGTTTGCTAATAGGGCAATTAAATTTTAAGTTATATTTGAAGAGAAAAATATATGATCAGACTCGGGTTTGAACCCAGGACATATGGCTTTGTATGCCAATGCTCTACAAACTGAGCTACCTGAGCACTGCAATCTAAATGCAATTTTTTCTCTTATACATTCTTAATTCCCGAACACAAAATTATATGAACATTTGTTGCATCATGCAAATAACGGCTTCTTTTTTAAGAATACTGTTATTTGGAATTTAAACACTACTTTATAATGCCAGTAGGGCTTCTTTTGATGTCTATATCCTGGGTTTAAACCCCAGTCTGAGTGTATATTTTTCTCTTCAAATATAATTTGTCCTTCAGTGAGAAGTATTAAATTAATAATATAAACGTTGTAAGTTTTAAGTTTCCCACATTAGGTCAGATGTAAGATGCCTGTTTCTTGATTAGCAGATCAAGGCACAATATGTGACATGATTGGAAATTTTAATTGTAAATTTTTCAGTCTCGGAGTTAGGACAGGTCCATCCATCCATAGTAATCCTGCCCGAGGGCAGGTCCTTCACTGCAATCATAGCACTTTCATGCTATGCTTGCAGCTTTATTAGGGAATTGTTGGTATGGTAGCTTCCCGTTGCTTTCCACACTGGTAAAGGATGATGATGATGGCCATATGATTTCGGGGACTGTTTGGGCTTTAAAGTTTTCCTGACATTTGTCTTACAGGTGAGGAAAAACCCCGATAAAAACCTCACCCATAAAAACTGCCCTGACTGGGGATCGAACCCGGGCCTGCTGCATGATAAGACAGCACGCTACATCGAGACCACAGTGGTGGACTTAGAAGGGGTGGTGGAGTATAATTTTTAATCACTAGATTGTTGCATCAGATCCATAAAAATTAAATTTCAAACCTGTTCATAGTACATATTGGAGGGGAAATTGGTCATGTAGGATGCAGATGGATTTCTTGCAGGAAACACAATGAAACAGAACAGATTTTAGTTTCTTAAATAATTGTGCACTTGTGAACCAAGTAGCTGATCTCTGATCGTGCGCAATGACTTTGTTCTCTGATTTAGAAATTATCTTTATGCCATCAATTATTTCAAAGGCTCTACAAAGCATTTCCAACAGATCGTTGTCTGAGATATCTTATTTCTTTCCAAGTTACTGCTATCCCTCCAATTTAAATATGTGTTTAGAAAATTTAGAAATAAAAATGTTTAAAATTATTGATTTCGTATTCGCACTTGAGACTTCTGAGTGATAGTTTTTTTACTTGGGTGGGTTACCAGCCCAACTGCAAAACCCCCAACCTGGAGGACCACCTACATTGTTTAATATATACTTTGATGAGGTTATACAAAAATGGAAAAAATCAAGTCCCATAGGAATACAAATTATTAAGGAAATGTATATGAATATTTTAATGTATGCAGACAATCTGGTAATTAAACAGAAGTCAGAGGATGATTTACATAGAGCCATTTACATGTTGAATCAATTAGGACTCTATTATAATCTCAAAGTCTCAACTTAAAAAACTAAAATTATGGCATTTTCAAGGCAAAATGCCAGTCAGAGCAAAAATAGTAATCAATAATGAAATAATAGAACAGATAGCACACTTTAACTATCTTGGTTCAGATATAACATATAGCTACGATTGGGATATACATAATAAATTAAACCAATATCAAATGATGTGTGGCACCATAAGAAGAACGCTCCGAAAGACTCGAAGAGAAACTCAGCTCAGGTTTTATAAAATTATGGTTGTTTTGGTTCTTTTATATGGGCCTGAACCTTGGGTACTTACAAAAAAAGATATCTCACACATTCAAGCCACTGAAATGAAATTTTTAAGATCCTTAAAAGGATGTACATGCATGGATAGATTACACAATGAATCAATAAGAAATGAACTGGAGATATTTTCAATAGTCGATAAACTAGAAGAGCACAAATACCAATGGAAAGAACATTTAGACAGAATGGACAATACAAGATAACCCCAAAAAGATCAACACCTACAAACCAATGGAAAAAGATCTTTGGGATGGCCAAGGAAACGATGGACTTGAGACTGTAACAGATCGCATTGACATGATCGTGGAAAGGAAGAAGAAGACATTATTGGTCTTCAGCCTTAGATCTTTCAAGCTATTTGCTTCAATTTTACTACTAAAAATTATTTAAGGCATATCAGTTATTAGTTATTCAGTGCCCAAGTCTGCTGAAAGAGGTGCCATGTAAATTACTAGACCAGTTCATTTATCTATTTGTTTTCACATTGATTTTATGTTTTATGGACCAAACATGAGCAGATACTGCAGAAAAGGATTTGATTTGCAAGTTCTTCAACCAAGCAAAACATAGAGTGATAGAGTGGGAGTCAACGTCAGGGCCAACAATATAAAATTGAACAATGAATAAATGAGTCACTTCTTATCTTACCTCATATTTTATGTTTTTTTTAAACACGGGTCCTGCAGTTTTCAAGAGGAGTCCCTCTATATTCAGCCGATATGATTCATATGTGTCATAATGTTGGCTTAAGATAAGAGGGACTCCTCTTGAAAACTGTGGTTCCCATTTTTAAAAAATAAAATATCAGGTAAGATAATAAGTGACTCATTGATTCATTGAATTCAGAACCTCATAATGTTACTTCCCATATTTAACTGTGAATAAAATTGATCAGTTGGATAAGCTGATATGTTATGCAAGCACATTGAAACATGGTGAAATTAAATGTTTCTTACCTCTCCTCATACAAATCTTCTAAGTAGATCGTGTTTTCGAGACCATAACGGTCTCATCTTCAGTACAATCTTGGTGACTGATGTTTCTTCCGATCGACATAACATCAGTTGCCAAGATTGTACTGAAGATGAGACCGTTATGGTCTCGAAATCACGATCTACTTAGAAGATTTATATTAGGAGAGATAAGAAACATTTAATTTCACCATAAATTAAACCTCATAGTGATTAATTCCTATAAAAGTTAAATATTGAAACATGTCCAAAAAAGAACACAACAATTTATGAGATAAGATGAAATCAGACTGATGTTATTTATTAAGTATTAACTTGAATGTGGTTTTATTTTTAGATTACAAATTCAATAGCTGGTTGTGAAGTACAGTCACTGAAGCTGCTATCTGCTACAGCTGTAGATGAAGAACTTGATAGAACTCATGAATCAAACTGCTCTTCTCTCTCAGATATGAACGATGCTTCTCAAGTAAGTAGAAAATTAACACATTTTACAAGTCTTATAAACAGGTTAATAAGATTATAAATAAACAAAAAAATATTCTTGTGACAGCATGAATAAATCATGGTCAACTAATTGAAAGTCCAGCGCTAGATTCATTGAGACATATAGAAATGGCTATGTTCCACTGATCAACTGGCCATGATTGCTTGGCTCCCATTTAAATGAGGCAAATTAGACAAACTCTATTGTAATACAAATATTTGAAAAAAAATTGTGAGAATTATAGAGGCATTAGCTTGCTTAACTCTGGTTATAAAATATATGCAAATATCAAAAATAAATTAAACAAATATAACAACATATGGTAAATTAATGAGTCATTTTTTCACATCTTACCTCATATTTTATGTTTCTTTAAACACGAGAACTAGTTTTAAAGAGAAGAATCTCTAATTTTCAACTGACATTATGACTACCGGATTTTCAATGAAATCTCCATCAATAACGTTGCTATCTGATGTTGATTCGATGAACTTCAAGATGAGGTCACGTTCATCAGGAATCTCAAAATTCATGGATCTAAATTTGTTCTTCTGAATATATATCTTCTCCCAAATTGTTAATTCTAAAGATTTTTCCAAATCTTTTAAAAGTTGGGCCTCTTTTTCAATTTTTTTTATATTTTATGTTCTCCAACAAACTATCTGCTGCAATAACTGCTTTTTCAATTTCTCACCATTTTTAATATTTCAAAAGTGTTCCTTTGTGCGAGTGTCCAAATTCCTTTTTGTCTTTCCTATGTATACTTTATTGCAGTCCATACAATTAATTTGATGAATTACAGATTTTTTGCTATCTGGAGTGATCAATTTCTTATTGATTACTAAATTACTAAATTTATTTATTTATTTATTTTATTTATCGGTGCCAATGTAATATTGAATTTCTTGAATTTTTTTTTAAATTTGTTATGTATTTCAAGGATGATAAGTAATTTTCTTAAAATTGTTTTCCTTTCTTTGAATCAGATTGCAGGGTAGTGTATTCTTTTAATCTTTTTTGTTGTCTGAATTTCTTTAATTTATTTATAATTATTTCTTTTCCAAAACCATTTAAATTGGCTATGTTCAAAATGTGATTCTTAAAATCTTCTTCATTTAATGGAACATTTAATAATCTATATATCAAACTGTTGAAAATTGTATGTTTATGTGCAATATGATTGAAACCTGAAGATTTTATATAATTGTCTGTATGAGTATCGTTCCTATATATATATATATATATATATATATATTGAATTCAATTTTTCCTTGCAGTTCAGTCCTCATTAAGTAAAGGTCCAAAAATTGGATTTGTTTATCCTTTTCAAATTCCATAATCAATTTTACAGTTTCATCTTGAAGGTTGAGTAATTTCAATGCATCTTCAATATATTTAGAATTTATCACAGAGAAAAATTCTGAATACATATTTGAAAACACGATAAAAAACTGCATTAAGTACAACTATTGGTACTCAGGTGACAAAAATCATGTTGACCAGTGTAATTACAAACAATAATCTTCTTGTATCTTGTAAGCCCATGTTTCCCTTAGCAGAGATTTAGGCGCTCTCCCCCTACAGGGAAGAATTTGAACCATACTAATTTAGTTACACTTCATTCAAAGTTAAAAATGGGAAACACATTATGAGGTTCTTAATTAATAAATTAATGAGTCATTTTTACATCTTACCTCATATATCATGTTTTATTAAACATGGTAACTATAGTTTTCAAATGATCTTGTCATTCATTTTCAACCGCCATTATGACTACCGGATATTCGTTGGAATCTCCCTCTATAACGTTGCCATCTGGTGTTGATTTGATGATATATCTCGAAGTTCATCAAATCAACACCAGATGGCAACGTTATAGAGGGAGATTCCAACAAATATCCGGTAGTCATAATGGCGGTTGAAAATGAATGACAAGATCATTTGAAAACTATAGTTACCGTGTTTAATAAAACATAATATATGAGGTAAGATGTAAAAATGACTCATTAATTTATTAGTTACACTTGTTTTTGTATTGATGTCATTTGAGTGGTCCGTGGTCAGCGTTCCGCCTCATACTGACATCTAGGAAACCAAGGTAGTACTAGGACGGGAAAATTCGGTAAATTTTGCTTAGAGGCCTTTTCATTCAGGCTTAAGGATCTTTTACGAGCCTGAAAATCTTCAGACTTGGGACCCACGGCTTAAAGTCCCTCCCGGAGGACTTGCTCCTTCGATTTTTCCATTCTAAAAAAAATCCATCGACCCCGCCCAGGTTTGAACCCATGGCCCTTAGGACCAGAGGCAAGGAGCATAACCACTACTCCACCGCGGTCAACTACAAACAATAATGAGATGCACAAAACATTGGTTTAATTCTGGAAATGCATCTATTATGCATTACAGGGACTTATCATCTCAACTTCCCTCAAAAAACATTAAGCTGAAAATATATAAAACTGTTATTCTTCCAGTTATATAAGATGTTGCAAAACATGGAATCTTACTTTAAGGAAGGAGAAAAGATTACAAATATTTGAGAATAAAGTTCATAGGAAAAATTTTTGGACCAAAGAGAGATGAACAGACAGGCAAATGGAGGAGACTGTCTACAGTGAGCTACATGATCTTTATGGATAACCAGATATAATAATAACTGTTAAGTCTCGTAGGCAGTGATGGGAAGGATATGTGGCATAAATGGGGAATGAAATAATGGATTAGAAAATCCTTGTAGAAAAATCAGAGGGAAAGTGCCCAGTAAGTAAGCCAAAAATGAGGTGGGAGAATAACATTAACCATAACTTGAGGGAAGTCGATTATACAGGAGATGTTTGGAAAACATTACCTGAGTATAGGGATATATGGAGAGCTTATGACCATGTGGCTATGAATCTACAGGTTTGATAGTGCCAGTGAGTTAACTAATCATCATCATCATCATCCAGGGACTAAGCCTGTTGGCTCGTTCCGGTTTCATAAAAGCTAGAAACAGTCCGGTTGCTTTCATGAGAACATTTAGTAATGTAGATTGATTTATTTATTTTATATATATATATATATATATATATATCCATCCATCCATAGTAATTCTGCCTGAAGGCAGGTCCTTCACTGCAATCATAGCATTTTCATGCTATGCTTGCAGCTTTACTAGGGAATTGTAGGTGTGGTAGCTTCCCATTGCTTTCCACACTGGTGAAGGATGATGATGATGATAAGGATGATGATGATGATGGCCATATGATTTCGGGGACCATTTGGACCTTAAAGTTTTCCTGACATTTGCCTTATAGGTGAGGAAAAACCCCGATAAAAACCTCACCCAGAAAAACTGCCCCGACCGGGGATCGAACCCGGGCCCGCTGCATGACAAGGCAGCATGCTACCTCGAGACCACAGCGGTGGACTATATATATATATATATATATTGGTGAAAATTGTGTATGTTTTGTGAATAGTAGAGTACATTGTACTGTAATGTTCAATTTTCTTGCAACTTTATAAGACTATAAATCAATTTAAGACCATAATTTGCTGAAATGAAGTGTATTATAAAATTAAAATTTATAATAATGTTACTAATGTTGTGTTATTGTTTTATTTAGGAATTTGGCGAGGAAACTGCGAAATGTCAAACTGATTTTCAACTTCTATCTTCATGTTTAACTGGAGATTTTAATAAGGAACCTGAAATTAACTCTGCTGTAATTTCTGAAATTAATCATTTTTCACAAGAGGTAAATAAATCATCTTATTTTTCTTTGCTTCTGTTCCCTTTTGGGGGGTTTAATAACATAAGCAATTTTTTTTATATGACCGGCCTCATGGACTAGTGGTTAGCATTTCTGACTACAGTTCAAGAGGTCCAGGGTTCGATTTCCGGTCAAACCATAGGAATTTTTCCTTAAATGGAATTATTCCTGTGGTTGCCCATGGTCTGGAATTTAGGTTAAGTTTAGGTTATGGACTTCCCTAGAGCTTCATTATCATTCACTGGTTCAGGTCTCCATGGTGGAAGAAATTTTCTCGTGGAATTTCGGCCAGTATAGGACTGGTGCCCATCCAGCGTCATAAGTAATTTGGGTAGCTACAATAAGTAGCAGCTCCAGGTTGAGAAAACCAGCTATGATGGCTGTGGGACCAATATGTTGACTATATGTTACCCCTACACTGGCTGGATGATCGTATACCTCTGAGATTAATTCATGTGGATGTGAGATCAGTCCCGCGCCTTAGCCGAGCAGTTAAGGTAGGAAGCCTTGGCGCAGAGCTACGGGACTTGCACTGATTCGAGTCTCCATGGGGGAAGAAATTTTCTCATGGTATTTCGGCCAGTATGGGACCGATGCCCACCCAGCATCGTGAGGCAATTGGGTAGCTACAATAAGTAGCGGCTCCAGGTTGAGGAACCAGCTATAACGGCTGGGGGACTCGACATGCTAACCACATGTCACCCCTACACTTGCTGTTGATCATCTACCACTGTGATTAACACATGTGGATGTGAAGGGCCAGCAGCCGGCTGGTAAAAGGGCAACCGCTGAAAAGTGGAAAGACCCTCAATCGGATCGGATGTGAGACCAGCTACAGCTGGAAGGCCAAGAGGCTTCTAGGCTTGTCGTGCCATGGAGTTTTTTGTCAATATATGTGTAAATTATATTTGAAGAGAAAAATTATATGCTCAGACTGGGACCCTTGGTTCTCTAGACCAAGTGCTCTACCACCTGAGCAAGTACCGATCTGAATGCAAATTTTTCTCTATATTCGTTGTGATTTGCGTTTAGATTGGTAATGGTAGGTGGGAATTACAACATATGTAGAGAAAAGTTTGCGTTTAGATTGGTACTTGCTCAGGTAACTCAGGTGGTGGAGCACTTGGTCTAGAGAAACAAGGGTCCTGGGTTCAAGTCCCGGTCTGAGCATATAATTTTTCTCTAAATATGATTTATCCATCATTGAGATGTATAAAATTAATAATAAAAACATTGAAAAAAACTGTACTAGTATTTATAATGTAATGTATAATTCCCAAATATGTCTTCTTAATAAAGGAGCTGCCATTTGCAAAGATAGATGCAAAGGCTTCATAGCATTTGGTGGGCGGGAATTACAACGTATATAGAGAATAATTTGCGTTTAGATCGGTACTTGCTCAGGTAGCTCAGGTGATATAGCACTTGGTCTAGAGAACCAACAGTCCCAGGTTCAAGTCCCGGTCTGAGTGTATAATTTTTTTCTTCATATATGATTTATCCATCATTGAGATGTATGAAATTAATAATAAAAACATATGTGTACATATTATATTATACACTCAGACTGGGGTCTGAACCCAGGACCTTTTGGCTTTCTATGCCAATGCTCTACCAACTGAGCTCCTGAGCATTCCAATCTGAGTGCAATTTTTTCTCCTATACATTGTTAATTCCCAAGCGCCAATTGCTCTGAACTGTATTAAATTAATAATAAAAATATATATGTACATCATATTTGAAGAGAAAAATTAATATAAAAGTATATGTGTACATCATATTTGAAGAGAAAAATTATAAGCCCAGACTGAGACTCAATCCTAGGACCTTTGGCTTTCCGGGCCAATGCTCCACCGACTGAGCTATCAGGGCAAATTCCAATCTAAATGCAAATTTTTCTCTTACATACATTGTAAATATGTGTACAGACATTTTTATTACATATAAAGCCTAGCCTTGCTGATGACATAATTTGTTTAAGAGCTTTGTTAAATAAAAATAGCAAATAACATTCTTATTATGGTCACTATATGGCCCAAGTGGTTAAATATTCTCCCTCCATCTCTGACACCCGAGTTTGCATCTCGATCATTCCATTATGCAGATCTTGGTGGACGAATCATAGCCGAGTTTTTTGTTGGGGATTCTCCGGTTTTCCCCTGTCAAAAACTTAATTCTACCACTTCTCCATACTCATGAAACAAAATGGATTCTATATAATTTTATCTGCTCTTGTGATTATGTAAGCTGTCTGAACAGCCAACGTCCTTGCATTTCATAGACCTCCAATAATAACATTACTGGTGACCTTATTGATGGAGAACAGCAATTTTTTTTTCAATTAATGTCACAGGTGTTATACAAAATTTGCAAATTAATTTTCATTGCTTTCTCACTATTACACTTTAAAAACACAAATGATTTTATACCAGAAGAGTCTATTAACTAACTAACTAACTAACTAACTCACTGGCACTATCGAACTGATAGGTTCATGGCCGCGCAGACATAAGCTCTCCATACATACCTATCCTGAGCTAATGTTTTCCAATCATTCCCTTCTCTCAAATCATAGTTCATGTTATTCTCCCCACCTCATTCTTGGTCTACCAACTGAGCGTTTTCCCTCTGGTTTTCCTACAAGAAGTTTCATGCATGTCTATCATTCCCCATTCATGCCTCATGTCCTGCCCAGCAGTCTAAGAGACTTGACAGTTCTTATTATATCGGCTTCCTATAAATACCATGTAGTTCACTGTTATGTAGTCTTTTCCAGTTTTTGGTCCAAAAAATTTTCCTAAGAACTTTATCCTCAAATACTCATAATCTCCTTTCATCCCTTAAAGAAAGAACCCATGTTTTGCATCCATATAACTGGCAGAATAATAGTTTTATATATTTTCAGTTTAACATTTTTTGAAAGGAGTTGGGATGTTAAGAGTCTCTGCAATGCATAATAGCATGTATTTCCAGAATTGAGCCTATGTGTAATTTCTTTGTGCATCTCATTCCTATTGGGATTATTGTTCCTAGGTATTTGAATTCAGCCACTTCCCCAAAATCTCCTTCATTTGTCATTAGCCGTCCATTTCCAGAAGAGTCTTACTTACTTACTTACTTACTTACTCACTGGCACTATCGAACCCGTAGGTTCATGACCGCGCGGACATAAGCTCTCCATACATCCCTATCCTGAGCTAATGCTTTCCAATCATTCCCCGTATAATCTACTTCCCTCAAATCATAGTTAATGTTGTTCTCCCACCTCATTCTTGGTCTACCAACTGGGCGTTTTCCTTCTGGCTTTCCTAGAAGAAGTTTCCATGCACATCTTTCATTCCCCATTCGTGCAACATGTCCTGCCCATCGCAGTCTACGAGACTTAACTGTTCTTATTATATCTGGCTTCCTATAAAGACCATGTAGTTCATTGTTATGTAGTCTTCTCCATTCACTTGTCTGCTCATCTCTCTTTGGTCCAAAAATTTTCCTAAGAACTTTATTCTCAAATACTTGTAATCTCCTTTCCTCCCTTAAAGTAAGAGTCCATGTTTCGCATCCATATAATATAACTGGTAGAATAATAGTTTTATATATTTTTAGTTTAACATTTTTTGAAAGGAGTTGGGACATCAACAGTCTCTGCAATGCATAATAGCATGCATTTCCAGAATTGAGCCTATGTTTAATTTCTTTGTGCATCTCATTCCTATTTGTGATTATTGTTCCTAGGTATTTGAATTCAGCAACTTCCTCAAAATTTCCCTCATTTGTCATTAGCTGTCCATTTCCATTATATACTGAATTTCTACGTGTGACCATATATTTAGTTTTACTGATATTTACTTCCAGTCCTAATTTCTTAGTGTTACTCTATAGTGTGTGCGTGTTGGCCTTTAGTATCTCCTCGCTATCGGCCAGTAGTACTACATCATCAGCATAAACTAACAGCTTATTAATACCATTGAGTTGTAAGCCTTCCTCATTCTCTAAAGATTTAATGGCATGCTCTAGTACAAAATTAAATAGTAGAGGAGATAATGCATCTCCTTGCTTCAACCCATTCTGGATTTCAAAAGTGTCTGAAAACTGTTTGCCTACACGCACCCTACTCTTTGAGCCATTTAGACACATTCGTATAAGTCTAACTAACTTTTTAGGAATTCCGAACTCCAGCAGGATACTATATAATTTCTCCCTCTTAATTGAATCATATGCTTTTTTGAAGTCTACATATAGTTGATGTACAGTACCATTATATTCCCATTTCTTTTCTAAAATCTGTCTTATACTAAAAATCTGATCTGTTCCAGAAGAGTCTATTACAGTTATTTTATAATTCAGTTCTACACGCTCACTGACGACTTTACTTACACATCTTCTTGTCTTCACACCTAGATGACAATTACTTGTCATACTTTGGACACCACTAACTGGTTCATCCAAACCTCGCACTTCCATATACATGTGAGGGTAGGAATATTCTGGAGTTCCAGTCGAGACACTTCTTAAATAACACTCAAGAACCAATTCTTTCAAATGGAGATGTAGACGCACGTGGAGTTTTCTCTGCAGACTTTCTGATTCATGAGTTGTCAGCTTACAAATCCATGTCTATCATACAAAGTGAGACCCGACCTCATCACCATCATCTTCAAAATTCAAAAAACCATCCTAACAATGCATCACAATTGGAAGTTCATCTCAGCTCATCCCTCAATCGGGTATTATCTTCTTTTTGCAAGACCTGACTCTTGCCGTCACCCGCAGAATTAAAAAACCATCCCAACATTGCTTCAGAATTGAGACTTAATCTTATCTCATCCCTTGAAATGGTATTATCTTCTTTTTCTTTTTTCTTGTCTCGAGGTCATTAAACAAAGTCCCTAAAGTTGTGTTGCTTCAGTGCATGCATCATTGGGTCTGAACATATGTGGTCTGGAGTGAGTCCTATACTCATCAGGATGTGAGGTGGTATGGCTGATTCTGTGTTGCAAATTGTACAAACTGGGAATATATTCTGATATGCTATTATCTTCATATGCTTAGTGTGCGCATTTGTTAATCTTGTTATTGTGGTCTACGATTTTCAGTTGTATTGGCAATCTCATAGACACAAGTACAGGGTTCTCAGATATCACAGCACATAATACACTCACAGTTAACAGACTACCTCACCACACATGACTTACTTGATGAACATCAGTCTGGTTTTAGAACAGGACATCACACAAGTACTGCACTACTTGACATTGTAGAGGACATAAGAGACTCAATGGAAAAAAGCAAACTCACCGCAATAGTCCTACTCGACTACAGCAAAGCCTTTGACACAGTAGATATAGACTTAATGCTAGCGAGACTAAAGACACTACATCTGTCGGAAAACTGCCTTGATTGGTTTGCATCTTACCTCACTAATCGTCAGCAATCAGTTTCTGTTAATAATCGCATTTCTTCCTGGCGCTTGGTGAGGAAAGGGGTACCTCAAGGCGGCGTCCTCGCTCCTCTTCTCTTCTCGATTTATATTAATGACGTGACCAAGAAACTACAAAACTGCAAGCATCATCTTTACGCCGACGACCTACAGATTTACAAACACTTTAGGCCTGACGAAATTAATGAATATATTGACAAAGTAAACACTGACCTCAGGCATATATCTTTATGGTCCAGACAATATGGGCTGAAACTAAATGTAAACAAAACGCAAGCAATAATTATCGGACATCCAAGGCTATTATACCTCATAAACAATGGCAATATGCCGGCTGTCATATTAGATAATGAACAAATTCCTTATACCGACGTCGTTAAAAACTTGGGATTTTACTTAGATTCTAATTTAAAATGGCATGAGCAAGTAAAACAAACATCTAAAAGGATCTTCTCCATAATGCATTCCCTAAAGCGACTTAAACATTTTCTTCCTACAACTCTTAAAAGAATTTTAATCCAAACTTTAGTGATGCCGCATTTTGACTACTGTGACGTTCTACTAACTGACATAAGTGACGGGTTGTCGGACAAACTGCAGCGTGTCCATAATATGTGTATCAGATTCATATTTAATGTTCGAAAATACGATCACATTTCTCCATTATTCCACGAATTGTCATGGCTACATCTAAAAGAGAGAAGAAAATCGCACTGTCTAATTCTCCTATTTAAGATCCTACATACCTCGATTCCCAATTATTTATCATCCCGTTTCCAGTATCTATCCTCAAACCATAACTTAAACACAAGATCACAACATAGTCTCTTACTTAATATACCGCAACATAGGACATCACATCACTCCATGTCATATACCATCTCCACTTCTCGCAACTGGAATTCCCTACCACAAGAAATAAGGGGCTGCCGGACATTGACATCTTTTAAAAGAAATCTAAATTTATATTTGCTCTAAACTCGACTTCATTACTATCCAGTGTAAGATATATATATTAATTGGTGTTTCCCGTATAATGTATCATATTTATATTATTATTATTATTATTATTATTACTATTATTATTATTATCGTATCATTATTGTTATTACCCTATGAAATGTTGTTTGTACATGACATTTACATTGCTACATTTATTGTATCTTTAACTGTTTATAATTAGTACAGTGTATATCTATATTTGTCGAATATTTATTTGTATTTGTGCTGGTTGAGTGGAAGAGAGGGCCTTATGGCCTTAACTCTGCCAGAATAAATAAAGTATTATTATTATTATTATTATTATTATCATTCTTGTTAAGTGAGCACAGTTTTTGAAGTACAGTGTGTACAGGGTGAATGATAATTACACCAACAAACTTCAAGGACTGATTCCTGGCTAAAAATGAAGGAAAAAATGGTCTTATAAAGATGTGTCTGGAAATGAACGATGTGCATGCAATGATATCAAATCATCCCAGCACAATACATAGCATAATCGCATCCATGTCATGAGAGATGTTCAAATGGCCTCCATGGGATGCAATGCACATGTTCACACTTCGTATCATGGATTACCTCACTCTTTTGCATGTTCTGGCCTCTCTCCGAATAGTGTCACAGGTGACATGCACATCAGGAACTGTTTCAGCATGCACAATACTTTTCAGATGTCTCCAGAAGTAAAAATCCAGGGGGTTTATGTCCGATGACCTAGCAGGCCATGAATCTGTCCCTGCAGTTTGTTGGCGTAATTAAAACTCACTCTGTATTTGTCTTTTGGGTCTATTTATGACATATTGTAATATTTTTATTTTCTAATCTTACAGAATATTAATGGAGAGAAGCAAACACATCATTCAAATCATGTAATGAACACCTTTAAGATGGAGGAAGTTCAAGAACCAACTAATAATATTTCAACTGAGAAGAATGGTAATATAACTGCAGAAACAAAACCTTTGGAAGAAATTAAAGTGGAAGAGTCTGTAAGTATTGCACAACATTTTATGAGCGAAAATGATTATTCTAATGACGAAGATAATGAAAATAATGTAATGTCTTGTAATAATTGTAATAAAACATTTAATCGGAAAATTAATCTTGCAAGACATCTTTTAATTCACATGGATAAACAACCGTTTGTTTGTGAAATCTGCAAGAAATCATTTAATGTAAAGACTAAACTTATATTACATCGCCGTGTACACAATAATGAAAATTCAACTGATGATGCATTACATAGTTCAGAGCCTACAGATGTAACAACTAATGTAGAATTAAAAAAACCTATGGAGCAGTCATCAAAATACACATGTCATGTATGCAGTAAACCATTCAAACGTTCTAGTCAACTTAATAGGCATAGTAGAGTACATACTGGTGAAAAGCCATTTATATGCGATATATGTAATAAATCATTTTCACAACGTAAAGGACTTACGGTTCATCTTAGAACACATACAGGTGATAGGCCATATCCTTGTAATATATGCAAGAAATCGTTTATGGATAATAGTTTACTTAAAAGACATATACGTATTCATACTGGCGATAAACCATTCGTATGCCATATTTGTAGTAAATCATTCACCCAGAAAGTAACACGTGATGAACATTTAAGGGTCCATACTGGTGATCGACCATATCCCTGTGAAATTTGTAAAAAATCATTTAAACAAAAAAGTACACTTGAAGAACATAGACGTATTCATACAGGTGATAGACCTTTTTTATGTAACTTTTGTGGTAAATCATTTTCTCAAAGAGCATATTATGATAAACATCTTCGAAGTCATAACACTGAAAATTCAACAGGCGAAAAACAAACAGTGAATCCTCCGAAACCAAAACCGCCACCGAAATTTCCATGCAGTATTTGTTTGAAAGCATTTAGAAATAGATGTCATCTTGTACGTCATTTTCGTATTCATACGGGTGAAAGACCGTTTGTGTGTGATGTTTGTAATAAATCTTTTAATGAGAAAGGTAGTCTTACTGTTCATCATCGTATACATACTGGTGATAGGTCTTATCACTGCGATTATTGTTATAAATCTTTTATTACTAAAGGTATGTTAGATAGACATATTCGTATTCATACAGGTGAAAGGCCTTTTGCGTGTGATATTTGTAATAAAGCTTTTACTCAAAAAGCTAATAGAGATGAACATAGGCGCATACATACTGGAGAAAGACCATTTTTATGTGAACTGTGTGGTGAATCATTTACGCAGAAAACATGTTATGATAAACATATCCATTGGCATAATGGATAATGAATAATATGTTTTGAACATTTAAGATACATGCATATCATAGATAAAAGTGTACTTTTATACACAGTGTTGTGAAAAAAACATTCCAATATAAATTTATGAAGGAGGTAATTTGTAGCAAAACAATAAGTAATGTTCCTATAAATGTGGGTCATAAAATTAATACCTTTTGAGTTATGCTGTATTGTAAGTGGAACATATATTTTATTGTTAGTACTTTGGTAAGAAATGTAAAATATCATATGGAATCTCTAAATTTTTTTATTATATACAACTTTTCTCATTAGAGGATTGCCCCAAGGACAAAGTGATACAGACAGTTAATTTTTCGAATTTATGAAATACATTTTGTAAATACATTTAAAAAATTCAAATTGTGGGCCTAATTGAAGTATACATACTACAAAGTAGAAATTTTTTAAAAATGGTTTCTTAAAATTGGAATTGAACCTCTAATGGCAGCGATGGCAATTTTAGAAAGATATACCCTGTCCAAATCTAAGGAATTCCAAAATTTGGCTAGGAATCCTGGTATAGTACCTCTTGCCCTGATCATCAATCCTGTGACAGTTATACTATCTAGTTGGTATTTATCTTTGTAATAGCCAATTGTTGGCTCATATATACAGAAATAATGAAACACCAGCCTATTTTCATTCTAGTGTTTAGGTGACACCCACCATGAATCTAAGCCAGTAAGTCATTCTTGGTAGACTAGTTCCTAGGATTGCTGGTAGAAACTTTGCCATGGTTTTTAGAGGCATAAATATCCTGAGCATTGTGTGCTGTAGCTGAGCGATTTAAGACATTATATCATGCCTTGATTCAGAGCTATCTATCTACAATGGCATAACACCCCAAATCTTGGTTCTTAGCCTCTTCTTTGTTAAGGAGTTACTAGACCATGTTAATTTAATTATGCTTATTTCCCAAAAGATGTCATGAATGGCATGTGGTAAACATACTGACCCAATGAGACTCTAGTAGGCAACTAAGATATAACTAGGATGAAGGAAGTTGGTAAAATTTACTTAGAGGTATGTTTATTCTCACTTAAGGGGGGTAATATTTCTATTTTCTACATTTTTTAAGCTAGGGACTTGACTTTTTGTACAAACATTCACTGCATTATACATAATGATGTGTTTAAGTTTCATTCTTGTGAGACATTTATTTTAAATATTATATTTTTAAAAATTTGCATATATTATAATTAAATGGGTACCACAATTTTTTAGTAAAATGTATTTTTTTTTACGAGACCGCTAAAATATTTAGATAAAATCATGTATTAGAATTCTTATAATGTGAATACAAAGGGAGAAAAACAAATGTTGTACCTCATGTGTGGAATTACAAAAGAATTAATAATTGCATACATTTTATTTTTTATTTCTTAAAATACTACTTCTATCATCAAACCCATGCACTGCTTTATTACCCATTGTTTCTAGGACATGCAATAAAAATTTGAACCTTCTAAGACAAATTTCCAAATTCCATTCAATTTTGAATGTACAAAAATGCAGTGAAAATAAAAGTGTGGAAAAACAAGTTTAAAGATTTGCATGCATGTGGCATTTAACTGATGCAGCCTTTTAACTCTGACTTAATTTAGGGCACTTAGAAGAGTCATAGGCCTCTGAAACTTTGCGAACATATACATTAGAGTACAGGCTATTTTTATTATAAAGAACAAAAAAATGCCAATTTTGATCTCAAATGGTCAATTTTGATCTCAAATGGTCAATTTTTCTCCCATCACCTCCCTTAAGGATCCATTAGGGCCGAAAAATCTTCAGACTCGGGACCCACAACTTAGAGTCCTTCCTGGAAGACTTGCTCCTTGGATTTTTCCATGCAAAAAAAAATCCATCAACCCTGTCTGGGTTTGAACCCGCATCCCTTGGGACCAGAGGCAAGGAACATAACCACTAGTCCATTTCTGCTGACAGATCATAATCTAAACTCTCCAAATATATCAAAACATAATAAAATTGAATGTGCCTTCTCATCCAGTCAAAAAGGCATGCACGTTAAATTGGCTATTGCTGAAACATGAGTAAACATTTTGCTATAGCAGAAATATAAGTAGAAATGTTGGCAACAAGTAATAACTATTGAAATTTTAGTAACTAGTGTTCCGTTTCAAGGTTCATAGGTGATCATCAACACTAGTTTAGCCATTTTTAGTTTTTATTTGAATTTTAATGGAACATTAACTCAGAAGATATTAATTTTAGAACCCATGTTTATATAAATATATTTTACTTCTTTGTGTACACTCTTCTTGTGAATTATAGGAACTTTTTTTTGAGAACATTCTGTGTCGTGTATTCTTTTCTGTTTCTTCAATGTACAATATTTCTTAATTTTTAATGAATGTTTTAGTAAATATGTGTGTAACTTAAATTAGAAGAACATTGTAATAAAAACTAATTTTACTTTTGTAATAAAATGATTAGGAATAATGAACTTCAGTATCTAGCCTCAGTACTTTTATTGGTTCAAGAAATATCTTAAATGTCTCTTCATTAAGAGAATTTGGGTTATTAAGCCTTGCCAAGGGTTTTAAAAGCTGACTATTTTAAGTTTTGTCTTAGCTCAGGAGCTTATGAGTAATGCATTCATGTTTAGCCCTATAACACAACAGACAATGAATATTCAGTTGCTATAGGGAGTATAGATGACGTCTTACCGATCACATAAAAATTAAACTGTTGTTGAGTGATCGCAGGATAAGCTTTATTTTCAATACTGTATGCGTGCACTTAGTTATAAATTGTAACAGTTGAAGTTGATTTGTTTCGCTCAAGAAAGAATGACATTTAGAAACTTACTTTTATATTAATGCGAGTGTACATGTCCAATGTATCCCACTGGGTATTCAACTCCTGTTGTCTGATGTCAACAAACAATGACGTCAACTCCATGTGCACATAACTGAAAGGTAATAGAGCTAAAAATGAATGCATTACTTATTAGTGTATCTAGTGGTGTTCTTGGGCTAGGTCTAAAAGAAAAATGTATTCATCAACATAATATTTCTAATAAATTAATGAGTAATGACTCATTAATTTATTAATTAAGAACCTCATAATGTGTTTCCCATTTTTAACTTTGAATAATATTTCTAACCTAAAAGCTTGAAAGTATTATATATACATCATCAAAATTGAGAGGAAGTAATTCTAAGAGGTAATATATTAAGAGATTAAATTGATAATGTACAATCCTAGAGAAAAATATGTACAATACTTCAACATTCAATACAGCCCTTAATGTCTAGTTGAGAATAGTAAAAATGTTTGCAGCAACATGTTCAGTGAGGAAATGAAGTATAAGATGTATATTTCAATTCTTTTTATTAAACCCAGTTCTCATGTTCTGCATATTGCCAAGTCAACTGATGAGATAAGATAAAACCCCTATTATTGAAGGTCTGTGATATGAGGATACCAGCCGATCAGGCCTGCCCCACCATCATAGAGGCAAGTGAAATGAAATATGAAATGAATTACATGAGTATGGAGAAATGTTGGACTTTTTTTCCTCATGAAAATGGAATAAACTCTTAGAAAACCTGTCTTAGCCCCGATTTTTCCACCATGAATCCTCCATGGAATAACCAAGATGCAAATTCGGGATCCAGAACTATATTTTCGATTCAGGGTTTTAATTTTACATGTTATCAATAAAACTAAATTTGGTCACACATTGAAATACATTATATAATGAAATGGACAGTTATTAACAAATCAGGAATAATCACAAATAGGAATGAGATGCATAAAGAATTAAACATAGGCTCAATTCTGGAAATCCATGCTGTTATGCATTACAGTGACTCTTGTAGTCCCAACTTCTCTCAAAAAAGTTAAACTGAAAATATATAAAGCTGTTATTCTCCCAGTTATATTAAAAGTTCTTAGGGAAATTTTTGGACCGCAGAGACATGTAGCATGAATGGGGGGAATGAAAGATGTACATGGAAGCTTCTTGTAAGAAAACCAGAAGGATAACGCCTAGTTGTTAGACCAAGAATAAGGTGGAAGAATAACGTTAACAATGATTTGAGGGAAGTTGATTTTACAGGGGATGATTGAAAAACATTTGAGGATAGGGAGGTGTGGAGAGCTTATGTCTGTGTGACCATGAACCTGTGACTTTGATAGTACCAGTGATTTAGTTAGAGTTAGTTAGTGTTAGTACTATGGTTTCTAACTTTATCCCCAGAAAACATCCTGTTTCTCATTACACAGGGAATTAACTAGACTATGGTAAACAGTCTTGACATAATTAAGAGAAGAAAAATCTCCACTATCCAGTAGTCTGATGCTTTGCTATCTTCCATCTTGTAGCATATTGTCTTAACCAACTGAGTCATGGCATGCTCTTAATTCATCATCATCATATTTGGCATAACAACCCGGGTCGAGTCATAGCCTCCCAAAGCATTCTCTTCCTGACCTCCCTATTCATGGTGATTGTCCACCAATTTTGAATTTTAAGTCTTTGGATATCTTCCAAAACTCCATAGGTCTTCCAACATTTCTTCTTCCATCTGGATGGTCCATCATTATTATTTTAACCATTTCACTTTTATCCATTCTCTGGATATGCCTTGCCATTCTCAATGAATCTACCTAGCATTAATAAAGACAGTATATTCCAGGTATATAGTCTCAGATCATTTTCCTTTTTTCTTGCATTTAATTAATAATAATAATAATAATAATAATAATAACTTTATTTTACCTGGCAGAGTTAAGGCCTTAAGGCCTTGTCTACCACTCAACCAGGTTTAAAAAAAAATACAAACAAAAAAAAATTTGACATTGTTGATCAGTCCGGCTTGATTAACTTGGGCTTCTCAACGGATTATTTTTTACGGGGTGGATCTGTCAATCCCATGCTCAACCCCCACCTGGAGGACAAGGGACTCTTCTTTTAGGGTTACTATGCCTTAGCCAAGAGGACCCAGTTTTTAGGCACCAGTTACTCGCACTCACCCTTCCCCATAAGGGATAGGATTTGCTGCTAGCACTGCCTAATAAACTGACAGGTAAAGCATTATTGGGTTTTAACAGTTATATCTAACTTGACATTGATACAACTCCTAAGACTATTGACCAGCTATTTACCCTCCTCCTTTATTTGGGCTTGGGATCGGCACTGAATAGTACATGTACCATCCAGAGTTGGAGTTACGCTCTTAATTATTGTATATTAAAACCTCAAAGTGTGGCTTGTACTTAATACCTCAAGTTCTTGATTATTTATATATTTTTCTTGCTTAATTAATTCATAATTGCAAAAGGAACATAACAGATTTATTTATCTGTATTCCCTTAATAAACATGCATTGCTGTTAACGCACTGACCAAAACTCAAATGAAAAAGGAATGTTATTGAATATCACTCATGTAGGCAGGATTTAAAAAAATTAATAATTACCTCGATCGCTTGGACACATTAGATTGCATAGAAGCAAGGAGTAAAATGTGGTAGTAAGCAAGCATTTTAAGTTCCATAAAATAATGCATTTAAAGGAACTATTATAATTAATTTTTAATTCAATTAATAAAAGTACTTTGCAGCTCAGAACTGATATAAAATTGAAGAGATTTTCACTTCTTGTTTTCTCCTTTTAACCCATACAAATGATCTCATATGGAGAGAAGAGCATTTTCTTATCTTCATAAGTGATGCTTCATCTCTGAATCATAAAGACAATGTCAAATCCAAAACTGGATCAAACTCCATACTTTCAAAAATAAAGATAAAATAAAATATTTATCAAATTCATGTAGGAGTTAAGAGATAGCTAGTGGAAGTATTAGTAAGAAATAGACAGTGAAAGGATGTAGAATAATCTGAATTAAATAAGAAAAGCATAAAGAAAAAGTGGAGATACTTGCTTTTCAATTTTTTATTTCCACTCAAATAGCCCAAGGTATTTTGGCATTATTTTCTAAATGATCAAACTAAAAAGTGGAGATAAACAATACAACAATCATGTTTTTATCATTAATTTTATGAAATGAATAATAAGAACATTTAAAGACGCTGTACTGGCTTATAATGTAATATAAAAATTCCCAAATAAATGTCTTGTTAATAAAGAAGCCGCCATTTGCAAAGATGGAAACAAAGGTTTAATAGTATTTGGTTCACGGGAATTTACAACGTACATAAGAGAAAAATTTGCATTTAGATTGTAACTCTCCCCGGTAGCTCAGTTAGTAGAGCATTGGCCCAGAAAGCCAAAGATCCTGGATTCGAGTCTCAGTCTGGTCATAAAATTTTTCTTTTCAAATATGAACAATCATGTACTTACTCTTAAATATAAAAAAAAATTGAAATCAATTTATTTTTAATTGTTAAGTTTATCTCCACTTTTTAGGTGGAGCATCTTGAGTATTTATTACCTTTTTTTAATTTTTTTATTTCTTTTTTTTTTATTTATATTTAATGATTATTGTGAATTGTATGATGAAATGGGTCGTGGTATGTTGTTTCAACCCACAATTTGTGTCGATGATTGAGGAAAACGAGAAAAAACCTTCAATCAAGTTGGTCAGCAACGGGATATGAACCTGAGACCTACTGATTATGTGCACCAAACATTACTGATTCAGCCAACTTGCATGGTCATATTGAGTAAAATCACAAAACATACTCAGTCGATTGCAGAATATATTTCTCAATTATGCTCGCTGTTTCACAATATTTGCTGTTTTCATAAGCCACAAAAAATGGAATATCCTCGGGTGCTAATTGCAAAAATAAAATTTTAATTATTGCCATTATTTTATAACCAGTTCTGTTAATTTGCAGTTTTTTTATTCTTGTTGTAAAAATATTTTTAAAAAATTGTGAAACCATAGTCTTGGTTGAGACTTTGTTTCTGCAGTCCACTGAATATGTTATAGGTGGGCCTCAGATTTTGGGTTTTATGCCAATTTTTTTTAAACATTAAATGAAAATCAATTATGTAAATACAAGTTTCATGGAGAACTTAAACCACCTGGAAGAGTTTAACTGTATCTGAAAAATGCTTATTTTACACATTTTTTTCAATCTGAAATGGGTTACATAATTTAAATTTTTGTAATTTGTCCCAGATCTGCACTGCCAGTTCTTCAGAAAGTTCAAAAGATTTTTGGGATTTTATCAGAGCATCAAAATAATACATAAAAACATGACAGTAATTTTAGTTTGCAGTCAACAAATATATTTACTTAATATTATTAATTTCCAGATCCTTACATGTATCTTACTGTTATTGATATTGTATTACAAGTTTTTAGAAGTCTGAAATTTTATTTTTGGAGCCTAAAAATCTGAGGTGTAGTTGTAAGATTAGCTTCAGATGAATTATGTTTCCATCTTGCAACAATTTTATTTCATATATTTGTTTACTGCCTTTTAATATAGAACTGAAAAATGAGATTTAATACAGTATTGCAATTTTTAAATGTAAAATCCTTTTTTTTTATACACTATTTTATAATTATTTTAATGAAATTAAATATATAAGATTTAAATTTAAAATGTTTTTTTAAGCTTCCGTCGGGTGCATCTGATCTGAGAGGCACAGATTGTCATTTTTGTCCCATTCCACTGCCAGCAGACGGCATTGATGACTGGGCATGCGAGTAGCTGTTCCTTTTTACTTGCTCTAAGCAACCACCCCACTCAGTTTGCTCCCGACCGTTACCATGGTGGGTTGTAAATATTTTGTTCAGAGAAGCTCATTGCGCCCAAAGTCATTACATTATTGAAGATGTGTATTTTAAAAATATTTGCAAAAAGAAAATTATTTATTTAATTTATTTAGACTAAACAATGTTATATTCTTGACTAATTTTGCTAAAAACATAGGCTAAATATTATAATGTGAACTATTTTCAAGTATATTTTAATTGAACCTAACTTGTTCTTACTTTTATATCATGTTGTTTGAAGGCTTATCACAAATTTTCTTAAAATTTGTTTAATCAATATTATGTCCAAACAAAGTTTTCTAGCAGCAAATTTTGAATATTTTATCCATTGGACATCCCCAACAATAACATTTCTTCGACTTCCCGTTGTTTAGATTGGCAAACAGTGTGTTAAATATATTTTTTTTAAGCGTGTGCTGATCAGGCACATTGCGTCCGATGGAAGATTAATATATGTATTCATTTATTTACTCATCATCATCAGCATTCAGGATTGTTACAGGTGATACAATTTTTCAACTCCTTGTCATGCATGACCGAATAAACAATGTCACTAATTATATTATTTTTGGTCTGGACATCTTACCTCAATATTAATGTTGATCTGCTCTTGGACATGTTTCAAAACAATTCTGTTTTATCGTCAGCTTTCCCAGACTGGTTTTATTTATGTTGCATTATGTTGCACCACCTGGATGTCGATGTCGGCTCCATCCTGTGGTTGGCCAAAGAACCTCCAAACAAGGTCACCCTCCATCGGAATATCAAAATTCATAACTCTGTTTCTGTTCTTCTGAATATAAATTTTTTCCCAAATAGTCAGCTCTTTTGTATTTTCTAACTGTTTTAATTCAGACACTAAATTATTAAAACAGTTAAAAAATACAAAAGAGCTGACTATTTGGGAAAAAATTTATATTCAGAAGAACAGAAACAGAGTTATGAATTTTGATATTCCGATGGAGGGTGACCTTGTTTGGAGGTTCTTTGGCCAACCACAGGATGGAGCCGACATCGACATCCAGGTGGTGCAACATAATGCAACATAAATAAAACCAGTCTGGGAAAGCTGACGATAAAACAGAATTGTTTTGAAACATGTCCAAGAGCAGATCAACATTAATATTGAGGTAAGATGTCCAGACCAAAAATAATATAATTAAAATAACCTCAAAATATAACTTCCTAAAATTAAATATTAATGTCACTTATTTTTCTTTCTAAAATAAAACTATGACCAATTCTGGAAAATGTTTATTTAAAATATAATGCCAAAAACTGTCACTAATATTTCAAGGGTCTTTCTTTCTTCCCTATGCCTGGTGGAGTCCAATTCCATATCTTTCTTGGTCACTGATCTTCCTCCATTCTTCCTAGATGGCCAAATCTTAGTATCCTCTTTGTATTGATCTTCTAAAAATATAAATTCTTGTTAATAATCTTCATCTTGAATAGAGGTTTTTCTTAGTACAAAGGTCATCATTATCATTATCATCATTCACGGATTAGGTCTTTGCCTGTCCCGATGTCACATCTGTTCAGCCCAGCGCTTTCTTGGTCTTCTTATCGATCTTCATCCTCCAGGATTATATATTAGTGCCATCTTTGGTATCCTATCCTCTGTCATTCTTTGCAGATGTTGTATCCAAATTTTTCCTGTGTTCTTCTATTTGTTGAAGAAGTGGTTGTAATTTTAGTTCTTCTCTAATATTCTCATTTCTTCTCTTGTACAACCTTTCACAGCCTGCAGAAATCTCATTTCCGCTGCCTGAATTTTACCTTTTTCTTTTTTCCTTTAGGACCCTGGACTCACTTCCATACGTTGCCACTGGTAGTGCCATTGTTGAATAAAATCTTAGCTGCGCATCCTTTCTTACTTTGTTCCTCAGTGTTTTTCAGATTGTTCTACAAATATGTTCAAATTTCTGCATTTTCTTATTTATATCTTTCTTCTTCATAAGTGATCTATCCTCTTAGTGTATCCAGCTGACAACACAAAGGTCCACTACATTATTCTTCATTTTACACAAGATGGATATAGCACCCGATATTTGTAGTATATTCCAGCTGCTGGAGTCCAAAGATGAGGAGTAGTCAAGATATATTGTTGTGCTTTTTCCAAAGTTCCAGGTATTAAAGATTTGAGTTTACTTCTTTGAAGGTTTGGAAAAGAACAATTTATGAGGACGTGTTCAAGATCTTCATGACTGTTACACCAACAGCAGGTACTAGAATCAATGAGAATAAAACGAAATAGGTATTTTTGGGTGACTATGTGGCTTGTCCTTGCTCTTGTTAAGAAAGTTTGTATAATTCTGCATAAGTTATATCACAGTTATTCTTCAATCAAACAATTTGTTATACAGAGACCTGCAAAGAATAACTTATGTAGTTTATATAATTTATATTAGTTAAATATCTCCTAGGTGGTTCAGTGGTTAGACACTCGCCCTCCACTTTTGAGTCCTTAGTCCGCGTCTTGGTCACTCCATGTGGGGTTCATGGTAAACGATTCAGAGCAAGGGCAGATTTTTCTCGTGATTTTTTTTTTCTGTTTTTCCCTGCCAAAAACATAATTTCACCACTTCTCCATCCTCACCTCGTTCATTTCATTTAATTTAATTTCATCTGCTGCTGTGATGATGCGACAGGTCTGATCAGCCAGCATTTTTAGTATCATATAGTTAAAAAATAAGGGATTCATCTCAACTCATCCCTTGATCTGACATAACACAGGACACGAGTAGAGTGTTTACTTTACTTTTAACTGAATCTCACTACACTACCGAATCCGCAGATCCATAGACGCCGGACATAAGTTGTCTTTATATTCCTATTCTGAGCTAATATTTTCTAATTATCCCCTATGATGTTCTTTATAGGAAGCCAGATATAGACTAATAAGAACGGTTAAGTCTCGTAGACTGCGATGGACAGGACATGTGGCACGAATGGGGAATGAAAGACGTGCATGGAAGCTTCTTGTAGGAAGACCAGAGGGAAAACGTCCAGTTGGTAGACCAAGAATGAAGTGGGAGAATAACATTAACTATGGATTTAGGGAAGTAGATTATACAGGGAATGATTGGAAAACATTAGCTCAATATAGGGATGTATGGAGAGCTTATGTCCGCGTGGCCATGAACATGCGGGTTCGATAGTGCCAGTGAGTTAGTTAGTTAGTAATTCACCTCCTTCAAATCATGATTAATGTTATTCTCTCACCACATTCTTGGCGTATTTACTGTACTCTTTTCTTCTGGTTTTCCGACAGTAAGTTGCCATGCCCATCTTCATTCCCCGTTCGTGCCACATGTCCTGTCCATCGCAATCTAAGAGATTTAACTGTTATTATGACATCCAGTTATCATAAAAACCATGTAGCTCTCTGTTATGTAGTTTTCTCCATTGACATGTTTGTTCTCTCTTTGGTTCAAAAATTTTCCGAAGAACTTCATTCTCAAATACTCGTAATCTTTTCTCCTCCATTCAAATAATAGTCCATGTTTCGTATCCATATAAAACTGGAAGAATAAACGTTTTATATATTTTTACTTTAATGTTTATTCATTTAGCAGGTTTCACATAATCTTTCCTACGCCCAATTATCTACTGTCATTCTCCTCCACATCTCTCTGTCATTCCAATCTCCATCTCCAATCCTTTTTCTCTCATCAATCCACGTTATTTTTGGCCGTTCTCTACTTCTTCTTCTTCTTCTACCAAGTGACAACTGAATGTTACTTTAATAAATTTCCCGCATTTTTAAAAATACATCATTTCAATAAATCGTTACTTTATCGAATTTTACTGTATTCTAACATTAGCGAGGGTATTGCGAATACCCATAACGTCGAAAGTTGTTAAACAAATGAATTCCGTAATTTCTCTTCAAACCCATGCTGTGTACAAAGTAATACGCATTGTCCATATTTACAGATGATTTTTTTTTCTTGGAAGAATATATGGTTTGTACTTTTTATCTTTGTTGTATTGATATCGTGAGAAATGTCTTGTCATTTGTATTCAATCATGTTCTCAGCGTGAGCCTTAATCTCGGGTTATAGAGGTCCGGGCATAACGCCATCATAGTCGGCTAGCGTTACTCCGCTTCTGTAGATATTTCAAAATCAAGATGGTAAAACATGTGGCCACTTGAAGTCAAACCTGGAATATAACTTTTTGCAATTAACATAAGGTTTTGTTTTAAAGGTAAAAAAAAAAGTTTTATAATTATAACTATCTATCTCACTGACCCAGAGAGAGAGATAATCAGACAGGTGAATGGAGAAGACTACATAACTGAACTACATGATATTTATAGGAAGCCAGATATAATAAAATAGTTAAGTCTCGTAGACAGCGATGGGCAGGACATGTGGTACGAATGGGGAATGAAAGATGTGCATGGAAGCTTCTTGTAGGAAAACCAGAGGGAAAACGCCCAGTTGGCAGACCGAGAATGAGGTGGGAGAATAACATTAACTATAATTTGTGGGAAGTAGATTATACAGGGGATGATTGGAAAACATTAGCTCAGGATAGGATGTGTGGAGAGCTTATGTCCGCGCGGCCATGAACATGCGGTTCGATAGTGCCAGTGAGTTAGTTATTAACTCACTGGCACTGTAGAACCCGTAGATTCATGCCGGGCTGACATAAGCTCTCCACACATCCCTATCCTGAGTTAATGTTTTCCAATCATTCCCTGTACAATCTACTTCCCACAAATCATGGTTAATATTATTTTCCACTTTATTTTTGGTCTGCCAACAGGGCGTTTTCCTCTGGTTTCCCTACAAAACGATTCCATGTCCTGTTTAATTCCCCATTCGTGCCATATATGCTGCCCATCGCAGTCCTCGAGACTTAACTGTCCTTATATATTATATATATATATATATATATATATATATATATATATATAATATTATTTCCCATAAAACCAGAAGGGAAACGTCTAGTTATTAGACCAGAATGAGGTGGGAAAACAATATTAACCATGATTTTCAGGGAAGTAGATTATACAGAAGATGATAGGAAAACATTATCTCAGGATAGAGCTTTATGGGGAACTTTTGTCAGCGCGCCCATGAACCTAGGGGTTCGATAGTGCCATTGAGTTAGTTAATTAGTTATTTCTTCTTCCTCTTCACTTCACAGGCTAGACGAATTGCCTGTTCCGCCTCACAGTTGTTCTGTCCATCTATTCACTGGCCTTCCTACATTCCTTGATCCTCTTGCCTTGTAGTTAAATGCTGCTTTTGGTAATCTTTTTACATTCACTTTTTACACACGTCAAAATCTCTACATTCTTTGATTTTATCGTTCAGCGGACAATATATTTAACTCTGTTCTTATATCTTCATTCTTTATCCGATCCAATCTTGTAAAGTCTTTTGTTATTCTAAGGAAGTTCATTTCTGCGCTTTGTGTTCTACTTTGCAATTTTTTGTTCATTACCCAAGTTTCACTCCCATAAAGTAATGCAGGAACTGCGAATGTTTTATAAAACTTCAATCTAGTATCTCTTCTTGTTTTGTTCTTTAGTGTGTTATGTATAGTTCCGCATATCATTTGAAATTTCGACAGTTTCATATTTATATCTGTCCACCGCTGTGGTCTCGAGGTAGCGTGCTGCCTTGTCACGCAGCGGGCCCGGGTTCGATCCCCGGTCGGGGCAGTTTTTCTGGGTGAGGTTTTTATCGGGGTTTTTCCTCACCTGTAAGACAAATGTCAGGTCCCCGAAATCATATGGCCATCATCCTTATCATTATCAACCTTACCATTATCATTATCATCATCATCCTTCACCGGTATGGAAAGCAACGGGAAGCTACCACACCTACACAATTCCCTAGTAAAGCTGCAGGCATAGCATGAAAATGCTATGATTGCAGTGAAGGACCTGCCTTCCGGCAGAATTACTATGGATGGATATTTATATCTCTTTCAATTGTTGTGTTTATAGTAAAATTACAACCAAAATAATTGAAATTTAGTTTGCTCCAGAGTTTGTTGTCTATTATGATTTCAGTTAGTTCAAATATGTCAATAGAAAGCAAAATCCGCATATACAAAACGATAGTACGACCAGTTATCGTATGTGGAGCAGAAACTAGGGCTGATACAACAAAAACTAAACAAATAATAAACATATGTGAAATGAAGATCTTAAGAACTATTCAGGGAAAAACATTATTTGGTAAGATACACAATACAGAAATTAGGGACAAATGTCATATTCAAGACTGAGGCCTAAACAAATGTATTATAGATAGACGAAAATATTGGAAAGCTCATACAACCGACTAGCAAAAAGAGAGGTAAAGAACATAGACCAGTGGACAGCAGAAGAACAAGAGGAAGATCAGCCAAGAGATGGATAGACAGTGGATGCACATCCAATACGTCTTCCTTCGAGGAGTGGTTTGGGAAATAAACAGGATTAAAATCGTGCAAATTACGAATAAGAAAAATAAGTTAAAATCTCTAAATCTTAAGTTTAAACTCTTGGAATGGAAAGTAGATTCCATCAAGCCTAGGAAGTAGGAACGAAGATTGAAATCTGCTGTTTTGTAGGCCAATACACGCTATTTTGTTGACCTGCGAGGTCAACTTGTGTTTACCTCAGTGCAAGTGATAACCACCCACATGTCTTCAAGCTTTCCATTTTGTGGTCGTCTCACACAAATTACTATTTATTATTTGCAGTCGTTGGTACGTGCGGACTCATCTCTCTCCCTCACACGTGGAGACACTACGGTATATCGAATCCTACTTATGATGGTTGAGCATAAATAATTTTTCTGTTTGTTGTGTTTCACTCTGATGCAAAGTGGTCATTGTCTTCATACTCCTATTTCAGCACCAGAAAGTTTACATTCGCCTATCAAATTTTGTATTAAAATTTATATATATATATATATATATATATTATTTTATTTTTTTATTTAGAGCCCCACCACCACTCCCCGGGTTACCTCGGGCATAATGCCCTTATCCCCGGGTCTGCTCTATGTCCCTATCTATATCTTATCTTTATTGAAATACATAATAAATATACAATTCGGGTATTTGTAGTGTGTTGTTGTTACATAAAATTAAAATAAAGTGTGTTTTGTTTGTTTGTGTATATGTGTGTGTGTATATGTGTGTAGTAGTACGGGTAGTAGTAGTAGTAGTAGTAGTAGTAGTAGACTGGTGACGTTTTTAACGCCTCTCTTGTCTTCGCTGGTCTTCGTCTCTTCTTAATCCCAAGACTCTTCTTGTGTACTTGTTGAGGGATTTGAAGGCTTCCTTCCCGGTCCAGAATTCTAAGGCGGGCGGCCATTGTGTTTCACCGATCATGGCTGCTTCCTCCAGCTCCTGCCTGAAGACATTGTACTTGGTACATTGATAGAGCACGTGGACTACGTCGTCCTCTCCGGGGTTGAAACAATCACAGAAAGGTGAGTCGGCACGTCCTCTTTCGTGCAGTTTGGAGCGAAAGAGTCCATGACCTGAGAGGATCTGTGTGGTGTAGTGGCCGGGAGTAATCCATGTAGTCTGCATTCTTTTCTGGACTCTTGGGAAGAACTGGAATGTCTGGCGTCCATGGGGCTCCTGTTCCGATTCCAGTTGCCACTTGTCGAGGAGGTGAGAGTCGATTATTCTGCGGACGGCGTCCCTTTCATCTTGGTTCGGCGTATAGGTCCGGAGTAATGATCGTTTCCTCGATGTGGACGGGAAGCCCTCTTCGGAGACGATGTCGTTGAATCCTACTCTCTATGTACAAGTCTATTGGGAATACTCCAGCTATGACCGGAAGGCATGCTCTCGATACAGTGTTATAGGCTTTGGTGACACATATTAGCACATATCTTTGTGCCGCCAGGAGCTTCTTTTTGTGGCATGCCTTTAGTCGTCTCGCACATCCGTGTGCAGCATACGCGCATATTTGTTGGAACAGCGTTTTATATAGCCTTACGTAGTTAATAGCCTGGTATCCCCAATTCTGTCCACCCAGACGGGCCATCGCGTGGAAGAGGTTTTTGGCCTTTCCCGCGATGTCTTCAATATGGGCGTCAATTTTAATATTTGTTTGGATCCTTACTCTGACGTGTTTGATTTGTTGAACGAAGCGCAGTCCTCTTTGTTCAATTCTTATTGTTGGTGGGCGCGCTGGGTGTAGTGCGCCTTTTAGGAGCATGCCAGTGGTTTTCTTTGAGCATAAGGGGAGTTTGTGCTGCTTGGTCCATTGTGTTGTTATGTGGACGACTTCTTGAGCTCTCTCCTCTACTTGTCTCCTGGAGATGCCCGGAGTGAGGATTACCAGGTCGTCGGCGTAGGCTATAGGTTGGGCATGTGAATGTTCTTCTAATAGCTGGAGTAATTCATTCAGTACTAAGTTCCATAGGCTAGGTCCGAGGACTGAACCCTGTGGGCAACCAATCGTTACGTTTCGATGTATTCAATTGTGATTTTCCACTAGGGTAGCTGTTCTTCCTCGGAGGTAGTCCCTGATTACTTTGTACAAGTTTGAAGGGCAGTTCCTTCGTTTTAGAACTAGGAGAATGCTTGGCCACCACAGAGTGTCGACGGCGCTTTCGAAGTCAATGAAGATTCCGATCGTCAGTTTTTCTTGGCTTCGTTCAACGATGTCGAAGAGTTCTGTGATGGCGTTCTCGGTACCTTTGCCTGATTGGAAACCGTACTGTCTGTTCGATGCGGCTTGTTGGAGAGTTGGTTGGAGTTGTAGGAGGATTAGCCTCTCATAAAGTTTCCCCAACACTGGCAGCAGCAGATGGGCCGGTATGATTTTGGGTCAGTAGCGTCCCTGTCCCCCATTTTCATGATTATTTTTATTTGTGCTGGTCTCCAAATGTTATGTACATACGCACATATATATACATACGCCGAGGGCGTGCGCTGCTACTCCTAAATAAATGTTAATGTGTTTTTACCACCAGCCTTGAGCTGCTATACTTGCCCGGAAATCAGTTTATCCCGATCTTCTTGGCATCAATGAAAGACAAAAATGATTATTGTGAGTTATCCGTAAAAGATAAACATATGCTGTCGCGGACTTTTTTGTAGAGTTTTTTGAGATATTCAATTCCGTGTATAATAATTGATGCATTTGTTATGGTTTAGGCAGCGTAAGCCATTTAAGCGTCATAATAGGGGCTTTATTTCACTTTTTCACTACAAAAAGTGATTTTTTAGGGGTGAAGGGGTTGAGTATTACAACTCTCTTATAGCCTATGTTCATCGCCGGAATCTCCTGATCATTTTTTAGAAAGCCACATCACAATCGGATGAACGGTATGACAGAGCACGCTCGCCCGGGAATCTACTTATCCCGATATTCTTGGCATCAATGAAAGACAAAAATGGTTATTGTGAGTTATCCGTAAAAGATAAACACATGCTGTCGCGGAATTTTTGGTAGAGTTTTTTGAGATATTAAATTCCGTGTACAATAATTTGGTGTATTTGTTATGGTTTAGGCAGCGTAAGCCATTTAAGCGTAAAAATAGGGGCTTTATTTCACTTTTTCACTACAAGGAGTGATTTTTAGGGGTGAAGGGGTTGAGTATTACAACTCTCTTATAGCCTATGTTCATCATCGTAATCTCCTGAACATTTTTCAAAAGGCCCCATCTCAATCGGATGAACAGTATGGCAGAGCACGCTTGCCCGGGAATCTACTTATCCCGATATTCTTGGCATCAATGAAAGAAAAAAATTGTTATTGTGAGTTATCAGTAAAAGATAAACATATGTTGTCGCGGACTTTTTTGTAGAGTTTTTTGAGATATTCAATTTTGTATACATTAAGTCGGTGTATTTGTTATGTTTTAGGCAGCGTAAGCCATTTAAGCGTCAAAATAGGGATTTTATTTCACGTTTTTCGCTACAAACGGTGATTTTTACGGGTGAAGGGGTTGAGTATTACAACTCCTTTTTAGCCTATGTTCATCCCGGGAATCTTCTGAACATTTTGCAAAAAAAACCATCAAAATCCGATCAAACGGTATGGCCACGTATAAAATGCCAACAAACAAACAAACATTCATGTTTATATATATATATATATATATATATATATATATATATATATATATATATATATAAAGTAAAGTAAAGTGATCCCACAACAGGCCCGGAGGCCCTTTGGGTAGTAGGAGGTTAAGGCTCCCACTTTTTTCTAGACAATCGACACTTTATGTTAGCCGGGTTGTCAGCCCTGCGTGACGGCCGCCTTTACCCCAGAACAAGCATCTGGTACTCATTTTCGTTAGAGGCTGAGTCGACCCCAGGGCTATAGTGCCGCCAGAGGGTTTGGGTCAGTTTAAAACTCCTGACCCCAACGGGATTTGAACCCTCGACCCTCCGGCTTGTAGCAGTGCCTTAACCACTACGCTACGGCATATATATATATATATATATATATATATATATATATAGTGCATGTATAATTTAGTGATTCATTGTACAAATTAAATTATTATTTGTTTATATATTTAGCAGCTTTCACAATGTTTCTCATCTTCCTGCGCCCAATTAATTTATTAGCATTATCCGTGTATCGGAGGAGGCTCTGATATTGAGCTGATCTTCATTCGGGGAAGCCCTCCATGTCCTTGTGTGGTAAAAAAAAGTATGTGTTACTCCCGACAGGCCGTGTCACTGGGTCACTCAAGTAGCGCGTGTCATGTAAAAGTGCCTATAGGATGAGAGGTTAAACTGGTTAAAAATCAGTCCACTCCGGCTACGATTAACCCTTAAATTGGCAAAACATGAGTCCTGCGACCATCCATTCGACGACATTTTATGGCGTGTCATATCATGTACGATGTCCGCAAAATTGTGCTCTATGGATTCCTCAACTTTGACTGCTGTTGGCTATGACTGATAATTTTCGGCCATTTGGTCTTTAGTTTTATTTTTTATGTTACGCGTAGCGTTTTTTGTCGGCATCCTTCTGTATTCCACAACGGGATGGCAAAGTGTGGAAATACAAGTCAAAGTGAAAAGCCCTGCGACCAGCTATTAAAATAGCAGGTGGTGAACATTTCTTCGGCCCACTGAGTTTGAGCCCAGGGTTCCAAGAGAGAGTCCATTTTCCCCGGCAAGTTGATAGTAATGGTAATGATATGAATATAAAGTACTTAGGAAAATGTTTGGACCAAAGAGAGATGAACAAACAAGTGAATGGAGAAGACTACATAACAATGAACTACATGGTCTTCACAGGAAGCCAGATATAATAAGAACAGTTAAGTCTCGTAGACTGCGATGGACAGGACATGTTGCACGTATGGGGAATGAAAGACTTGCATGGAAGCTTCTTGTAGGAAAGCCAGAGGGAAAACGGCCAATTGGTAGAGCAAGAATGAGGTGGGAGAATAACATTAACTACGATTTGAGGGAAGTAGATTATACCGGGAATGATAGGAAAGCATTAGCGCAGGATAGGGATGTATGGAGAGCTTATGTCCGCGCGGCCATGAAGCTATGGGTTCGATAGTGCCAGTGAGTAAGTAAGTAATTATATGAATGAAGGCTGATGACCAGCAGCAGCGAGTCCCCGGCTCCGTTCCTTGTGATTTATTTTACTATTTTTTTTAATTTTTCGTGACAGTTATTTAAATGTAGCGGACCTCACTGAAAACAAAATGGTTTGTAACTGTTATTGTTAGGTATATTGTTAAATTCTTAAAAAAAAGCAATCTCCTCTCGTTAGTTTTCATTTGTTTGTATTAAAATTATTAAATTATAAATAACACATTATATAGAATATTTACGAAGTTATTAAAAACAAAGTTACAAAAAGATATTAAAGACAAATTAGGAGAAGATCAAAATGGATTCAGACCAGGAAGGTCATGTGTTGACAACATATTTGCAATACAACAGTTAATTGAAAAACGGACTGCAGTTGGAGAAGAAACCCATTTGACAATGATAGATTTAGAGAAAGCTTATGACTCAATTCCGAGGAACAAATTATGGGAAGTATTGGAGAAATACAATATTGACAGAAACCTAATAGAAATTATTAAACAAATCTATAAAGATAACTCCGCTTATGTTAAAATGGGAAATATCATGTCTAATCCTATAAAAACCTCAAAGGGATTGAAACAAGGGTGCAGTCTATCACCATTTTATTTAATATTTATGTATAATTTATATTAACGAAATGGAAACAAAGCTGCAAAGGTATGGGGATCCCAATAGGCAACAGATTTTTGCTGACATTACAATTTGCCGATGATCAACTGGTTTTAGCGCAAGACAAATTTGATATGGAATTCATGATAAAAATATTGAAAAACACATATGAATCATGGGGTCTCACAGTAAATTTACAAAAAACAGAATATCTGGCAATAAATAGCAATGAAAGAGAAAATTTAATATTGGAAGAAGGAATCCAAATAAAGCAAGTGAAACAAACTAAATATTTGGGAATGATTATGGATAACATCGAAGGTATAGGCAAAGAGAACATAAAACGTAGAATTGAATTGAGTAGCAAAATAATATCATTGTTAAATTCCATATGGTGGGATAAGCATATTTGGAAAGACACAAAAAAAATATTGGTAAAACATTGGTGGAATCTGTTGCAATGTACGGAAGTGAGGTATGGACAATCAATAAGTACTACAAGAATAGACTAATAGCTCTAGAAATGGATTATTTACGAAGAAGTGCCAGAAAGTCTAAATTAGAACATGTCACAAATAAGGAAATTAGAAACATAATGGAAGCAGAAGAAAGCATAATTGAAAGAATTGAGGAGAAGGAATTAAAGTGGTTAGGACATGTTTTAAGAATGGAAGATGAGCGATGGCCGAAGCAACTATATGAATGGCATCCGGACAGAAAGAAGAAAAGAGGAAGACCAAGGTTAACATGGAAGGAAAACATGAAGACAGTAATGCAAGCTAGAGGGCTAAGCATCGAAGATGCCCAAGACCGTAGGCTTTGGAGGTTTGGCACGGGAAGACGGCAGCAGCTGTAAAAACCCGAAGATAGATAGAGAAATTATTCAAACTAATTAGTGTATCTTATAGGAAACATTTTTCATCTAAGGGTTAAACCTTAGAACACAGACGAACATGGAGATCACCGGGTCCTACAATAGTAGTAATAATAACTTGAATGGTAGTAGTCCTATTAATAGCAGTTGTAAGAGTAGTACTAGTTATGCTAGAAGTAGTACCATTTGCAACATTAGTGGAAGTGGTGGTAGATGGTATTATGATTAATATATAAAATTGAGGGGGTATGAATACATTTTACATCGTCTTCATTTGTTCAGTTTTTATAAATTAACTAGCTATACCCGGCGTGCGCTGCTACGCCTAAATAAATGAAATTTAATGTGATTTTATGTTTAGTTGAATAAGTAAAAGGAAAAATAATTATACATTTATATTTTTAGATATCCTGTGCTGATTACACGGCGATACGCGGGAATCTACTTATCCCGATCTTCTTCACATAAATGAGCTGAAATATGAAAATTAATGTGTTTTATGTTCAGTTAAATAAGTAAAAGAAAAAATGTTTATCGTAATTATTTTAGATACCCCGTGCTGTTTACCCGATGTTGCCCGGGAATCTACTTATCTCGATCTTCTTGGCATAATTGAGCTAAAAGACAAAATTCGTTATTGTGAGTTATCCGTTAAAGAATACCCGCCATGTGCCTCTATGCTTGCACAGGAATCTACGTACTTCTCTCGATCTTCCTGGCATCAATGAAAAACAAAAATGGTTATTGTGAGTTATCCGTAAGAGATACACATATGCTGTCGCGGACTTTTTTGTAGAGCTTTTTGAGATATTCAATTTTGTGTACATTAATTTGGTGAATTTGTTATATTTTAGGCAGCGTAAGCCATTTAAGCGTCCAAAGAGCTACTTTTTTCACATTTTCCACTACAAAGGGCGATTTTTAAGGGTGTAGGAGTTGAGTATCACAACTCTCTTATAGCCTATGTTCATCCCGGGAATCTCCTGAACATTTTGCAAAAAGGCCCCATCACAATCGTATCACCGTTCTGACCTGCGGCATACAGTTAGGCAAACAAACCAAAACAAACAAAATAATATTCATTTTTATATATTTTATGCAACTTGTATATCAACCGCTTATAAGACCCATTTTTTTTTTCTTTCTACAGTTAGGTGTATGGAGGAAACTACAGAATAGTGAGCTCCATGATCTTTTGTAGGAAATCAGATTAAAAAAATAGTGAAGTCTCGTTGTATAAGATGGGAGAACATGCGACATAAAAGAAGAAATTCAGACAGAATGTGTGTAGTAACTAGACCAAGAATGAGATCTAGACATCCATTTCCTGAAATGTTTACCATAATACGTAAAATAGTCATGATATTTTTCATAATGTTTAGCACACAGTTTGTCAAAATATAACACACAATATAATTTGTATACGTCAGGATAAAACAATTGGTGCACGCCTCAATTCTCTGACATAATAATCGACTGTATTGTTAAAGAGGATTTCACTTTCGTCTATTGTTTACTAATTTTTAGTAACGCCATGTCCATTAAAACTTCTATTTAGTACCTCGAGTGGAATCGACTAAATATTACGAAATTTAATTTCCTACCATTACTTCTTTAAAGTAGAACAAATTATTCATAATTTAATAATGCTTCGTTAATAATAATTTGTAATTCAGTTTTAATTTGACCCGAAAACATTTGTAAAAAAATCATAGAATAAGGCCAGTATTCAAGAATCAAGCTCTGTAGGCTATGCTATCTTCGTCTTCCGTAAGCTGAGGCTCCCATATTTCAGTTGTTCCCGGATTTTTTTATAATAATATCATATTATCACATGATGTTGAATAGAGTGAGCCAGTTAGAGTGGGTTCTACATGACTCACCTAATTAACCACAGAGAGACGGGCTGAGAGTCGCTCTTCGCGGAATGTTTGGTTATTTAATATCTGCCTTAATTGATTAGTACGTTATTTTATTTATATGCCTGAGTTGTTATACGAGACAGCGGAACATATACATCCAGTCATAGCAGCACTGTTGCTGCGTCGCTCGGACGTAGATATTAACCACGTATTTAAGTGAATTTGTTTTCTCCTGTTTGGTATAGCATTCTAGTATTACTTATAGGCTATTTATGATATATATATATATACACACAGTAAAACTTGCACAAAGCGGAATCGCATGGGAGCAATTTTTTACCACATCGGACAAAATTCCGCATTATAAAAAAACTAAAACTTATTAATAATCTTAGATTATAGAGTGCCGTATATGTCTTTTTAAGTACCTTGGATTAATTGTAGTTCCGCTGCCGTTGAAAAGTGAAGTATAGTATGTATGAGCGACTTCGATGGTAACGCGCGAAAAAAAAACAGTCCCATTTCATCAGCGTTAAAAATGTCTCTTAGGCGCGAATCCTGAAATTTAAGTATGCATTATCGGTTTTTGCTCACTAACTACACTTTCGTCCACATCCTTCGATTTCCTGCAAATTTCATTCCACATTACATTGTGCGTCTTTTAAAACTCTCCAGCCAACCTGAAGAGGCCTTGAAATATTTATTCCCTAGGGATTTAGCAACAGCTAGAGCTTGACTTTGGAGCGTCGGTCCGGGAATTTGTAGATTTATCTTCAATCACTTTCACTTTTTCGCATAAAGACAATGATACATACGTTTCAGCCATCTTTATTCCGTAAATTCAGAACGCTACATGTTAAAGATCGCTCTCACAACTTGAACTAATGCAATGGTTATTTGTAAGACAGGTATCTCTGTATTTCGCATAACGGGTGTGCATTGAGACCAAAATAAATGTTCAGGTACAGGTACAATCTATACTTCACCCTGCTGCGGCAGGGAATTCAATGAGATAGAAACTAATTTATTTATCTCTCTGTCTTTCGCTTTATAACATTATTTTCATGAGTTGTGTAGAAATATCCTTTCGTTTCCGTGTTGGACAGATTCCGTTTTATGCAAAATAAATACACGTATCATTACTATTATTTCGCAGGGACCAATAAATTTGTTCACATTGGACCGATTTCCGCATTATTCACGTTCCGCATTAAACAAGTTTTACTATATATATATATATATATATATATATATATAAGGAGTAACAATTGGGAAACTAACAAAAATACTTTAAAGCTACACTTTTTTAAAGAATGTAGGCCTAATAATTTAAAATGTAAAAATGTATATAACTCAGTCATTTTTAAACATAAATTCAAAATTCTTTCTCAGTTATGTTAGTAAATGGGTAACATGGAATGTCGTAAAAATGGCTGAAGATAGGGACAGCTCTTCCAGAAACCATGGTCCTCTGCTTTCAAGATCACGAAGTTTATGAGGTGAGGTAATTACGACCTATTTTATTCATGAACTTAATAACCTCAAAATGATATTTCTCATATTAAGTTTATGTAACAAGGAATTTTTTCTTCAGATTTTTAATAACTTACATCAAAACAAGATTTAATTCAATAGCTTACTTTTTTTTCAACCTAGTTGTGTTTTACATGGAAAGACGTTTTTATGCACATTGGAAAAATCAATTTTGGAAATATAAATGGCCTTGTTTTGAGTGACTGTTGAATTAGTAAACTTCTCAAATTGGTATTATCGTACTCTCTTTTTTAATAAATATTTGAATATATTTTTTAAAAAGTTGTTTTTTTCTAATGGCACCAGGTTGCCTTTCATGATATTTCTGGCTTTCTATCCTAGCATTGGTAGAATTATAATACATTTCTTAGGTTGGGGCACCTGGTAGGCGGAGTTACGTTACTTCGCTGGTATGATGGGTGATAAATGATAATGAAGCGCCAGGAGAGTTCTTAATCTAAATCTCGGACCATGGGCAACCACAGGAATAATTCCCTTTAAGGAAAAATTCCTATGGTTTGACCGGGAATCGAACCCGGGACCTAATGAACAGTAGTCAGTAACGCTGACCACTAGCCCATGAGACTAGTCTTTAAATAATATAGCCTATTATAAATTTAAAAAGGCGGCTCTATGGTGCAAGTGGTTAGACACTCGCCTCTCACCGATGGAGCCTGGAGTTCCCTTCTTGGTCATTCCATGTGGGTTTCGTTGTGAGACGAAACTGAATCTGGGTTTCGTTGTGAGACGAAACTGAATCTGGGTGCATCAGGCATGGTCAGCCGGCATTCTTATTATTATTATTATTATTATTATTATTATTATTATTATTATTATTATTATTATTATTATTATTATTATTATTATTATATGGGGTTACAGCACGATGTCGGGCCTTGGCCCCTCAAAATCCTTCCATCCAGTGCCTTCCTTTTTCAATTCCTCACTCATAGAATATTCTTTGCATTATCATCCAAAGCATCAATTTATCTGTTCTTCGGCCTCCCCCCCCCCATAGTTGAATAGAGAATTTTCTTTGGGATACGCCCATTCCCCATACAATGAACATGTCCTGCCCACTTAAATCTTATGAGTTTAACCATCATTGAAATACATAGTTTCTTATACAACGGATTATATTACTCACAGACCTCCAATGAAAGAGGTTTGTCGCATTTCATCCATCGATGCGGTCCTGAGTCGAAAGCGAGTTGAGAATTTCCTTTTCATAAATTTAAACTTTTGAAAAAATATAATATTTTAATTGGGGTCTAGACGAAACGCATCCCAAATTCCATACATATATCTCTATATTTGAAAGAGTTATATCATTTTTTTTTCATGTGACTTAAAATCAAAATTTAGAAAAAATGCACTGAAATATTAACATGAATATCAGAGTATATGGGTATATATATATATATATATATATAAATATATATATATATATATATATATATATATATATATAATATTTAAAAGTATTGCCAAATCTATTGGAATCATCTGAAACGATGTCCTGAAATACTAAGGTATAATTTTTTTTAAACGAATAATTTTCACTATTTCAGACCATCATCTACACACTTGTATATTACTTTCAGTTTGTAAGGGGTTGGTTACAAGTGAAGATTCTGGAGTAGAAACTGACAATGCTCAAGGTGACAGTTGCTAGAAGTTTTGAATATTCATACGAAAGGTGTGGTACTTTGTTTCTAATTACAATCAGACCTCTCATTGTTAAACCAACCCAATTTAATTTGAAACCTTGTCAACTGTGGACAATACCAATATATCACTGTCATCATTCATCCCACATTCACTAACACTGATTCATCTACTTGTGGTTTAGAGTTTGTGGATATCTTTCAATGATATAAAAATCAGTAGCATCCACCAAAATATATTCTCTAAAATAGATAAATGAGTTTGTACACATTTCAGGAAAGGTTATTACGGCATATAGATACATCAGAACTCTTCAAACAGTCATTTAAAATAATAGAAGCAGCAGAAATGAAATATTTACGATTTGTGACAGGATATACATTAAAGTGAAGATATTCGTAAAGAACTACAAATATTCAGTTTGACTTAAAATAGAAAAGTATAGGATAAAATAGTATGAACATGTGTGCAGAATGGATACCAACATATTGCCTAGGAAAAGTCTGAACTATCAACCGAGAGGAGGGAAAAGAGATCGGAGACTCCAGCGAAAGTGAAGGGCACAGCAGTTATAATACTTCGAGCCGGAACGAACTAAAAATATTGAATATTTGCAAGAAGAAGATAATTAGAACGAAATGAAGATATAATAAAGGAACTAAATGTTTTCGAACTTATAGTTCGAATAGTTAAATATAGGAACGCCTGGAAGGAAGGTATTGATAAAATTCCAGAAGAAAGATTTCCAAAATGATTGCTGAATTATAAACCACACGGAAGGAGAAATGTTGGACGCCCACACCAAACCCAAAAAAAAAAAAAAAAAATGTTTTTCCATCGAACTCAGAAAGACAGCACAAACTTATAAGAATAAATTAATTTGTTTATTCTTTGTTGTTCAATCTCTGTTTCGGCGTCAATTCGCCTCTTCAACTAGGGAGTTAACGACTGACAGCATGATCAGTGCTATCCTAGGACAGCTGCTGCTGCTGGTTTATGACAGTGACAAGGTACTGTCCGCGTGCTGCATTCTGTACCCCCTGGGGTAAACATGGCAACCAAATTCCTTTCTGGCTATCAAGATGGGGTTGTATTTCATTGTTACCCTAGCCATATGGCAGCAAGATAGTTCACCTGTAGTCAATAGTTAGGTAAATTTTGGATTTCACCACTCCAGAACATGGAGTCAGAAACTGCACCGTCGGCAAGCAGAGAGTCCAAAATCCGAACAGTGCAGAATGAGCCTCACTATCCCGGGCGAGTGACCTCGCACAATTTATTTAGTAGCCCATCACTCAATTGTATTAACCTATGTAAAGCATAAGTTAAATAATTTGTTCATGAAGAGAAACATTTCCATTGTGTTTTAACCAGCCAATAAAGGCTGTACGCCCTGAGAAATCTCTCTGCATTTACATTTAGAGTTGGTTGAGGTATATGTCGACCCTGGGCTTGAACTGTGTTGTCCCTATTTTGGTTTTGGGAAGAAGTGCCAGCCTTAAGGGCTTCTGTAAATGGAATATTAGGATTGACCTGCACCGAAGTGAAGGTCCTAGCTTGAGGTTTATTTGATGGAGGGATAGGTTTGACTATCCTCTTATTAAAGTTTTCAAGGGCCGCCTTGAAAACAGGGCAGCCTCGATATGATGCCGGATGACCGGACTCCCCGCAATTAGCGCACTTTAGTAAGGTGTTATCTGTCTGCGCTGCTAGTAGATATCCTTGTACTGGTCACAGCCGTGGAAAGAATGATTTACAAACTATTACACAACAATATATTATTTTATATAGGTTTTCAAGTGTCTCTGACACTTACTTTAAATTCATACATGGGGTTAACAGGCTCGCCCTTCATACCCACGTCGGCAAAACTTGCAAGTGCCGACAGAACTAAACAGTAGCCGCTTAAAAAGCCGCATTGTGAGTAGATTCATTCCGATTGAGATTGAGATTTTTCTCTATCTACTGGGTAATTTTTTTGGACCAGTGGTTTTGTTCCTTGACTCTGGTCCTGAGAGTCGCGGATTTATACCCGGCCTGGTTCGATGGACGGAAAAATCCAAGAAGAAAGTCCTCCGGGAGGAACTTTAAGCCATGGGTCCCGAGTCTGAAGATTTTCAGGCTCGTAAAAAATCCTTAAGCCTGAATAAAAAGGCCTCTAAGCAAAATTCACCGACCACATCATCCTAGTAGTACCTTAGTTGCCTACTAGATGTCTCATCGAGTCGGTATGTTGATCGCATACCATTAATGACATCTGTGGGCAAATAGAGTAACTAAATTAATTTGGTCTCGAAATTCCTAACAAAGTACAGGCTATGGTTCAACATTGGGCTACGCTATTATAGATATAGACTAGGTCATTTCCCTCTGGAAGTTTTACAAGAATTTTTCATACCTACTTTTATTCATCATTCATGCCACATGTCCTGTCTAGCGTAGTCTACGAGACTTGTTCTTATTAAATCATATTTCCCATATAGAGCATGTAGCTTACTCGTATGTTTTTTCATTAGCCCATCTGTTCGCCTCTCTTTGGTATAAAACATAATACAATTACACTGAGCTACAAAAAAGATACTTCTTTTTTTGTCTCAGAAAGAAAAATATGTGATTCTGATAGTATTTTTTCTCCTGAATTCAAATATGATATTGATTTTTCTCCACGCAAGGTGTTCGAGAGACAGGAATTTATAATTTCAAACACTTTAATATTTTCTACATTCGTAACTACACGATATTCGAACTCGCCTAGAAAGTAAGGAATGACGATTTCTGCTATATTTCGCCTGTGGTTCAACAATAATCGGCCAGCATATTATGATTCAATTTGCGTTGAAATCTCTTTTCCATAGCTGAAACCATTTGAGTTAGCTCATTTGGTTGTATTTTACAATGGACAAATGGACAAAAAAAGTTTATTAAAAATAATTATTTAAATCCATTAATTGAAATTGAAATAAAAAACTGTGGGTGATGGAAAAATCCGAATACATATTTGAAAACACGATAAAAAACTGCATTAAGTACAACTATTGGTACTCATGAGACAAAAATCATGTTGACCAGTGTTATCTGTTAACGTAACCGGCTTTTAAATACAGTTCTGGAATGAAGCAACTAGATAAACGCTATTAGACAAGGTTGAGAAATGACATTGGAACTAAACATGTTCGCCGTGAACTTTGTATTTCGTTTGACAGAGGTGAATTTTTTTCGCCACTCGCAAACAAATTATACAATTGCACTACAAGAGCTGATCTGTCATTGCTGATTTATTTCCGAACTCGCAAGACAAACAGTGATTTACAATCTTGATCTTGAAAGAGGCTGCCTTACTTTTTTGCTCTTCTTACCAACCAATGCAATTACGTACTGACTTATCTAATAACTCCCATAATTAATTCCTCTTTAATGATTACTTTAATAATATATTTACTTTTTATTGTTTAGGGCCTATCTCTATTGCTAAATATCATGAAGTCAATCATGTCATAGCCTCCTCTGTGTTGAGAAAAAAATTGATAGCTATAACATCAAAACACTAATTTACTAGGGCATCCCATAAGTAATGTGCAAACATGGACTCTTACTTTAAGGGAGAAAAGGAGATTACAAGTATTTGAGAATAAAATAATTAGGAACATTTTTGGACCAAAGAGAGATGAACAGACAGGTGAATGGAGAAGACTGCATAACAATGAACTACATGGTCTTTATAGGAAGCCAGATATAATAAGAACAGTTAAGTCTCGTAGACTGCGATGGGCAGGACATGTTGCACGTATGGGAAATGAAAGACTTGCATGGAAGCTTCTTGTAGGAAGGCCAGAGGGAAAACGCCCAGTTAGTAGACCAAGAATGAGGTGGGAGAATAACATTAACTATGATTTGAGGGAAGTAGATTATGCAGGGAATGATTGGAAAGCTTTAGCTCAGGATAGGGATGTATGGAGAGCTTATGTCCGCTCGGCCATGAACCTACGGGTTCGATAGTGCCAGTGAGTAAGTAAGTAAGTATCCCATAAGTAATGGCAAGACTTCTATAACGCCACAAAAAATTATTTGCTTTACTTTTGACATTACGAACTTCATTTATATTCTCTTGCGAAATTAACTATACGTTGCCAAATACTTGGAATACGATTCACTCCATCTGCAGCACCATTTCTGGATATCTCTTCCATCTGTTCGATCTAGAGGTTTTTTGTATATCAACTCGTATATCTTATCGAATTTCTCGTAGAGGTTTCTTTGATTTTTGAGAATAAGTTATAGTCACAAGGGCTCCAGTTTGGTGAATTTGGTGGATGTTCGAGTACTTCTCAATTCCACATTCTAAACAAATTCTTCTGAACATCTTTTTAGGGCGGTACTACTTTACTAAATGTGGTAAATAATGGATGTATTCACAAAATATTGATATTTCAAGACTTTCAATATTACTGATTTATACAACAAAGACTGTCTGCCACTCAACCAGGTAAAATACAAAAAAAAAATAGTCTTACATCTAAATTACAATAAACATAAACGATTACATGTTATAAATACAATTAATATTTATAATGCATTTTGATTTACCCTAGATTTAACGATAGGCCTATATAAAAAACAAGATATATAAAAAACGAGAAAAAAATATTTATGACATAGTATAAATTTAAATAAATAGAGAAAAATTAAATAGAGATTGAGATGTGTAGATCATTGGCTCAATCATTTAATTGAGAAACTATTGGGGAAAATACTTGTCAGAAGGCCTAGGGCCTAGGCTTAGGTGGGACATGCATTAGCATCTAATGACCGTTTGTGTAAGATACGATGTAGTAAAAAGAATTGACAACGTGGTGTTATAATTAGAGCTGAGTGCCTGATCTGCATACATAAAGTTAGAGCCCACCCACTCTTTACTTTGGCGTGTCCCAATCTTACTTAATTACAATAACCTAACGATTAATTAGCTACTTGTATCCGATTTAATTGTCCTTACACATAAAACCTACACATTCACAGTCATAACTGTTAACACGTAATCAGGAACATGTTGCAAGTTCATTATTATTATTATTATTATTATTATTATTATTATTATTATTATTATTATTTATTATTATTATTATTATAAGAGGGAATGGGAAATGGAAGAAGATATATGGATGAACAGACAAGAATGGAAAAATGTGTTGAAACAAATGTGTAGTTAACTGTGAACATGGGTACCGGAAAAATGTATATTCATTGTAAAAGTCGGAATAATAAAAAAAATTATTATTATTATTATTATTAATAATAATAATAATAATAATAATAATAGTTTCCACCGCTGTGGTCTCGAGGTAGCGTGCTGCCTTGTCCCGCAGCGGGCCCGGGTTCGATTCCCAGTTAGAACAGGCTCCTGGGTGAGGTTTTTTTCGGAATTTTTCCTCGCCTGTGAGACAAATGTCAGGAAGCTTAGGGCCCAACGGTCCCCGAAAATCATCCGGCCATCATCATCAACCTTTTCATTATCATCATCCTTCACCGGTGTGGAAAGCAGCGGGAAGCTACCACACCTGTAGCCCTAATTCTCTAGTAAAGTTGCAAAGCATAGCATGAAAATGCTATGATTGCAGTGAAAGACATGCCCGCGAGCAGAATTACTATGGATGGATTATTATTAATAGTAGTAGTAGTAGTAGTAGTAGTAGTAGTAGTAGTAGTAGTAGTAGTAGTAGTAGTAGTAACTAACTCACTGGTACTATCGAACTCGTAGGTTCATGGCCGCGCGGGCGTTAGCTCTCCATACATCCCTATCCTGAGCTAATGCTTTCCAATCATTCCCTGTATAATCTACTTCCCTCGTAGTAGTAATAGAAATGTGAGTAATGTTAACATTATAATTATCATTATTATTATTATTATTATTATTATTATTATTATTATTATCATTATTATTTTTTAAATTGCGGATGAACCCATGTAAGACTACGCAAAGTACGAGTACTTAGAGGCGTTTCCTATTATTATTATTATTATTATTATTATTATTATTATTATTATTATTATTATTATTATTACAATTAAGTCATTATTATTACAAATATTGTCATTCTCCAAATTATTATTGTCGTTATTTTTATTATATTAGTGGCCTGCAGTTATTATTAATATTATTAAACATATTATATTATTCAGTATCTTTAGCGTACTGTTGTCATTGGCATTATTAATATTATTATTAATTTCATTTTAATTTTTTCTTTGCTATCAAATTGTCCTCGGCCTTTATCGAGACTTCAAGCTAGATAGAACATCATTCATCTTCAGTTTAATTATCCATCCATAGTAATTCTATGCTTGCAGCTTTATTAGGGAATTGTAGGTGTGGTAGCTTGCCGTTGCTTTCCACACCGGTGAAGGATGATGATAATGATGATTTCGGGGACTATTTGGGCCTTAAAGTTTTCCTGGCATTTGTCTTACAGGTGAGGAAAAACCCCGATAAAAACCTCACCTAGAAAAACTGCCCCGACCGGGGATCGAACCCGTGACAAGGCAGCACGCTACCTCGAGACCACAGCGGTGGACAGTTTAATAAATTATATTCTCTCTTATTTTATTTATTCTGTATATTCCAGCTGAACGCCTCCAAAAATCAATATCTAAAGAATTTAATATAGGCCTACTTATAGTTCCTGATTTTAATTTCCATGTTTCTACACCGTATGTCGTTGTACTCATTATTGCTTCAAAAATATTTTTGTTTTAGAACTTATATACTGATCCCATAAAACAACATTTAATTTTGATATTGCAGATTAACCATTATTTATTATTATATTATTACTGTTATTATTATTGTTATTAATATTAATATTATTATGATTATTAATATTATTATTACTAATATTATTATTAATATTATTATTAGTAATATTATTATTATTATTATTAATATTATTATTATTTTGTTCATATACAGAATTGTAATGTTTACACATCTTTCTGTGCCTAAAGTTTTATTTTTCTTATTATTATTAATAATATTATTATTAATAATATTATTATCATTATTATTATTATTATTATCATCATCATCATAGTACATTCACGAATTTAGGCCATTTGTTGACCTGTTTTGGCTTCAAGAGAAACACCATCCAAAATTCTTTTGAGTGGACGTCCTGGTCTTCTTCTTCCTGCAGGTTGATTAATATTAATATTATTATTGTTATTATTATTATTATTGTTAATATTATTACTATTGTTGTTGTTATTATTATTGTTAATATTAATACTATTGTTATTATTATTGTTATTATTGTTATTATTATTACTACTATTATTATTATTATTATTATTATTATTATTATTATTATTATTATTATTATTATCTGAAGGTTAATCTTAGTTTGATGAACTCTTAGGGCCGAACACTGTAATTAGCAGACACTTATAAATGTGTTCTATATGATAAAGGTGTCTGGTAGCATATTAACCATCAGAGAATCACGAAAAGGTCATGAGATATTAATAAATCAAGCAAAATATATTAACCCTAAGTAGAGTATAATGATCTGAAATTTACAAAAACTATGTAGTATTTGAGTAATTATGGGCCGTTATTGCTTGCAGTTTATGATCTGATACTTTAGCAATAATAATGATCTGCCAAATGTCTTCAACTTGTGAAGAATTTGAGTGAACCCTCTGATGGCCTTGGCCTTCTTAAGAAGCTTTTCCCAAAACTTCCTATCTTTCACTTGCTCCTTCCAGTTATTTTGTTTATTCTCATAGTCCTGATATCCTCAATTATGCCATCCTTCCATCTTGACTTGGCCTTCCCACTTTCATAGTCATCAAAGGTTGTGCATCATAAACTTTTTTTTGTAATTCTGTTATCAGAATATATATTCTGTCAGAATAAATAAAACATTATTATTATTATATTATATTTTATTATTATTATTATTTAAGGAAAGAGTGGAGAATGCTGAGTTTGCAGTGAAAGACCTGCTCTTGAGCAGAACACTATGAATGAATTATTATTATATTATTATTATATTTTTATTATTATTATTATTATTATTATTATTATTCGTGACAATCCCAAGCCAATCTATTAATTTTAATACATTTCACCACATCAGATTGATTATATAAATTATTTAATTCAGAATAGTTTTTCCTCCACCAGATACAGTTTTCTTGTACAGCTCCACAGATAGATGTAATAAGGGAACTGTCAAACATTGCATGCCAAAACCTACTTTGAAATTTCTCCAGACAAGTGTTGTGATGTACCAAGACTGTGTCCAAAAAAAATGTCGTTCTTAACTGCAAGACAGAAATTGAAGCCAGAATCCAGTGATGGCAACTCACAGTACGGAGCTGATGGGTTCCCTGCTTCAGTAAAAGCGGAGCTGTCTGAGGCAGGACGCTGCGCGGACGCCAGGTAGTGAGGTTTATCCAGTCTACCTATATCGGAGTTGTATTGCTTCCCTATAGTTTAAATGAGTGGGTTTTAGTACCCTGCAGTTAAAAACGGCAGTTGTTTTTGGACTCGACCTTGGTACATCACAACGCTTCTCTGGAAGAAATTTCAAGGTAGGTTTTGGCATGTAATTGTTGAGAGTTCCCTTGCAAGTAGCGTACTCTCCTTTCGAATAACCCCATGGATCGCTCATCAGACTTTAGCATGGTCCAATGTTTTAGAGTCCTAGTAAGTTTGGAGTAACAAAATGAATCTCGCGTCCCGCTTTCCAAGTGCCATCATAGATAATAATTTCATATAAATAACTCATATTTCAAATATTATATTAAATGTTGATTAATTTAAAGTTATTTTTTTAATTTTATTTCTAATCAGATATGTCTGTACTGAAATGAAATAAGATTTGTATAAAAAGCAGTAATGAAACAATGTATTTGTACAGTTTTTTCAAGTTTAGATTGACTCTGGCTTGTTTAAAATAATATCTTATATATTAATTTATTTTGTTTTATATTATTTCCTAATGTATTCAATTACCGTTTCAGTCTGGTATTAATCTTAAAATAAAATAAGTTAAAATATACCTTCTTAGGTAAAATCCGTCGTCCTCAACTTATAAAATATGTAATCTTTATGCCTGTAGGCCTTTCAGAACATCCGTTCCATCTTCAGCAGGTCACTCTTCGCTACAACATCCAATATGATGGTTGATGCTGCTGGTCCTAATGTGGCGCCACTCATGTGAAATAGTAGCGTAGGTGGCTAAGGCGGGTAACGTTGAATGTCAACGATGTAAGTTCGAATCCAGTCAATGCCAAATTTTTTCAACAGTTTAAATTGATTTTCTCGTCACTAGAACTTTCTAAACTATGGGTTGTAACTAATTGATTGAACATACCGCGGAGAAATAGCGGAAAAATATGTCCAAAATGAGTCTTATGCGCATGCGCGGATGTGACGTCAGAGGAACGCTTTTATTGATCGATCATACCTCGGAGAAGAAAGACAAAAATATTTGTCCGAAATTAGATTAATGCGCATGCGTGGATATGACGTCAGAGGTGCGATTTATGCGCATGCTCGAGAAATTCGGGCTCTGTGATGAAAGTATCGCCAAGGGTGGGTTGGTGGTTCGGGCAACTTCATTAGTTGAAACAACAGGAGGCCTTTAGAACAATTATTGATAATATGGCCGCAATTACGTATTTATTGTTTCAAATGAAGTTCAGTTCATTTAAAATGCAGTGATTTGTTTCGTATAATGTATATTAACACTACGTTTTGGATATTTTCTATATATACATTTACGTAGTATACATAGAGGATAGTGGTTTTACTTCCCGCACGAGGCCGAGGGTGTAAATGTAATATTGCAGTATAATTATTTAGGTTGGCAACCCCGAAATGTAGGAAGTTGAATTTTCCATAATGGTCGCCATTGCTGGTAAGTACGACAAAACGCACTATCGCGCAAAAAAATAATTTACCTATTACATCAGATTGTAAGGGAATACAATTTAAAATTTCTTCTTCTGAACTAAGACCACGGTAAATTCCCAGCAAGCGAAAACATTATAGTAGACTAGAAGTCCCGGCCACGCATTGCTGTGGCTAAGGTATACGTTAACAATTTAAATTAAGTTGCTGTCTTTCAGCCAGATTACTTAAAACTAATACTTACACACGAAATTAATAATATTGAAAATAAAATAAACATTGAACACACTTAAATTATGAAATAATCAATATTTGTAATTCAATTGAAATTCGCGGTTGCAACAAAAAGCACAGCCATCTGGATCTCTCTTTGTTAAATAATAAACCAAGTACCTTACCAAATTACCTTACACCACCATCTGTTAGAATCGTATGGAACTCACAGATAATTACACCGCCATCTGTTAGAATCGTATGGAACTCACAGATAATTACACCGCAACCTGTTAGAATCGTATGGAACTCACAGATAATCGTAACCCGTTGTTAAATAATAAACAAATAATTTGCAATAAAAAATAATGCGACTATAAATTTAGTTATAAACTACCCTAAGTCTCATGTTGGATCAAACTGCACACAGTGTGCAAAATTTTATTAGAATCGGTTCAGTAGTTTAGGATTCCATCGCGGACAAACAACGTGACACGAAATTTTTATATATTAAGATAGGAAGTGTCTGGAGAAAGTCCAACATTTTAAATGAATATCAAATTATGTGTGGAACAATTAAAATAACATTCAAATCAACAGGAACAGACACTAAATGAAGTTGTATATAAAGTAATGGCAGCGCCGGCTTTAACATATGACAGCAAGTCCTGGACAATAAGGAGAATAGAATATAGCCATATTCAGGAGTCGGAAACGAGATTTTTTATCATTATTGGTATATATAAAATTAGATAGAATGCAAAATCTAGAAATTACAATTTAATTAATTATCTAAAAGACAAGAACAAAGATTGGAAGCAGCTGAGATGAGATTTTTAAGAAATATAGCAGGATATACTCTGCTGGATAAGAAAAGAAATGAAGATATAAGAAAGGAACTAAATATTTTCAAACTTACAGACCGAATAATTAAATGTAGCAACGCCAGGAAAGGAGATGTTGATAGAATGCCAGAAGAAAGATTTCCAAAATTATTGCTAAATTATAATCCGCACGGAAGGAGAAATGTTGGACGCCCACACAGAAGATGGTGTGAACAATTTTCACAAATCTAGCTTTCATGAAACCGGAACGAGCCAACAGGCTTAATCCCTGGATGACCATGATGGTGATGATTAAATAGGCCTATATTTGTAATAAACAAAAAACAATGAACTTAGACATAAATAGAAGGAATATTTGGAAAGAATGGACGATAGGAGAATAAATATCCTCAACTCGTGTCCAACTCAGGGTTGGGTCGAGGAATGAGATGAGATGAAGTCTCAATATTTATAGGGGCCTGTGAACTACAAATGTACGAGAAGACCATCCCTGACACATCGTCACAGGGGCAGATAAACGAAATGGATTAGATTAATGTGGATAAATGGTGAAAATCAATTTTTGGCGGGGAAAAACGGAAGAAACCTCGAGAAAACCCTGTCCAAGCTCGTTTCGTCCACCATGAAAGCCATATGGAGTGACCGAGACTCGATCTCGGGACCCCAGCAGCGGTGAGAGACGACGATAGGAGAATACCGAAAATAATTCTACACTTCTAAGTTAAAATAATTTTAAAAAATTGCTTTATATTTTTGTGGTCGTAAAATATGAATTCGTCCTTATGTGCAGCGATGAGAGACGACGATAGGAGAATACCGAAAATAATTATGTCATACGCAGAAACAATTACTCATTTTAAATTACCCACCATTATTGGACACGAATTTCTAGAGAGTTGTTATTGGTACCAATGCGTAGTGCAGTTCAAAGCATTGCCAGTCAGTGTGGAGTATTCGTCAAACAAACACTGTGCGTTTGCAATAGAAACGTTTTTCAAATGTGGTGACAGTGACAGATCAAGTTCCGTCTCGGAAGACAATTGCGAGATGGGTCCAGCAATTCGGAGCAACAGCATCTGCAACAAACAATAAGCCACCTGGACAACATTGCAGGAGTAAGAGCTGCTTTGGCAATGTCAACTGGCCACCCCGTTTGCCCGATTTATCGGCTTGTGATTTTTTTTTCTGTGGGGTTTCCTAAAATCCAAAGTGTTTGCTAACAAGCCAACAATTCTTGAAGACTTGAAAAAACAACATTCACGCTAAAATCGAGGCCATAACAGGCGACACTCTTCGTAAGATTATGGAGAATGTGCGTGTTCGTGCAGAAGATTGCATCGCCAACAATGGTGGGCAACTAAAGGATATAATTTACAAAAAGTGACATGTGTAATTAATGGTAGGATGTGTTCTTTCGAACAATGTACACTAATAATGTGTAGTTGTGTTTATTCATGCCAAAATAACATGTTTAAAATGGATCATTGTTTCTGCCGCACCAAGAGGACGACGAGATACTGGAGGACTAAAAGATGGAAGAGACCGGTACAGACCATTCGGCCTGAACCATTAAAGCAAGAAGAAGACAGCTAGGTAACACAGGTGTTCATGGGCCAATCTATTACGCAAGTAAGTTTTCGCCTACTCCCGTATCATCAGAAGACTCGCGCGGTCATATTTTTTTCCAGCAAAGTTCTTAACGTTAAAGAAAGAAATTACATATATCAAAAACATTTCTAATATTTGGATATATGCAACATTTTAAGTGTGATAACTAGAACAGAAAGACCATAAGTTAATTTTGTAAAGAAAAATATTTGTGAAACTTAGTGGGGTGCGAATTCAAAATAAGGGGTTCGGCGCACCCTTCTGCACGCCCCTGGCGACGCTCCGGTAAGCACAACTCACCTTAAGGGAAGTTAGTCGTTATGTGGGTCAAAAAATTGAAAAAAAAATGTTTCGTTTATATAATAGAGCAAAGTCTCCTGAACATTTTGATATATAGGTTACTGAATTATTTGCCTCATTTGTATACCTGGATTTAAAACCCTGTTCTACTTGGTTAGATCACGTAAGTTACGTCATTTTCTTTTCCTTCGCCTCGAAAATTACATTTTTCATACTTTCGGTACACGTTTCTCAGAAACTAATAAGTTATATCAATTAAACTTTCAGAGCACATTTGTGGATGTAGATGGAACCTGTCCTGCCACATCTTATGTAATTACTCCTTAAAATATTGAATTTTTATTATGTTTTGTATTTATATATTATTTTATTTTTTTGCACGATATGGTTTGCATATCCCTTGTGATAATAATATTGTAGATAAAGTAATAAATTGTGGCACAGTGATTAGTACTGTTTATTAACAATAAGCTCCTAAAGTTGCATTACATTGAAACAATATAAATAGAATGAAGTGCACCTATACCATGGCGAGCAATGAAAAAATTAAAAAGTCAGCTCTGAGCAAAAATAATATTTTCTATCATACACTGCACTATAAAAACACTGTTCTTAGCCCATTTTAAAGTTCTATGTGTACACACACTACATAACAAATTTTAAAGTGATCTGATAAATGGTTCCTGGTTTATGGCTACTATAAGAATGTTATTGCATGCATTTGCATGCGTTAACTACCAACTTGCCTTAAAGGCAAAACTGTATTGAGAAACACAAAGGGGAATGACTAACAGTGGTGGTAAGTAACTAACTCACTGGTACTATCAAACCCGTAGCTTCATGGCCGAGCGGACATATTCCCTCCATACATCCCTATCCTGAGCGAATGTTTTTTTCCAATCATTCCCTGTATGATCTACTTCTCTCAAATCATGGTTAATGTTAATCTCCCGCCTCATTCTTGGTCTACCAGCTAGTCGTTTTCTCTCTGGTTTTCCTACAAGAAGCTTCCATGCCTCTCTTTTGTTCCCTATTCATGTCACATGTCCTGGCCATCGAAGTCTACGAGACGTAACTGTTCTTATTATATCTGGTTTCCTATAAAGATAATATAGCTTGCTGTTATGTAGTTTTCTCCATTTCCTGCCCATCTCTGTAAGTTTCCTAAGAACTTTATTCTCAAACACTCGTATACTTTTCTCCTCTCTTGAAGTAAGAATCCACGTTTTGCATCCATCTAATAAAACTAGGAGAATAATAGTTTTTATATATTTTCAGTTTAACGTTTTTTGAGAGAAGCTGGGACGACAAGAGTCCCTGAAATGCATAATTAATAACATTCCTTGTGGGTGTTGGATAAAAAATACATATTCATTAAAATATTACATTAATTTTATTTTAAAGATATATTCTACTAGTGTGAATCGAAACTAAGATCTTCCGACACAGTGCATTGATTTATTTCACAGAACACATAGGCCTAACCTATCACTTTTAATTCAGGGCTTAATTTTTTTTTTATCTTTTAGGGAGCTATAATGTGTTTTTTAATGAATTCATCATAGCTGAAAGGTAAAATAAATAAAAGAATAAATAATAAAGTTTTGGCATATTTATGGAATTTTACCACCTACTTGCTTCTCGCCGAATTTTTTCGAAATATGTGCATTGAATTCCTACGTTTTTTCTGCTCTCTATCTCGTTGAAAATGTAGCCAGTATTAAAAAAAATGTTCTTATAGCTATTGATCCAGACATAGCCTACTAGTAAAATAATCCAATATGCGTTATGACTGTGACTGGATTTCGTATGCCAAGTTAGAGTCCGTGCTTTACGAGTTTTATTTTTTCATGTTATTCACGATATAAATAAATCACGGAGTGAGGATGTGCGTTTACAAGAAATAAATTCCAGCACGCATTCGTAGATACAGAACACACTCGTTAGTCATCTGTTTTGCATACTTCCTACAACAATGATGTAAAATTTGTGCACGTAGTTGAGAATAAGTGGAATTAATTGAAAAATAAAACGGATTAGAAAATCGTGTTGTTTAATTTCAGACTATGCTCTCTCATGGTATCATTTCAAACAAATACATTCGAGGTCAGAGTTGAACGTAGCATTGAATTGAAAAGTGGCATATATTATCATTCAATGAAGCATTGCCAATTATGAAGTACGGAATTTTAAATACCGGTACCTATAGCGTTCTTCACGTCAATAAAACAGTATTGCTCTTATGGAGCAATAATCGTGTCCTTTTATATGAGATTGATTTATTAGTTAATTGATTTTAAATAAATATACAGAATGAAGAAAACAATATTTCAAGTTCTGTTACAAAGCATTATAAAATGGGTCCGAAACCTGGACAGTAAGTGGAAAACAAGCCAACAAGCATTTAGCAATAGAAATGGATTTCTGGAGGCGATCGACAAGAATTTCAAGAAGGGATAAAGTCAATAAGGGAAATTATGTAAGTTAGAAATTTAAAAAATCAGAAAAAAAATAGAAGAAAAACGTTTGAAACGGTATGGACACCTCATAAAAATGGAAAATATAGAATGGCAAAGAAGATCATTGATTGAAAAGCTGATGGAAGAAGTGGAAGAGGCAGACCTAGAGAACATTGGATAAATGGAGTGAAGAGAAGTATGGAAGCTAGAGATTTGAGGAAAGAAGATAACCTCTGGCGACAAATCACTTTTGGGTTGAAGGAAACCACTGTATTGTGGAACATTCTCAATAAAAAAATAATTCCACTTATAACCAATGTGACATCTAATAGGAAACTAAGTTATTACTAGAACGTTTATGTCGGTACATTTTACTTAGAGGCCTCTTTATTCAGGCTTAAGGATCTTTTACGAGCCTGAAAATCTTCAGATTCGGGACCCACGGCTTAAAGTACCTCCCGGAGGGCTTGCTCCTTGGATTTTTTCGCCCTAAAAATCCATCGGCCCCGGCCGGGTTTGAACCCACGACCCTCGGAACTAGAGGCAAGGAGCATAACCACTGGTCCACCGCGGCGGAGCTTGGTGTACCAACTGGGCATTTTCCCTCCAGTTTTTCTACGTTTCCATGCCCTCTTTCATTCATCATTCGTTCCTACATAACAGAAATTTTAATAGTAAAATGTCCTGTGTTAAGTATTGAATTGTATGGAATTTGGATTCAAATGGAATGAAATGGATGACAAGAATATGGAGAAGTGGTAGTGTTAAGTTTTTTGGCATGGGGAAATGGGAGAAACTCCAAGAAAAGCCTGACCTAGCTCCGATTCGTCACCACGAACCCAACTTGGAGTAAAGAGACAGTAACTTGAGAACCAGATGTGGATAGCAAGTGTCTAGGAGTCGCCTAGATGATTGAACTGGTGAAATATACTATCACAAGAACGCAGTAGTTGCAAATCATATCCAGTTATTGTTAAGAATATCTAGATTTGAAAAGCATTGGAGCATGTCACTTGAATAAACATTTCTATATATGCCGGTGTTGCACTCTAGTTAAACTCCAGATTACGGATGTGTGGGTGTATAAAGGGTCCATCTCTAATGAAATTAAATTACAAGTTGTGGATAAGTGATTACGATATCTTCCATAAACAATGCGCTTAAACACTTAGCAAAACTCGTGATCTTCAAACTGGATCTTCTTACTATGGACCCACGCATGTACCTCTCCAAGCATGAAGGCTGTAAGTCACCCTTTGTATTTCTGATATTGTATCTTCTATATCCAGGGCTGTACCACGATTCACTTTTAGCAGAATAAATATTTGGGAATATATAGCAGGTTTTTATTCGACTGAAACAGGAATTTTAAAAAAAAAAAACAATTTTTATAATCTTATTTTTATTTTTGTTCAGTTTGGTTGGATAAAACCGTTTAGAATATTAGATTTTTGTTATTGAATGTAACGTAAGTTTGTCCTGGCCACATGACCTTAACTCCTTCTTCTTCTACTACAAGGTTTAGGCTATGCAGCCTGTTCCGGCGAAGTTAAAAGTGGAGTCCATCTTCTGCGTGATCGGCCAACATCTCTTGTTCCTCTAGGATTATACTGGAAGGTTCTTTTTGGTATTCTTTCGTTGTTCATTCTCATTAAGTGTTCTGTCCATTTCTTATTATTTTCGCTGATTTTATCTTCAATTTTATATATATTTAATTCTTCTCGTATAGTTTCATTCCTTATTCTATCCGCTCTTGTACATCCTTTCACATTACGTAAAAACAGCATTTCCGCAGTCTGTATCCTGCTTTTATCCCTTAATTTCATTATCCAATTTTCACTTCCATACAACAACAAAGGAACAGCCGTTGTTTTATATAATTTAAGTTTCGTATCTTTCCTTGTTTTCCGACCTAAGGTTCTTTTTATGGTTCCACAAATAGCCTGAAATGTATTTACTTTATTTTCTATATCTTTATTTTCTCTATAAGTTATATCACATCCTAAATATTGGAAATGTGATACTTGTTCTATTATTTTGTTATCCAGTACAATTTTTGATCTAATTCCATATTTACCAATAAATGCCATTACTTTTGACTTATTTATTGATATTTTACAATTATATCTATTGGCTATTAATTTAAAATGACCTTAACTCCACGAGGATAAATACATTAATTAATTACTACTAATGAATTGGTCATATTTGAAAATAATATATTAGAATATTGTTTAATCTCATTATGCAAAATTACACTTCGATATATAAAAAGTGAAAATTGAGAACTTTCCGCAAATATCCTAATATAGTCTAGCAATAGTGATAAAAATATTCAATTAAGATGGCTTAAGACATGTTTTAAACAGACAATAAGACAGTGTTACCGAAATACCCCGGAAATCAATCAATATAGTAAATTCATGGCTTTGAATTGCATTTATAAAATTTTTATATTTACAGCTGCACAGTTAACTGAAAAAAGACAAGAATTTAATTTGCCATTATACATAGCCTTCATAGATTATATAAAAGCCTTCAACAGGGTAGAAAGAGAAAACCTGTGGAACATATTAACCGAAAGAGGCCTTCCGAAACGAGCTATTCAAAGCTTTATATGTCAGTACAAATATCAAAATAAAGAGTGGAAATATAAAATCAAAACATGAAATAGTAATAAATCAGGGATTAGGACAAGGGCGCCCTCTTTCACCCACTGTCTTTAGTTTATATATTGACGAAGTTGTCAGAAAATGGCAACTGATTTTAAATTCTAACAATGAAATCCATGTTGACACACTCATATTTGCTGCTGTCAGGCTAAAATGGCTTTTTCAGAGAATGACTTATAAAGAGCAACTTTGAATTAAATGATATTGTACAAGATTACATCCTAGAAATTTCTTCAACAAAAACTAGCGTAATGACACAATGTGGAAAAGAAATTAAAAAAGAACAAAAATAGTACTAAATAACAAAAAGTTAGAACAAGTAAAATATTTCAATTACCTAGTTGTATCTTCAGGATGCCCAGGTTGAGAAAACCAGCTATAACGGCTGGGGGACTCGGCATGCTCACCGCATGTCTCCCCTACACTACCTCTGTGATTGACACATGTGGATGTGAGGCCAGCAGCCGGCTGGTAGGCTAAGGACCTTCTAGGCCTATCGCGCCAGGAGTTAAATCTTCAGGCTATAATGGAGAAAAAAGACATAAATAATAAATTACAAATATTTTAATATTTATGTGGCACTCTTAAAAAGAACACTGGGAAAGAAAGTAAGAAAAGAAACGCATTTAAAATTTTATAAAGTATTGGCTGTGCCTGCAATATTGTATGACTAAGAAATATGGACTCTGAATAAATAGTAAATTAAAAGAATAGAAGCCGCAGAAATGAAATATTTAAGATTTGTGGCAGGATATACATTAATGGATAAAAAACGAAGTGATGATACTCGTAAAGAACTACAAATATTCAGTTTGACAGATAAACTAGAAGAGTATAGGAGAAAATGGTATGAGCATGTCTGCAGAATAGATACCAATATATCGCTTTGGAAAAGTCTGAACTATCAATCGAGAAAAGGAAAAAGAGATCGGAGACGCCCACGAAAGAGATGGGCATAGCAGCTATGATACTTGGAGCCGGAACGAACCAATAAGGGTTAATCCTTGTAAGAAGAAGAAAATTTTATTTTTTAAGAGGGTAGAATTTGAACTGGAATATATGTAAATTGTAAACTTAATTGGTGTTAGAGGTCTCTGGGAAGACAGTGACTCCCATGGCATAACCAATAGAATAAATTATGTTCCTACTAATTAACTAACAATCTCACTGGTGCTATAGAACCCTTAGGTTCATGACAGCGCGGACATAGTTCTCCATACATCCCTAACCTGAGCTAATTTTTTCCAATCAACCACTGTATAATCAACTTCCCTCAAATCATGGTTAATGTTATTCTCACCTCATTCTTGGTCTGCCAACTGGACATTTTCCTTCTGGTTTTCCTACAAGTTTCCAAGCATCTCTTTAATTCCCTATTCGTGCCACATGTCCTGCCCATTGTACTCTAAGAGATTTAACTGATCTTATTATATTTGATTTCCAATGAAGATCATGTAGCTTACTGTTATCTATAATCTTCTCTATTCACCTGTCTGTACATCTCTCTTTAGTCCAAAACTTTTCCTAAGAACTTTATTCTCATATATTCGTTAACTTCTCTCGTCCCTTAAAGTAAGAGTCAATTTTCGTATCCATATAATATAATTGGGAGAATAACATTTCAGCATTTTTTAGAGAATTTTAAATGGCAAGAGTTCCGGTAATGCGTAATAACAAGCTTTTCCTGAATTGAACCTATGTTTAATTTCTTTCTGAACCTCGTTTCTGCTTGTAATTATTGTTTCTAGATATTTGAATTCTGCCACTTCTTAAAAATTTCCCTCATTTCTCTTTAACTGTTATTTAACATTCTACATACCTCAATTCCCAATTATTTATCATCTCGTTTCCAGTATCTATTCTCAAACCATAACTTAAACACACGCTCACAACATAGTCTCTTGCTTAATATACCGCAACATAGGACATCACATCACTCCATGTCATATACTATCTTCACTTCTCGCAACTGGAATTCCCGACCACGAGAAATAAGGGGCTGCCGGACATTGGCAACTTTTAAAAGAAATCTAAATTTATATTTGCTCTAACCTCGACTTCATCATTACCCAGTGTAAGATATATATATTAATTGGTGTTTCTCGTATAATTTATCATATTTATACTATTATTATTATAATTATTATTTTTATTATCATTATTATATTATATTAATATCATTATATTATATCGTAAGTTTTATTATTGTTATTATCGTATAAAATGTTGTTTGTACATGAAATTTACACTGCTACATTTAATGTATCATTAACTGTTTATAATTAGTATAGTGTATATCTATATTTGTCAAATATTTATTTGTATTTGTGCTGCCAGAATAAATAAAACATTAGCATTAGTATTGTTATTATTATTATTATTATTATTATTTATTATTATATTATTATTAACTGTACATTTCCATTATATAATGCATTTCTATGTGTGACCTTATATTTAGTTTTATTTATGTTTACTTGCAGTTTTATAATTTCTTATATTACTGAACAGAAAACGCGTACAGTTGCTTAGTAGCCTATATTCTCGCTATACTACATCATCAGCATTTACCAATAGCTTATTAATATCATTGAATCTTTAATTTCTTCATCCTCTAAAGATTTTATGGCCTGCCATAGTACTAAATTGAACAGTGGATGAGATAGTGCATCTCTTTGCTTCCAATGCTATTAAAAATAATACAGAAACACTGGAGGGCGCCCTAAGGAGGTTCTAAATTTATTTTATGCTTATTTATAGATGCTTTAAAATATAAAATCAGACCTCGTCCAGGATGTTCCATTATATCAAGTAGATATTGCATCTATTGTGTGTAGTCCTGTGGTTTTTGTGAAAATTCTCTTACCGAATTATTTATAATTTATTCTATAAAGCAATGATTATGATAAAATACGTACTGGTAATGAAATCCATGTCAGCATTTCACTTGGTGACTGGAAAACCATATAAAAACTTAAGGTAAGTTGGCACAAAGGTTTGAACCTGGGACCTCGCATATTGGGACAATCATGTATTGATAGGAAGATGCCCTTAATAAGTTGAATCACTAAAAATAGTCCCAAATGTGGGATCCGAAATTTGTGTAAATTGATGATATAGAATTGCATCTCCCAACATAAAGGAAAATTCAAGATTATTTGGGAACGACCATCTGCAGAGGCCTCAAGGAGGTGCCATTGATCGAGAAGAATGCAGATACGGAAAGGGAAGGAGACTTCAGCTATAAAAATCCCTGAATAACAATAATAAATACTCCCGAATAGTAATTTCAATTTGTACCGTTTCAGGCCACTCGCTCTTATTTATCTTTGTACTTATTCCATTTATGTTATTGCTATACAATTCTAAGAAACCTTGAAACCTGATTGGTTTGTTGTAAATTAACATTTCAAGTACCGATTTAAATAATTCTGAAAACGATTGAAATCATCTAAAACAAGAAATCACTCGTGTGACTGCAATAATTTGTCTAGAATGTTGTAACACGATAAGGTAGCTACAGTACGTTCACAAAAGAACATACAGAAAATTGACTTCAATATAAATATACATAACCAACTCACTGGTTCTATCGAACCTGTAGGTTCATGGCGGATATAAGCTCTCAATACATACCTCTCCTGGCTAATATTTTCCAAACATCCCCTGTATAATCTACTTCCCTCAAATCACGGTTATGCTATATTTCCACCTCATTCTTGGTCTATCAATTGGGCGTTTTCCCTCTGGTTTTCATGCAAGAAGCTTCCATGCCCTCTTTCATTCCCCATTCGTGCCACATGTCCTGCCCATCGCTGTCTACGAGACTTAACTGTTCTTATTATATCTGGATCCTACAAAGATCATGTAACTCACTGTTATGAAGTCTTCTCAATGGGTTCCACTGGGGTAAAATTTTCCGGAGGTAAAATAGACCTCCATTCGGTTATCCGAGCGGGGACTACTTCAGGGAATCCATGCCAAAGGCTCATAAATATACATACAGAATAATAGTTTAAGACCACCAGCGTATTTCATTAAAAATCCTGGCTCAACTGCACTTCTACTAGCGCTTGATTTTTCAGTTATATTGTTGTAAACTATAGCTCTTCTTCTGTGTTTACTAACATTATTTAATATAATTTAATATTAAACTTGTTCAACCAATTTTTATAACATTATTAGACTTTTTAAGTATTTTTTTAAATATGCAAATCACAATATTATGACACTGTTAGACAATATTGTGATATTAACTGCTATTTTCTCCATAGAGTATATTACTTAGTCTATGATTTGGATCAGAGTTAGGGAGCGATAAGTAAGTATACACCCATTTTTAATAAATGTTTGTAAAAGGCAATAATTTGTTGCATTGCAAAATATATAGAAATTTCAAAATATACATTAAAAATTAGTATAAATACTTGAAATGCCCCATTTTGATTATTGTGATACTCTTTTTACAGACTTAAATATTATTTTCAATCAAAGACTTCAACGATTTCATAATTTTTGCGCACGTTTTATTTGTGGTATTCGCAAATTTGACCATGTTACACCGTCCCTGGAACAGTTATCGTGGCTTCGTCTAAGAGATCGTAGGACTGTCCATTCCCTATCCCTTCTGTATAAAATACTTCACACATCATGGCATAATTATTTATCCCGCCGCTTCATCAGACTATCCGACACACATAATCTTGACACTCGATCCCATCAGCACATTGTCCTTTATATCCCGCCTCATCACACTGTATATTATTCATCATCTTTTACGGTCTCACTTACCAAAACATGGAATTCCCTTCCGTCCTATGTCAGAGACTGTCAAACTATAACATCCTTCAAAAACAAACTAAAGAATTATTTAATAATAAACTAACTTATACACCTCACTGATAATATTCTTTTAGCAATATTAATATATTTAATTATTTATGAAAGTAATATTGAGAATAACAAATATTTTCATTTGCTTAAATATTGTATAACCGTAAAATAAGTTTTCTATATCTCATTAATTTCATTTCCTTTTTATATAGACCCCTATATTAGACAGGGACAGTCTACCAACAATTTAATTTATCTTGTTAGAATACATTTTATTATTAGTTTTAGTCTTAATCTTAACTATCATTAACTGATTGTATTATAGATCATAATATAAAAGATATGATATTGGTCAAATCTTCATGTAGTATTTAATATTAGAGTTAATTATGATTGTTACATCTTGATGTATAATATGTTTGTCCTGGTGAGTGCAAGAGAAGGCCACATGGCCTTAACTCCACCAGGCTAAATAAATACATAAAATAAACAAATAAACATAAAAATGACACACAAAGTTAAATTATTATAAGTTACATTAACTAATCTGTAGTTGACAAACACTGTTCTACGGGTTAGCTACGTATAGAGAGATAGGAGTTAGGTCAAATTGTTTACTTTTTCCACCCGCTGAAGGGCTGTAGACCAGATATAAATTGTGAATGTAAGCAACCTTGAACCAGCCGGATGCTTTAATACAATGCCCAATGAACACATGGCCCAGTTATCTCACTAAACAGAGGAAAGATAGCTTGAAACATTCAAACAGCAGATGCGTTGTAGTTGTGAATTTCATTTTTACTTTGTTTACTGCAAAAGTAGGCTTGAAGTATTTTAAGTACTTGGTAGTGTATATAGCTAAAATAACATTAATACTACTACTTCTACTACTACTACTAATAATAATAATAATAATAATAATAACAATAATTATTATTATTTATTTATATACAGAATTTTAATGTTTACACATCTTTCTGTGCCTAAAGTTTTATTTTTCTTCCCCACTCGTCTCTGTCCATCCAATCCATGTCCTCCAGAGTCCTCTTGCTCTCATTCCAGTTCTTATTTCCTGCATCCACGAGTTTCGAGGTCTTCCTCTCCTCCTTCTTCCAGGTGGACACCATTCCAATGTTTTCCTGGGTAATCTTAATAATAATAATAATAATAATAATAATAATAATAATAATATAATAATAAAATGATAATAGTCTATATTAAGAATTTATCTACGATACAGTCAGTAGTTTTCCTACAATCCATTGCAATTTTTTTTACTCCTCCATAAACCCCTGTTTTCTGCATCCCTCTCTGTTAATTCTCTCACCACCTTATTCCTATACACTCCTTGAATCTACTGATTTTTTTCTGGTATTCCCTTTCTTCTGTTACCTTCCGCTTCCAAATTTAATATAATCTTAGATATTCTGTCATCTGACATCCTCTTTACGTTGGTCCTTACGTTGGTTAGGGAGACGTTGGTTCGTCAAGGCTAGAGGAATAAAACCTTTAACAAAAATCACCTAGCTCTCCAGGTTGGGGGGTTACAAAGATGGTTCTTATGGAAAAAAATTAACTATGCAAAAAAAAACTGTGTGTAGAATATAGACAGTATTTGATCATAAACGTCAAAAGCAATGAAAAAAGGACATTGAGTATCGGATGCTGGGTAATAATATTAATAATAATAATAATAATAATAATAATAATAATAATAATAATAAATACTCATAATTGTAAAATATAATTGTGGCCCTCGATCTGTCTAGGGAAAAAAAATGTGGCCAACGATTACAGTGGGATGGAACCCCAATCTATGTGAGTAATCATGTTGGCAATTGGCTCTAGCAGGAACATGTTACCACTTTGTCCAACACGACGCTAAAAGTCATTCTCTGATCGAATGTTCACTGGTGGCATAGAATAGTGTACATAGGAGTTAGCGAATTAATAACAGTTTATTTACATCTAGATATAGTGACCCACGTATTTTTTTTGGTTACGAAATTAAGGATTGTAAATCAACTTTTGAGACAGCTTGTGGTAATAAGGTTTGTTACATATACATAATTCTTGTAACTGCATTGTAATGAGATAGACTTTTATTCCCTTAGGATGCTGGAGGTCGTGAGAAAAGGTATCATTGCAAACATCGCTGTAGCCAGAAGCTGACACGAGAAAAATCTGTTTACAGATTAATTTTAATGTCCTCATTCAACGCATGGAATCCACGAGAAAATACACACAAATCTCTTATCTTATTTCTCAACTCTCATTTATACCAGGTGTTTCAAAAGTTCAAGATCAAAATTAGCCTATACAATTTAATCGATCTCGAGCTGAAAGATATTAAGGAGATTTTTATAACTTTCCAGAAGAAATTTAAATACTTACGTTGAAGTAAGTGATTCCCCGTCGGGACAACTTTCTTGGGTGATGGTTTTTCGGGGTTTTCCTCATCTGTAAGACAAATGTCAGGAAACTTTAAGGCCCAAATCGTCCCGAACATCATCTGGCCGCTTTAAAAAAGTTTTTTACCTTTATTTTTTAAATTATTTATTATTTTTATAGGGTCTAAACTATAATTTATAAATATTGTCTTAGTTCAGTGTTTAAGTACTTCACTGGCACTATAGAACCCATAGGTTCATGGCCGCGCGAACATAATCTCTCCATACATTCCTATCCTGAGCTAATGTTTTCCAATTATTCTCTTCTAATCTACTGCTCTCAAATCATAGTTAATGTTATTCTCCTACCTCATTATTGGTCTACCAACTGGGTGTTTTCCCTCTGGTTTTCCTACATGAAGCTTCCATGCACGTCTTTAATTCCCCATTGGTACCACATTTGCTGCCCATCGCAGTCTACGAGACTTAAATGTTCTTATTATATCTGGCTTCCTATAAAGACAATACAGTATAGTTCACTATGATGTTGTCTTCTCCATTCACCTGTCTGTTCACCTCTCTTTGGTTCAAAAATTTTCCTTAGAACTTTATTCTCAAATACTCGTAATCTCCTTTCCTCCTTTAAAGCAAGAGTCCATGTTTCGCATCCATTTAATATAACTGGTAGAATAATAGTTTTAAAAGTTCAAGTTTATAAAATTTATAGTGGATCCGTAGACTAACACTGTATTCATAAAGTTTAATTTTTAAGAAGGGGTAGAATTTTAATTGGAAAATATTTAAATTGTATTTTTAATTGATTTCCTTTAACTGCATTAATTGTAAACGCGGGTGTAATAACATTATGATTGTATTTAGAAAGTTCCGATTTTATTACGATTAATTTTATGAATATTTTCATTGGCTGGTATATTAAATATAATTATTTGTTTTTGTATTAATGACCACTATCATATTCGCCATGTTTAGTATGAATGGTGTGTTTTTTGTCTTAACGCTGTGTTGTCTCGGAGGAGACCCTAACTTTGAGCTGAACCCTCATTTTGTTTGTATGGTCAAAAAAGTATGTATGGGATTCATGGTTAAAATCCCTCTCCCGACAGGTCGTGCCACTGTAGAGCTCGGATGGCGTGTGTCACGTAAAAGTACCTATAAGGTGAGAGGTTAAACTACATCAGTAGAATAGAATGTTGAAAAAGAACAAATAAAAAATTATTTTGTTCACTGGGACTCTAAAATCAATGTTTTTAAAATACATTATGAAACTCCGTTGATGTTACTGTGTTAAAGTTTTAATAATTGTGTAACAGTACATGATATCTCAGTCGTCCTAAATAATTTGCAGTGTTGTACAAAATAATTACCAACAACAGTTAGTACCAAAATGAAAGCAGAAGATGATACTTAAGTTATCGAAAGGCCTCCTATAAAACAACACTGCAAATTATTGAGAACGGCTGGGACCCTAAAAGCCGAAGTTCAAGGCAACTCACATATAAGCTCTCCATACATCCCTATCTTGAGCTAATATTTTTCACTCTTTCCCTGTATAATTCATCTCCCTCAAATCATTATTAATAGGCTATTAACTATTATATTTCCACATGATTCTTGATCTACCTATTGGGCGCTTTCCCTCTCGTTTTCCTATAAGAAGTTTCCATGTCCCTATATATTTTCCTACTTGAATCACATATCCTGCCCATTAAAGTCTTCCTCTTCTCCTTCACTTCCTGGTTTAGGCATTAATTGCCTGTTCCGTCTTCACTAATAGATCTAAGACCATCTCTTTTGAGGACGTCCGACATCTCTTCTTCCTCTCGGAAAATAATGTAAGATTTTATTTGGTAATCTACTATCTACCATTCTTTCTACATGTTCTTTCCACTGATTCTTGTTGTTAAATGTCTTTTCTTTTATTGAGTAGATCTGCAGTTCTTCACGGATATCCTCATTTGTTATCTGGTCCATTCTATGGCATCCTTTTACTCTTCTTAAAAATTTCATCTCAGCCACTTGGATTTTACTCCATTAAAATCTAATTGACTTAATTCTCATAACGAACGTGGAGATGTAGTTCCATTCACCTGTTAGTACTTCTCCATTTATTCCAAATATTTTCATAAGCACTTTAATCTCTAATGGCTGCTCCATGCGCCATAGGTAAGTTACTTGCCCTTTACCTCTGGGTCGGTTACGAGTTCGCGTCTAGGTCACTCCATGTAGGGTTCGTGATAGACTAATCGGTGCCAGGGAATGTTTTCCTCGAGATTTTTCTCCTTTTTACTTCTCATAAACTTCATTCCATCATTTATCTGCCGGTATTCGTATATAACAAACACTTTCATAATAGGACATCATCTCATCTCTACCTAGCATTATACCCAACACGAATAGAGAGTCTACTTTTTTTACTTTATTCTCACATTCACTTTTTTTGTCTCTTGAAGTAATAGGCCTATATAAGATTTCATGTTTCACACCTGCATATTTTAACTAGAAGAATCGCCGTTTGATTCGTACATAAGTTTAGATTATTTTTTTTAAGAATAGGGATGTCAGGAGACTTATAGCATGCGATACCAGAGTTGCGCCTACGTCTGATTTCTCTTTGTATCTCATACATGTTTGTTGTTATAGCCCCAACCGTAGCATAATGCAATGTTTTACTTTAGTTAGAAAACTTTATGGTTGGCCCTGATTGCATTAGCATATCGTTCTCGGAATTTGAGAATCTAAGATTTCATTCCGGCAAATGTCCATAGATGAAAATTCGGCCTGAGAGATTATATGATATGACTACGAAATCTTAAACTATGTAAAAATTTCCTTTAAAAAAAAATCCGTGCATAGGAAATGATTCCCTCTCATCGCGAATAGACTCGTAGAATTTTGACAACGTTGAACCAATTAAAACAGAACAGTAAGCCTGTTATTGAATATTAATATATTATGGCTGTGACAGTATTACTTATTTATAATGTATATAAAGGACGGAATCTCAATTCCGAACACCCTTTATTTACTTTATAGCCCTATATTAAATCCCTGTTAGTAGATGATATCTCATGGCAACCTTTTAAGGGCAGCAATCTCAATTATATTCTGTCAATCTCACTAAATAAATATAATTATTATCTTAATTGAGTTTATAAAAATATTTACGAGTATTTCGTAACATTATGTTTTATGAAAATTATTTGATGACTTTCAACTTTGGGATACATGGGATCAATTGAAGAATTTAATATACTTTAATTAATTTTTAGTGTAAATTTCTTGTAATTTTATTAAGCAAAATTAGATCTTCGGAATTAATAATGTATGTTTCAATAATTTAAGCTGTAATTGATTTAGTTCTATAAAAATTAAGTTTAATACAATAATTATGCTGTATCAAGTAGGCCAGTATTAAGAAAGACAAATGAACTCGCCCGTTTCCGGTCAGCGCTCTTTCTTATCAAGGGTAGTAGAGTGGGGGATGTCGTTGCGGACGCATGGAAATATTTCGCGCACCGCGATTTCGTGTATAAAAATTCGAACCATGTCAAATTATAATATATTTAAGTGTAATGTGTTTTATGAGTTTGTGATATGTGATTTATACTTTAGTTTTGTAATTTCAGTGTGTACTTATGGGTGTATAACAGGCGAAATACCAGGAACAACATGACACAAGGTCAGTGTATTTCTTTAGCATATCTTTAGTTTGATGTATTTAGGATGAGCTTGTTTGCTGCTATTAGGTGATTCGTTGCGGACGTACAGTACCTCTCTGAATTTTGAAGTCAACTTCTTTTTCCATGTTATTTGCATCATATTCGCTACATTTATAAAGCATTCCGCTGTAATTTTACTGAAACGAATTGTATGGGATAGCTGTTAATATTCTAAGTCCTGTATCTCATACGTTTTAATTTGTAATTTATAATTTATAGAGCATGAGGGAAATTGAATATTTTAATACACCTAACATATTTTTTGGCAAGCAGTTTATGTGTACAAAGACAATCAAATATGAAGGGTTGAATGAAACCAAGAACTGCTTCTTCCGATTGAGGGTCTTCCCACTTTTCAGCGGTTGCCCTTTTACCAGCCGGCTGCTGGCCCTTCACATCCACATGTGTCAATCACAGAGGTAGATGATCAACAGCCAGTGTAGGGGTGACATGTGGTTAGCATGTCGAGTCCCCCAGCCGTTATAGCTGGTTCCTCAACCTGGAGCCGCTACTTATTGTAGCTACCCAATTGCCTCACGATGCTGGGTGGGCACCGGTCCCATACTGGCCGAAATACCATGAGAAAATGTCTTCCCCCATGGAGACTCGAACTAGCGCAAGTCCCGTAGCTCTGCGCCAAGGCTTCCTACCTTAACCGCTCGGCTACGGCGCGGGACGAACTGCTTCTTCAGAAACTAAAAAAATATATTCTGTGAATGTTTTGGCATTTTAATGTAATTTGCACAGCTTTTAGGGGAAATTGAGTTAGCCTATTTTAGTATGCAGAGTTGTTTCTGATCTCTGATAACAAATGATTTTTAAGTTTTACCTCAAGAAAAGTCGTGTCTCCACCATCGAACTTGCTCTAATTGATGGTTTTTCACCCGAGATATGGTTCGGCATCGGAGTTTCCGCTGCAGAAGACTCAGCACAGCCATGTCTAGAAGTTTCCACTCCTCTTTATATGCTTTCCAAAGACCGTCTTTTGTTCGAGGACGCCTGTTTCCCAGTGTCCTTTTGAAGAATCCAAAGACACAAAGTCCATCGGTGATGCATCAGGAGACTTCACTGGGATGTTGCTGAATGGAATAGCATGTATTCCAGTTTCCTGCTCCATTTCTCCAGGAATGTCAGGGTTGAACCCGAAGTGTGACTGGAGGCCAGACTTGGTTTTTGTCTGTACCATAGAGAGCTGGAATTTCAGTCGGGTAAATTGGGGTGAGAACTTCTTCCTGGTAGTACTGGGAGTTGATTTTGGCCTTTTTAGCTACTCTACGAATGGTCAGTTTTTCATTGTAGCAAAATCCCGCGATGACCATAAATTCCTTGGAGAAACTTCACTGCATTCGGCATACCACTTTTGAATTTTTTTGTCACCCCTTCCTCTATAGTACATTGCCCGGGGTTTGTTGTAGTATCCTAGATAAACATATGCTTCATCAAGTATGACCAAAAATTTCCATTTTTCTGCTGCCAGGTGATTTTCATAGTTTCCTGCTGTTGGTGCGGCATTGGGCAATGTGACGTGACAACAATTTATAAACCCTGCTTTTGTGGCGCTTCTCCATGTTTAAATATTTTTTTATTATGGTGTTTACAGTTTTAAGGGATATTCCCAATCTGTTCGGAATCACCCTTTGTGTGGCAGGGTTACCACCAGAGATAAGGACCTTGACCTTTCTGATCACATCTGGGGTGCGGGTAGTAGCAGGTCGTGGATTTGTCCGTTTTTTTCCTTTTGGAATCAATCCCAAGATACCCTTTCCCCTTTTATTAAGCACTGAGCTAATTCCACACTTTGACACCATAAAATTACGTTTTTTTCAAGCCTCAATAATCGCGGAATAACTATAATTAGCGTCGGAAATGGCAGTAATGTACCCTTCCCAAAACGGGTCTATCTGATTAGGCATTATGAGAGAAACACGCGTGCGAGTGTAACAGAAGCAGCACACTGACTTGTTTGATTACCTCGCACGCTCCTGTCCTGATGACTCACACTCCAACGTCACTATCTACTTGGCAATTCGTTATCAGAGATCGGAAACAACCCTCCGTAATACCTAAAATAATTTTAGGCCCGCAGAATATGTATATTGTATAAGAAGTCAAACAAATATGGAAGATTGAAAGGTATTGTTATTATTATATTATTATAATTATTATTATAATTATATAATAATATTGTTATGAATGTTGTGGTATTTTATTATAATGTATACACAATTTTAAGAGAAATTTAAGAATATTTTTATACGGCTAACATAATTACGGTCAGAAGTTATATATTCTTAATTTATAAGAAGCCAACAATTTGTTCAAGGATTGAAGGCAAATAGAGCATTTTCCGGTTCTACAACAGTATTTAAGTAAAGCTTTGACCTTTTCAACCATTGGTTTCCATTCCTCCTAGACTTGAGGAAAGATGGAACTGTGTCTAAATTAATATTTTTTTATTAAATTCGACTGCGATGTGCAGAACATGTGGCACGAATGGGGAATGAAAGACTTGCATGGAAGCTTCTTGTAGTAAAACCAGAGCGAAAATAATTGACAAAAGAAATGATTTAACATTGGGCTGTTCAAGTGTTCTGCGGGCCTGTCATGGCTACCTCGATTATTTGAGCGGGAAACAAGTGAGTGTTGACGTCATCATTGCCAATATGATAATTGCCATTATAGTTAACTTTTACCGCTTCACTGACTTTAGCGTGTTTCTGCTACTCATGATAAATTTTACTGTAGCCGATTTACTGCGCATATAAAGTATTTTGGGAAATTGTACTACTGTTGCCACCGCGCATAATCACTGCGCATATTAAGTACATTTGATACTTCGCCCTTTAAGTGAGTACTGTTTCTTCTGAGGTATTTCTGAGATTTTTTAAAAAGATTAAAAAAATATACATATTTATATATATATTAGGTAATTACTCAAATAATGGAGCAATAATACGTGTTTTTTTTCATTTATTTTTCATAATTTATGTTCAGCCCGCAGAGCACTAGTTTTCCCCAAATGACTGGTAGCGTCATGTTGACTAATGATAATACACGGTCCCACTAGAGCCAATTGCCAATATTTTTACTCACATATAAGGGGATAATATACTACGTACATTAGATGGGCAAGTTAGTGTTAGATAGGCAAGTTAATGTTAATTTGGGCAAGTTAGGGTGAGAAAATGGGAAAGTTATTATACCAGATTTGTTTAGTATTTATTTTATTATTCTGTAAGTTTTTGTGATAAGTTGGCTGCACTGTCTGCTGAGTAATGACTAATGCATATATTCATTGCAAATATGACGATTTTAGGTTACTTTAGGCTCAACTTATTTCATTTTAAAGCATTTCTCATATTTTTTGGAAAGAAATCAACTTATATATTTCTCTCAGGCAATTATTCACATACTCACTCGCTGGCTCTATCGAACCCGTAGGTTCATGGACGCGCTGACATAAGCTCTCCATATATCCCTATCTTGAGCCAATGTTTTCCAATCATCCCCTGCATAATCTACGTCCCTCAAATCATGGATAATGTTACTCCTCTCACCTCATTCTTGGGCTTCCTCTGGTTTTCCTACAAGAAGCTTCCATGACCTCTTTTATTCTCCACTCGTGCCACATGTCTCGTCCATCGCAGTCTACGAGACTTATAACTGTTATTATATCTGGCTTCCAATACATATGCAGCTCACCATTATGTAGCTTTCTCCATTCACATATGTTATTATATATATATATATATATATATATATATATATATATATATATAAACAATGTTATACATTTTTCCTGCACCAATGATTTGTCTTCAATTTCGCTTTATAATTTTCCTCCATTCGTCTCTATTATAACACATTTCTTCCTCTATTTTGCAGTCCTTCAAAGTTTCTCTGATCCATTGGATCCACGTGAGATTTGGTCTCCTTTTCTTCTCGTTCCTGATGGTGTCCATTCCGTTATTTTCTTCGGTAATCTTTCATCCTCCATTCGCCAAATATGCCCGTACCATTTTAGTTGCTTTTCTTGGATAAATTCTAAAACTGAGTTTTGTACATTCATGTTCTCTTTCATTATATCTGCCTTCGAATACATAGGCCTATGCAGCTCACCATCATGTAGCTTCCTCCATTCACCTTTCTGTTCATCTCTTTTTGGCCAAAAATTTTCTTGAGAACTTTATTATCAAATTATATTCACATACTGGAACAATAAATTGCGTTTTTCCCCTTTTTTATTTCAATTTATGTTGGTGACATGGTAGCTTAGAATCCGCTATTGTTTACCATTTTCATAACTTATCATTCTACACATTTAAGTTATATAGTTGGTGCACAACATGGTTATTTGAGATTATATTGTGGGAGGATTTTTAAAAGATGAAAGGTCACGTTGGCTTTATTTTCTCAATTAGTAGGTTGCTCCATATCTTCAGCAGCACTTAATCAAGGTCGAAGCATACATTCCTAACCTAACCTGTAATTAACCTTTTGTTTCCAACAGTTTGATCAAAATGGTACCTGTTATGACGTCATAGTATTGAGTTTCCATTGGAAAGGGGCTTGCTCTGTGCAATAAATATCCAGTTTTTATTAGTACAACACAACATATATGTTGTGGGAGGGATTTCAAAGTATGCAGGCCACGCCTCTCTTACCAGCACTTTTTATCAAGTAAATTGAAAAATTTTTGTTCGTTAAAAATTTAATTTTGTCTTGGGAAAGTACTGTCAATGTTGTTATACGTATGTACAAATCATATGGGGATTTTGTATCAGGAGTCCACATGCAGTATCATGGAGTATACTACAGATGATCCATTCGTGCCGTATTTTTACTCAGTCGCTTGCACATTTAGCTTGTTTTTATTATCACATCTCTGCGGGACTCATGTAGAATTTTCTTCAAAACTATGCATGTGATACCAAAGTATATATTTTACTAAATTAAAATATATTATGACTGCCTTGTCTCGCAGCGGGCCCGGGTTCCATTCCCGGTCGGGACAGGCTACTGGATGAGGTTTTTTTCGGGATTTTTCCTCACCTGTAAGACAAATGCCAGGATGCTTAGGGCTCAATGGTCCCCGAAAATCATCCGGCTATCATCATCATCATCATCCTTCATCGGTGTGGATAGCAACGGGAAGCAACCGCAACTTTAATTTCCTGCAAAGTATAGCATGAAAATGTTATGATTGCAGTGAAAGACCTGCCCTCGGGCAGAATTACGATGGATGGAATAAAGAATATATAAAGGGTTAATCAACTTAAAGGTACTCGTATTATTTGAGATATAAAAAAATATCATTAAATAATTACTTTAGGTTAACATCCTGATGTTATAAAATTAACTAATTCATCTTTAGTTTCATCAGAATTAAGTGTTAAATTACTATCAATTGGTTTAAGAGTCCAAATAAAAAACAAAAACGCCCAATTCATTGTTGCAGTATGTGAGAGAAATATGTATGTTGAATTTCCCCCCCCCCCCAAAATATGAAAAGCCTAAAGTTAACATAGCTGCAATGTAAAATGTGTATTGGTCATTGCTCAGACAGTGTAGTCAACTTATCACAAAAACCCGTCAACAAACAAGTGAATGATAAACTAATCAAGTGTACTAACTCGCCTCTAACTTCCCAATAACGTAGGTGGAGTCTTGGGATGGAATCCCATAAGGGGATTGTGTTAGCAAACATTTGATTATTGGGTCTAGCGGGAACGTGTGTTATCACATTGACCAACAGGACATTGAAAGATCACTAGTTCTCCGATCGAATATTTACGGGTGGCACAGGGATCTTCTGCTTACGCCTTTGCATAAATTACCTTCACATAGTAAAGAACAGAGGAAAGTCTATGCGGCATATCAGTAAATAGGACAAAATTTAAATAAAAACTATGTAAACTATGCAAATTCCTTAAAAAGTCGAATTTATGATCCGAAATTGATTTTTTTTTTGAGAATTTTCGTCGTTATTGAGGGTTTTCTTCAAGCAATTTTAGTAATTAACATGAACTAATATATATATATAAATGACTACGGACTTACATACTATCAGTTTGCAACAAACTTTCACAAATTTCCCTTAATTAAAGTTCTCCATCGTTCTCTGTCCTCTGTGTCTTCATCTGTTACACCAAATTTCCTCATTGAATTTAGAATTTGTTCTTCCAGGTTGTTCTTGGTCTTCCTTTTTCTTTCCTTCTTTCAATTTTCCATGCATAGACGGCCTTTGGTACTCTTCCATCCTGCATTCTTCTTACGTGTCCACACCATTTTAGCCTTCTATGTTCAATCTCATCCATTATATTTATTTCTGCATTCATCCATTTTCTAATTTCTGTATTTCTAATTCTTTCCAGTCGAGATTTTCTGGCAGCTCTTCTCCAAAAATCCATTTCAACTGAAGTTATTCTGTTAACATGTTGTTGTGTCATTGTCCAGACTTCCGATCCATATAACATTATACTTTCTAGGATTGATCTATAAATTAGTTGTTTTGTTCTGTTAATGTTTTTACTCCATTGTATTGAATTTAACATTCCTATGATTTTTCATCCATTACTAATCCTTTTTGCTATTTCTTTGTTTGATGTTCCATCTTTCTCTATAATTGATCCCAAATAACAGAAACTATCGCTCTTCTATATCTTTACTCCATCAATATATAATTCATCTGGGTCATTTGTTAAATACTCTGTTTTTTTTGTTGATTTTTCATACCCATTTCTGATATGTTGTTGACAGCATATTACACATATAATTTGCATCTTCTCCATCTTGGGTTATAATTATTAATTTTCGGAAAATATGAGTGTTTCTGCAATGTCTCCCTCGCAGTATATTGTATGTCTATGTAGTTATTTATGAAGAGATGTCTCATTTGTTACTAATTCATGGAAATATAAAAATTAACTGACAACATACGGACCGCAGGCCTCATGCTGCTCACAATGCTATGTATATCCTGCCCTGCATTTAATTAAATTGAATAATATGTAATTCGGTAGCAGGAGTTAACTTTTTTTGTTTGAGTTTTTTCCTTACAAGCAGAGAGGTTAAGACTTTATTTTATTTCAGGATGTGGATGTTCGTTTACCTGAGAAAATTAATAATTTTTAAGTAAAGTATATATGAAGGGCTTGAGGCAATAACATGATAAGCCACATATTGTTCTTTCTGAGAAATAAGGATTTTAATGTTTCAAAAAATTATATAAATACTAATTGGGCATACATTTATCAATTGAATTTCTAAGCTAAAAGAATTATCGGATGACTGAAAGCAAGTAATGGTCTCTTAAACCAATTTTTTATAGTAAATTAGCACTTACTTCTGATTATGAAAAAATAGTTAATTTTATAACATTAGGGTGTCAATCTAAAATGAACATTTTATGATATTCTTCTATCCCTTAAGTTGATTAACCCTCATTATATTTTTCATTATTATACTTAGTATCTTCTCATTTATAAATTATTATTCTTTCCCCCCTCTCCATTTTCCGAAAAAAAAAGTTCTAAAATAATAAACTGAAAATGATAAAAAATCTGTTCTCAGTTTTTGATCCCTCAACAAGAGTTTATAATCTTTCACTAAACTGAATTAGAACATTTTTAGGATTAATAATTATTCCTTCAACGTTTTGACTTATTCCTTCCCGAAATTTCATTCTATGAAATTCTATCTTAAATACCCTTCATAAAGAGTTTAACAAGTATTGTTATTAATACATTGTGGTGTCTATATGTTTTAGCTCATCACTGGCACACTTACAAATTATTTTATGGATATTTCAATACATTTTATTTGCTATCATTGTAATAAATATTTCTTAACGAATGTGGCTTATCATGTTACTGCCCTAAGCCCTTCATATGTAGTGAATCATTTGAAATATTATTCAACAATTAAAACATTAAGACTGTTTCCAATTAACAAAATTAAATGCAAAATGTATCATAATTGTTAAGTTACTTAGACAACTAGTTACAAATGCAGCGGTTTAGTAGCGAGATGCTCAAGTTAGAACACAGCCGAAGGGAGTTTACTAAGAGCAGCGAGTTACAAAAACTATTTTTTTTAACGTGTTCTCTATAATATTTTATCTATGTTCATAGCATTTTACTGTGTTGTATATTTAATTAAATTTATTTATTGCGGAAATTATATGTTTAGAGAAAGATTAATGTAGGCTTTGAAAAACAAAAGGCACGATAAATCAACAAACATTGTTATAATGTGACTTTGGAGAAAAAAAAGATAAATCTACAAATATTGTTCAGATTGTTCTTAGAGAGATGAACAGACAGGTGAATGGAGAAGACTACATAACAATTAACTACATGGTCTTTATAGGAGCCCAGATATAATAAGAACAATTAAGTCTCGTACACTGCGTTGGGCAGGACATGTTGCGCGTATGGGGAATGAAAGACGTGCTTCTAGTAGGAAAGCCAGAGGGAAAACGCCCAGTTGGTAGACCAAGAATGAGATGGGAGAACTACATTAACTATGATTTGAGTGAATTAGATTATACAGGGAATGATTGGAAGGCATTAGCTCAGGATAAGGATGTATGGAGAGGTTATGTCCGCGCGGCCATGAACCTATGGGTTCGATAGTGCCAGTGCGTAAGTAAGTTGTTCTTATATATAGTGTGTAACAGTATTTTTTGTACAACAGAGTTTTAATCTTTACACAATACATAATGTCACTGTTGTGTAAGTTCATACTTAAAAAAAAATATTAATACCATCATTTTTGTTATCATGTTTATCACATAACCATCCATCCATAGTAATTCTGCCCGAAGGCAGGTCCTTCATTGCAATCATAGCATTTTCATGCTATGCTTACAGCTTTACTAGGGAATTGTAGGTGTGGAAGCTTCCCGTTGCTTTCCACACCTGTGAAGGATGATGATTATGATGATGGCCATATGATTTCGGGGACCGTTTGGGCCTTAAAGTTTTCCTGACATTTGTCTTACAGGTGACGAAAAACCCCGATAAAAACCTCAACCAAAAAAAAACTGTCCCGAATGGGGATCGAACCCGGGCCCGCTGCGTGACAAGGCAGCACACTACCTCGAGACCACAGCGGTGGACCACATAACCATTATTGAATAAAAAATAATACTTTATACAACTTATTAATTTACATTTCATTATTTACTTGAAAAAAATGGCAACTTTTCTCGAAACAGTTTTGTTTATACACTTACTAAATACAATAAAATTAGTAAACCAGATAACTAGCACTTTGCAATAGGAAAGAAAACTTTACTCTTCGTATTATCTGATTAGACATCTTTGCTACCTTTCTGCCAGTATACGTAGTTTTCGTGCACTTAATTCAGGATTATTCGTAACTTGTCTCACAACATTTCATTGTTGCCTTTCATTAAGCTTCTCTTCTTTAGTTCTTCGTGGAAAATTATTGATAGAATCATTGTATCAAAATTGATTTAAAACATAATTAACCGTACAATGTGGTTTATTCACTTTAAGGGCTATTTGTCTAGGAGAATAGCCCCTTAATGCAAGGTTTACAATTATATTATTCAATTCACCACTCAGTTCTCTTCTTCCCCCCCCCCATTGTGGACAACAAGCTCTACTTGGTAAGAGTAAACATAAATCTAATGCATCCCTTAGTAGGCATAAATAGATTCAAAGTGCTTCAGATTGTTTACAGTACGGTATTAAAACGTTTCGTGAAGTGTACAAACAAAACTGTTGCATGAAATTAAAACTTTTTTAACAAAATTTCCCCCACAAGAAGTTTTATAACTGAGTTGTTTTTAAAATCATGTAGGCCTATTATTAATTTAATAAATTTTTCTTCATGTTTTGAGGGATAATTAATGTTTTCTGCGTAAAATAGTACTGTACAAGCAAGGTTCTTATACACTGTATATATTATCGGTCAACGTTTTGTTGAACCTGTATTTTATGTTTTGATAGCGCGTTTTTATAATATAAAGTATAGGTTTTGTTGCCTAGTATCTACGAACTAAAGCGTAACCGATGTTATAATAGTAGATAAAATATATTTTTGAGCTATTGTAAGGTAATTATTCATTATGCTTCACGAACATCAAGTTACAACTATGCAACAATTAAAGTGATCCCACAACAGGCCCGGAGGCCCTTGGGGTAGTAGGAGGTTAAGGCTGCCACTTTTTCTAGACAATCGGCACTTTATGTCAGCCCTACGTGACGGCCGCCTTTACCCCAGAACAAGCGTCTGGTACTCATTTCCGTTAGAGGCTGAGTCGACCCCAGGGCCATAGTGCCGCCAGAGGGTTTGGGTCTATACAACAATAAGTTACATAAACTATCGAAAGATACCATTTACATTACTATGTTCGAATTATTGAACAACTAATGATATTGTTTGAGCATGCCATCAAATCTTTAGAGGATGAATAAGGCCTAAAACTCAATGATATTAATAAGCTGTTAGTTTATGCTGATGATGTAGTACTATTGGGCGATAGCGAAGAGATACTAAAGGCCAACACTCACACACTATTGAGTAACACTAAGAAATTGGGAATGGAAGTAAATAAAACTAAATATATGGTCACACGTAAAAATACATTATATAATGGAAATTGGCAGCTAATGACAAATGAGGGAAATTTTGAGGAAGTGACTGAATTCAAATATCTAGGAACAATAATCACAAATAGGAATGAGATGCACAAAAAAATAAAACATAGGCTCAATTCTGGAATTGCGTGCTATTATGCATTGCAGACACGTCCCAACTCCTTTCAAAAAACGTTAAACTGAAAATATATAAAACTATTATTCTACCAGTTATATTATAGGATGCGAAACATGGACTCTTACTTCAAGGAAGGAAAGGAGATTACTAGTTTTTGAGAATAAAGTTCTTAGGAAAATTTTTGGATCAAAGAGAGATGAACAGACAGGTGAATGGAGAAGACTGCATAACAGTGACCTACATTGTCTTTATAGGAAGCCAGATATAATAAGAACAGTTAATTCTCGTAGACTGCGTTGGGCAGGACGTGTAGCATGAATGGGGAATGAAAGACGTGCATGGAAGCTTCGTGTAGGAAAACCAGAAGGAAACGCCCAGTTGGTAGACCAAGAATGAGGTGGGAGAATAAGATTAACTATGATTTGAGGGAAGTAGATTATACAGGGGATGATTGAAAAACATTAGCTCAGGATAGGGATGTATGGATATTTTGTTTACGCGGCCATGAACCCACGGTTTCGATAATGCCAGAGAGTTAGTTAGTTAATGATATTGTTTATGATTTCCTACATTTTTATAACAATGCGTAGGAGCTTTAGATAGGGTTTGGGAAGGATGGCTATTAGGGTTATAACTTTTTAGACTTTTGTGAAATAAAATATTTTCTGTGCAATGGATGGGTGTAAAATATTTCCTGTGCAACGAATGAGTAAATGTTTACTTAAAACCATTGAAAAATGCATTAATTTCACTAGGCTTCAAGGAAAGGTCACCCCCAAAATTTATTTATATATCAATAATTAATTTTGATTTGGGGGTGATATTTTCTTGAAGCTCAGAGAAATGAAGGTCTTTTTCGATGGTTTTAAGCAAACGTTCACTCATCTATTGCACAGGAAATATTTTATTTCACAAAAGTAAAAAAAGTTATAACCCTAATGGCTATATTTAATTTGGGTTACGAAATAATAAGTTTTCGGATGCTCCAGGACATAATTAAGAGACAGTGATACTGAGTGAGGTAAACATATATATATATTTTCTTTTGTATTTTTACATTCCGTCTTCCTCAATATTTCTTTATTATTCCATGTATTTATTCTTGTGAAGCTTTTCGAATAAGAATAAGATACATGGAATAATATAGAAATATTGAGGAAGACGGAGTGTAAAATTACGAAAGAAAAAAAGTATATACTATTTATATATAGGCCTAATAAAATATTGCCTCAATGGTGTAATATAAAATAAATGCATTTCATAAGTATAGATTATACTGGTTGATCCCCTAATGTTGCATTTGTCAAACAATATATAAGACAATAAAATACTAAAATGAAACACTGTACGAAATGAAATCATTCACAGTCGAGTACAAAGAGAAATTATATTCGACAATCCTATCTATTGGACGAGGTTGTATGATGAGTTTTTATAGGAAACGTATGATGCAAGAATCTTAAGGTTATGTAAATCAAGCTTACAAATAAACTGCATAAAATATGATCATATCGAACCTTGACCCTTTTGTTATATTGCTTATTTTTCGTCATTTAAATTTATCATCAAGGGCAGTCAGTATACGTTTCAATTTCTCTGGGAAAAATCAACATTGCCAATGTGCTAATTCATTCTAGAAACATTTTATTCGTACATGAGCGATATTTTTACAACGTTTAGGCATAAGAATACATTTCCATGTTCACTTATGTTGGTTTTAGATAATGTACCTAACTGAAGTTGTTTTCATAAAAATGTTTTTTTATTTAAAAAAAACAAAGCCATAGATTCCAGTTAGTAGACACCGAAAATGACCACTTCAAAAAATGTGGCCGATTTTTTTTTACAGAACCATAACATCGTTCAAATACAAACTGAAGAATTATTTAGTATTTAATAACAAACTAACTTATACACCTCACTGATTATATTATTTTAACAATTAATGATTTATTTTATGAAAATGGTATTAACATTAACAAATATTTACAGTTGTTTGTTTTCAATATTGTTTAACCGACAAATTAGTTTCATTATATATCATTATTTTTGTTTGTTTTTATACATATTAGATAGGGATAGTCTACCGAACAATCCAATTTATCTTAGTTTTAGTGTTAATTTTAATTACCATAAATAATGCCACAAGTGATTTTCAATTTACCTAGAGGATTTGGAAATCAAGAGTGGCATTTATTAGGACTATTCAACGAATAAAAATAAGCTGTTTACTCACAAATCATTATTTAAATATAGTTATAAAATATTTCTATAATCAATGTAAATGGCGATGTTTGTAAAACAAATGAGAAATGTTTGGTTATGTTTTATTTGTTCATCACTGCAACTTCAAATTATTTATTGCCAAATAGGATCGCAATAGGGCCTATTGTAAGAATGCACCCTAGCGGAAAAAAATGAAACACATCAAACTGTATATCATAAGCAACATTATAGGTTATTAATTCATTTTTTTAGGAAACAGCTCAGTGAAATTTGTATTTAAAAACACAATTATTGAACACACAATTATCAAATGTGTAGATCGAAGGAATTTGTTCATTGTTTGCTATATTCAATATATTTGTTTGAGAGTCAGTCACTGCAAAATAATGGTCTGACCTGTTCAGAATATTAAAAAGGAGGAGCTTTCTTTATTTTGGTAAACACAATTCGATAAATATCGAGGTGAACCACGACTGCCATTGATTGTAAAACAAAATTCATTGAAACGTGATTGGTCATTGTGGCATGAGTGAAATAGTCATTAATATTATTATGTTATTGATAGATATTATCTTACTGATCAAATTTTCATTCAGTATTTAATAACTCACTGGCACTATCGAACCCGTAGGTCCATGGCCGCGCGTTCATAAGCTCTCCATATATCCCTATCCTGAGCCAATGTTTTCCAATCATCCCCTGTATAATCTACTTCCCTCAAATCATAGTTAATGTTATTCTCCCACCTCATTCTTAGTCTACCAACTGGGCTTTTTCCCCTCTTGCTTTCCTACAAGAAGCTTCCATGCACGTCTTTCTTCCCCATTCGTGTCACATGTCCTGCCCATCGCAGTCTACGAGACTTAACTGTTCTCATTATATCTGGCGTCCTATAAAGACCATGTAATTCACTGTTATGCAGTCTTTTCCATTCACCTGTCTGTTCATCTCTCTTTGGTCCAAACATTTTCCTAAGAACTTTATTCTCAAATACACGTAATCTCCTTTGCTCCCTTAAAGTAAGAGTCCATGTTTTGCAACCATATAATATAACTGGTAGAATAATAGTTTTATATATTTTCAGTTTAACATTTTTTGAAAGGAGTTGGGACGTCAAGAGTCTCCGTAATGCATAATCGCATGCATTTCCAGAATGCAGCCTATTTTTAATTTCCTTGTGCATCTCATTCCTGTTTGTGATTATTGTTCCTATGTATTTGAATTCAGAAATAAGATTCTTTGATATGGCAAAGGTGACTAATCTAACCTCATTGTCGTTACTATCTTCATGAAGACTGAATTTACCTATTGTTGTTTTGAATATATCTTTCCGCCCCATTTTAGCATTAAAATCTCCTAAGACAATTTTCATATGATATTGTGCAAGGCTATCAAAAACGCATTCTAATTCTTCTCAGAACTCATCCTTGATCTTGTCATCTTCATCTTCTGTGGGAGCTTGTACATTTACGATTACAAAATCATGTCATTTACCCTTTAGAATTATGTATGATATCCTATCACTGACAAGCTTAATATCTCGGATAGCGGATAGGATCTTCCTTCGGACTAAAAAACCCATTCCAAATGCAGGTCTTTCTGCACCCCCGTAGTATAATGCAAAGCTTCCTGATTCCTGAAACCTTCTCCTGGTCATCTACCTTCCTGTAAAGCGACTATATCCAAGGGCGATTTATCTAATTCCCGCGTTAATACCTCTAGCGTCCCGCTATTTTATAAAGCCCTCACATTCCATGTTCCTAGGAACATGTCCCTGTATTTGAGCCTTAGCAGAGTAGTTATTAAAATACAATAATTTAGATTTATGATGCCTGAATAGCTTGAGTTAATTTTGATATTAGGATTTTAATTTAGTTAAATTGCCCTTAATTTTTGCCACCGGTTGTCATGTTACATTTCTGGCTATAATAAAGATATTTACAACCAAAGTTTTGTTTACTAATAGTCAGGCCTCTTTAATTCTATATATCTTATAAAAGTATATTATAAAGCAATTTCAGCTGCTGTGATCTTTTTAGTAATGGTAATGTACCAATCTGTTATTTTAATCTATTCAAACACGCATTTTTTCTGACAACCTGCAATTGCCCACTTTATGTACACCCTTCGACAAAAAAAAATGAGTCATCTCTTGAACGCACATTTCTTCTAAGTCATACTCGGCACAGCGCTGGTTCAAACTAGGAAACTGGTCATAATTGTGCAGTCCCTGAGCTACTGTGTTATGTGGCATCAACAGAAGACTCCTACGTGTCCTGATAGGTCAGCGGTAAAGCATGCGATCACTGTTTCTGTTAGTGAAAATCGCGGGTTCGCGTCTTCAAGTACGCATTTTTTTCGTGATATTTGTATTAAAACGTATTATGAATTAAATACATTTTATTTTGACATTTGAATTAATCTATAATTTTCTAAACTCGACTTCATTGTTATCCAGTGTAAGATATATATATATATATTAATTGGTGTTTCCCGTATAATGTATCATATTTATTATTATTATTATTTATTATTATTATTATTATTATTATCGTATCATTATTGTTATTACCCTATAAAATGTTGTTTGTACATGGCATTTACATTGCTACATTTATTGTATCTTTAACTGTTTATAATTAGTATAGTGTAAATCTATATTTGTCGAATATTTATTTGTATTTGTGCTGGTTGAGTGGAAGAGAAGGCCTTATGGCCTTAACTCTGCCAGAATAAATAAAGTATTATTATAAGTTCATAATTATTTTGTATACCGTTGAGGTTATAACAATGTTAAATTATATATTTGTATACGCTTTATATTAACTTGACCTGTATCTGTCTATGTAACGGACCTGTATCTACGTATGTAACGGAATCTTTGAACACGATTTTCACCCACTTAAAAACATTAGATCGACTTGAAACTTTGTATACTTGTAAAGGACTCATGACAATACAATAATTTCATTTTTGTTTTTTAATCCTGGCTAGGATCATCAGAAAAAAAAATAAAAACTGGTGTAATGCTTTGCGGTCTTATCGACTTTTTAGTCAATCGTTGTAAGAGCTCAGTTGGTAGAGCGGTGGACTGTAGTGGTATATAATTTGAGTAATCCATAGGCCGCTGGTTCAATTCCAGGCCGGAGGATTTTTTTAGAAGAGTATTAAGCAATTACATTTTCATGGGATTCCAGTTTATGACAATCAATTAAACTAAAAATTAAAAAAATAAATAATAGTTTAAAAAACTGAAACAACACGCTTTATTAGAAAACCATACTACAAAATTAAAAATAAATAATAGTTTAAAAAAACTAAAACAACACGCTTTATTAGAAAACCGAACTAAAACATGAAAAATAATTTTAATTTCCAACACGCTTGGGATAAAATTAAAGTGGTCAACAAAAACACATCTCCAACACATCTAGAATAAAACTAGAGTTATCTACAAAAAAATAATTTTACCATCAAAAGCGTGGGGTGCGTTTTATGGTTTTTACGTTTTCTTCTTAGAGACTTTAATGTTACCAATATCTGTTTATTATCAAATATATTAATTGATATAGAGCACCCCACGCTTTTGATGGTAAAATTATTTTTTTGTAGATAACTCTAGTTTTATTCTAGATATGTTGGAGATGATTTTTTGTTGACAACTTTAATTTTGTCTCAAGCGTGTTGGAAATTAAAAATATTTTTCATTTTTAGTTCGGTGTTAGAATAACGAGTGTTGTTTTATTGTGTTAAAACTATTATTTATTTGTACCATTGTATACTACAGTCTTCCTCAACTATTTAAAATTTTCGTTGTTTTACCTTTAGGTCTTTCGATGCAATGCTGCATCGTCTTGGAGGTTGTTTGTAGAGTAGTATTGAATTAACTGTATATCTAATAGAGGGTTTTGCTCATTAGGCCACATTTTCGTTGAGAAGTTTTGTATTCTTTGGCCTTCTGTGATTAAGTTTCGATTTATTCTAAACTGTTAATTTCGTGGATGTTGGTTTCCCTGTGTGTAATTGGCATTGTATTATCGACATTGTTGAAAACTGTGGACGCTTTCTGAAATGCGTTTGGCTAAATTTGATTTGATTTTTAGAGGAGAAGGCAAATCAAATTTCGCTGTTCACCTGATTTGAATCCAATCGAAAATGTGTGAGCTAAGATGAAAATAGAGATGAACTCAAATTGGCCTGCAGGTGCACGAAAGACGAAAAATCGCTTATGGCACAAATTCAAGACGCCTGGGATGCTCTAGACGATTATCCACGTGCCTGCAGAACTTTGATTGCATCAATTCCCCGAGGATTGAGGGCGGTAATAGATGTTGAGAGTTCATACACCCGATATTATTTTTCTTAAAGTTTTCATTGTAGAATATATTATTTTCTTTCTTCGTTTAATTATTAGAAGGTTTTCATTTGTGTTTTGTGTGTGCATTAAAGCCATAAAACTCAAATATAAAATTAAATATGAAACTATATTACAGGCGAAATGCTATCCTAACATTCTGTAAAAAAAAAAAAGTAGAACGGGAATCGAACCCGTGAGGTTACGAACGCAAATGCTATGTGTTAAACCTCTCGACCACAGAAACACACAAAGGCAAGTTCTCTCTTTTATGTTACTTGAGTGTGCACTACGTTAACTAGCAACAAACAGTACAATTACTGAAAACGTGTCAATGTGAATAAGGCTTCTGCGAGTGCTCACGAAGTTACCAGATCGGTTGATAGAATCAAGAGATTACTCATTTTTTTGTCTAAGGGTGTACATTTTCTTCTTAATTATGCTTGTCTCAGTCTACACTAAGACAGTGTTATATTATTTTATGTTTTACTTATCAATCACAGAAGAACAAAAACGAATATTTTGACTCTCCAAACAATTTTATGCATTTAGTTTCATGAATGAATTTTGACACGGGAACTCTTTATATAAAAATAAGAAGGAAAGCTCCCAGTAGGACGGCTAAGAGTGAGGTGAAAGAATACTATTTAAGTATAATTTGAGAGAAGTGAATTGATAGTTCAGGATATGTTCCAATACACATAAATTTCATATTAAAATTCAGTTAATGTATGATCACATTATAAAAACTATCTGGATTGTAGCTTACAACCTTCTGCTGAGGATGGGACGGTCCCGGAAAACCTAAAGTGTGGTTTAACTATATTAATAGTTGAGGAGACTTCATAAAAAGTACTTACATTTATAATTTTATATTATGACTTTCATATCAGGATATGAATGTATAGAGAGCTCATATCCTTGTAGCCATAAACCTTAGAGTCCAATATAATCTCTTCTTAGCGTATTAGAGTCAAGTCTGCACTTCTCGTATTGAGAAAGGAAGTCCTTTAGTGGGCTCTTCCTTGTTATTTTCTAGAGATCCAACAAAATTATTCTTCTTGCTAAAAGCTGCTACAGTTTGTGTACGACTTCTTGCATACAGCTCTTGCTGCAGCTTACAGTACTTGCGAAGTGTTTGTTTTTAATGAGAGACTGCAAGACTGTAAATACATAAATAATTTGGCTGTGCAAGCTAAAATGTTGAGTCTATAAAACTTGACAAATTTATGTTATTAATTTCTATTTATTTACTTATACCTACATTATAATATTAGTTAATGAAGGTTTCTGAGTAAAAGTGGACCAACTCAAAAATTTGAAAATACTATTTAGGCTTATATGTGAATTTCGTTAAAAAATCAATAATTATTCGGAGCAATGTCAAACCACATATTTTGTTTGCTCCTTTACACTGTAAAAAAGTTATGTTTATTTCTTCATCTGCAATTAAATGTATTGCTTTATATTAGTTTCTCTCATAAGAGTAAAGTTTGAATATGGTCCACTTTTATTCTGAACCCCTCAAATATTCTATTATGTTACGCGGCAGGTCCTAGGCCTACCAGCCAGCTGCTGACCACACAAACTCATATGCCATTACAGATATGGACCGTTATCCAGCATTGATGAGGAGGTTAGCATGTCGGGCCCTTCAGCCGTTATATTTAGTTTTCTCAACCTGACATCGTTATTTATTGTGGCTATCAAATTATTCCTCATTATGTTATTTATGGGTTTTGGTACAATACTGGCTTCAATTCCATGAGAATATTGCTTCTCCTATTGGGACTCGAATCAAATAGTGTCCTGGTGGTATTTATTCTTGTAATAAAGGATAGTAGCCGCCTACAGGCTATAATCTTCTTCTCCAAATATACCTCATCTGGTTGTTTAACGCTAGATTCAAAAGGTATTCTAGAGTCGACGATAACGGAATTGTTGGATGTAATAACGGTCATATGAATACAATGTGTTCCGTCATTCTCAGCTATCCCATGGACCGTGAGCTCTTTTTTAGGCAAAGGAAAGCACAATCAACCCCAAACAGAATCTGTAGTACTTATTAACCATTAAGGAGCAAAACATTGCTCCAAAATGACACTTTAGACGGTGCTAGCCACTGTCAGAAATCAGTCAGTCAGTCAGTCAGTCAGTCAGTCAGTCAGTCAGTCAGTCAGTCAGTCAGTCAGTCAGTCAGTCAGTCAGAACTCTTTTGATCGAAGAGTTGCAGCGATGACATTCTTATTCAATTCTGCCTAGTGATAGTTGAGTTTTCTTTCCCCCCGAAGGAGCAAGATCCCAAGACATAGACAAGAGTTCCAGACTCGTTGAGGCAGCACCTACTACGGTTATTGCCGTGACCACGTTTGCCTGTTTTTATGACATCTCCATTCAGAAGACCGTAGGTTGGCCCTATTCCTAATATAATGATTTACTTGAGTATATGTTTTATATAAAACAACACATTTCGTTTATGTGGAAGAATGCGTTATTTTTTTTTTCAAATTCCTGTTATCTCAGTTGTTCTCTGTCTTTCTTTGCTGTTATTGGAGAATCTTCATAAGTAATGCCACGAGTGTTTTCCAATTTATCTAGAGAATTTGGAAATCTACGAGAATTGGAAAGTTCCAGAATTGGCCTTTGTTAGGAATATTCTGACGAATAAAATTAAGCTGTTTACTCACAAATCATTATTTAACCTATATTATTATTTTAAATATATTTATATATTTAATGTAAACTGGGACGGCGATGTTTGAAATGAAAACAATTAGAAAACGATAGGTGCGCTTCATCTGCTTCTTTTCTTTATCACTGCAACCAGATCATACTATTATATTGCCAAAGGAACACAATATTGTAGGAATGCTCTCTAGTGGAGAAAAAATGAAACACATCAAACTGTATATTAATTCATTTCTGATGTCCTATGATGTAAATAAGGACAGTTATCTTTTTCCTGGCTTGTACCCCTGGGAAAAAAGACATTTAAGAACGTTCAAAACCGTGGTTATTCTTTTTTGGTGTTATAATCAATTGCTACAAATGTTTTTAATATTAAACTCCCCGCAATGCTGCATGTTTGACATTCATGCAGTATCATATACAATCTGGTAGCCGTATTTCTTTACAGGCTCAGTCACTGCAAAATAATGGTCAGACCTGTTCAGAATATTAAAAAGGAGGAGCATTCTTTAATATGGTAATTATAACACTGATCAATATTTCGTGAAACACGACTCTGATTGGTTGTAAAACAGAAATCATTGAAACGTGATTGGTTATTGACTCCCATTTGGGGCATGAGTTAAATAATCATGATAAATTATGTTTAAGGTTTATGCACATGTTTCGATCTCTCTCGTCAAATCACGAGTATGGTTGATATGGGAATTACCAGAATCTAGCAGTTTCTTACGGGAATTTATATGTTGGAGAAAGGCTACCAATAGTTAAGTTTTGGTGATGGATAGGTGTGTACAGTTACAAGTTGGCCCTGCACTGTTTATTCATAATTTCTATATTGCTGATTTTTTTGTAATTTTTTATAATTTTTGTTATTTAACAAATCTATATGATTGTTAGATTCTAAGCATGTAGATTCGGGATTTAAAAACTGTAAAATATATTTTAAAACAGTAATGCTTTAAAGCTTTCAGAAATGTGTATCATACAATATTACACCATTGACAAACAATGGATTAAGAATTAAATTCATCGTCAAATATAGGGACTTGGCCATTAGGCTTGTTTCAGCTGATCTCTCCAATGCTTCTTAGGCGTGCTGATATTTTTAATAAAAGTAGCTAAACTATAGTAATTATCTTATAAAAATAATAATTAACTTCAATATTTGTTCTCGTCATTACAGTTTATGTTGTGACTTATAGGTATAGTTATGCCCCACATCACAGTGTTGTAACCTGTCTAGAGAGGAATTTAACTTTGGATCACACACATACTTTTTTGACCACACAAGGACATGGTGGTCCTCTCATAATGAGTGATTAACTCAATGTAGGACCTTCTTCTTGACATCACGAATATTTAAAACAAAACATAATGTACTCACACATTCATACTAAATATGGCGAATATGATGATGATTACCTACTATTATGTATGGTAGTGAAAAATGGACTTTGACTTGTACAGGTAGGAGAAAAATAGAGGCAGCGGAGATGAGATTTTTAAGGCCAACGGCAGGCTACACTCTTATGGACCAGAAAAGTTCTGAGATAAGAGATCAATGAAATATTTTTAAATCGACAAACAAAGACAACATTGGTATGAACATCTAAAATTGTTTTAAATACAGACCTACAGGATATAGAAGACAAGGAAGACCATTTGCTAGATGGAGAGACCAATTCTCTTGAAGTCGGAACGGGCCAGAGGGCCTAAGCCTTGATATTTATTATTATTATTATTATTATTATTATTATTATTATTATTATTGTCAGTTATTCGGGAAACATTTTGGCCTTGAAGTTTGACATTTGTCTTCTACCTAAAGAAAAAGTTGAAAAGCAGGAAACTTTTCCTGATAGGGAATCGAACCCGGGTCTACTGCATACGAGGCAGCGACGTTAATAATCCGAAAAAGCAGCGATAGACAAAATTTTACATGAAATAAAAAGTATATAGGATTCTTTAAATATAATTTTTAAAAATGCAATTAGTATCTAGGAAATCCAAATTTAGAATTTATTGAAGTTTAATTCGCCCATTACATACTTATGGATCTAAAGTTTGGATATTATATAAGGATTTATTTACAGATGTAATATGTTTAAGAGAAGGCGTTAATGAAAATAATAGAAGCTGTTAAAATATATATATTTAAAAAGAAAATGCAATCGGTAATTATTGGAATTACTTCAATATTTGGAAATAATAACACTAAATGATATACGAAGATTAAATTGAATTGATCATGTAACAGGTAGAAAGTGGAAACAAATATTTTATACTTACCCACAAGGAACTATACGTAAAGAGAGACTTAAATTTAGATGAGTATGTGTATATAAAGATCTGATGATTGGATAACTAAGGAATTGGGAGCCAACATTGCTGGATAAGAATATCTGGATGAGGTCCATTCAGGAGGCAAAAGTTTTTATATGACTGTAGCGCCAAGAAAGATGAATAAATCTGTTTATGACCATAAATTAAAACTGTAGTCATGACATTATCCCGATGCTCTTATAACATTCTGAGTATCTCCCAGAATCTCCAGATACGTGGCAAAGCGTAACTGTGACGAATTATATAAATTTTAAAACATGGAGTTTCCTCAAAATGTAGACACCAACGTGTAAAATAGGTTTTTCGGTACCGTTAAACTATTCCATACGAAGGGTGCAAGGGAAAAAATCAGGTAAGTAATTTTTCCATTAAGTTAGACAATGGATTTTTTATTATACACGTTCCCTACTTATGTACTTGTATGCCAAAATTTTATTATTTTACACTTTCCACGGACGATCTAGTATCACCTCAAATTACATTTCAACAAAAAAAGTGACTTACCTGGTTCTTTCCCGTCTTTCCTCATCCAAGTAATACCTTAGATGTCTCATTGAGGCGATGCATACTCTTCTTATGCTATGTTTTCATGAAACTTGTACTTACATTATTTTTTATATATTCCTTCTGGGAAAAATTGGCATAAAACCTAAAATCCGAGATCTATAGGATTTCTCGTTACTAGAAAATATAGTATTGCTCTTATGGAAACGCTGTTGTCACTCGTCGCCGCAAACTGAGCGACAGAGATAGAAATACACTGTGTCCCATTCAAACCTCCAACATTTTAATTAATCATAACTCTCAAATTATGTGGAATTATGAAATGAGGTTGGTATTAAAAAAAAAGAGAAACTTAAAGAATTTTTGTTTTCATTGTTGCAGTTTATTCATCTGTCGCATGTTGGACAATGACGTAAAACAAAATGGCGACTCCTCAGCAATGAGCACAAACTGTTTTCTGGTATGCAGAGACGTAGTCAATAATTACAGTGCAAAGAAATTACCGGAGAGAATATGGAGGAAATGCACCTGATGGGAAGACCATTAAGGCATGGCTTGAGAAGTTTCTGGCGACTGGAAGCGTTAAAAAATAATCAGGTGCTCGTACACGTGTTTCAGAAGAAAAGATTGAAGAAATAAGAGCAGGATTTCAGAGAAGTAGAGAAGTCCACAAAAATCAATTCGCCAAGCTTCCCGGCAGTTCAATGGACATGTTGGACAGAACGTGTCACGAAATCGAATACACACTTAATATTGTTCGTGCTACTAATGGTGCACGTATGGACTTGTTTTAGTATGTGGCAATAAAAATTCTTTGAGTTTCTGTTTCGTTTAATACCAGCCTCATTTCATAATTCCGCATACTTTGTTAGTTATTATTAACTAAAATGTGGGAGGTTTGAATGGGACACTCTGTATAATTATTTCCAAGTTTCTTTGAAAGAGAGTGGTTGAATGGCACATCCGCTAGCCGCTGTTCGGATAATTGAGTTCACCCCCTAACTTTATTAAATATGTGATAATTATACATCCCATAATGTTATTTTTTTTTCTATAAATAGAACACCTACCTTCTTCGCAAAGTTGTAGGTGAAACTATTTTACTAAATTATTTATCTCAAAATAAATAACTAATAAATCAATCTCACATAAAATCAATTGTTTACTATAAATATTTGTTCCATAAGAACAATGCTATTTTCTATACGTGAAAATCCCTTTAGTGATAAGTGAATAAAAAATAAGCATGTATAGTGATTTATATTTGCTTTTCAACAAAAAGATAGTTTCACTATAAATACTGGCCATTTCAATACACTCAGAACATTTTTTATATAGAAATATTGAGTGATGTAATTTATCACATTTGTGCAATTCTAAAAATACTATTTATTTACATAACACAATTGTAATATGCACTTCTTCAGAATTCCGTGATAAATTATTTCCTCAATAAATATTTTTATTAAGCAAAAAAAAAATATAACAAGACATGAAGAGATCTATATATCTATGCTATTTACTCAATTAAAATATCGACATTGGCCTTAATATTTATAAAATAGGCCATTAAATGACGAAAATAAATGACTGGTAACATTGAAACATACAATACGAGACATGCGCACTATGTATTTACTAGTTTTGCACTTCCAACAATCCATTATGTTCTTGCAATTAAATTTAATATAAACAATGTTAATTCTATCATAAATATCAATCACATTTGCAGATGTAATTCTTCTGCATATTCTGACGTCATGTACTGGCTCTTATTCCACTTTATTTTCGATGTATTTATTTACAAGCTTTATTTGATAATAGTAATATAATTCGAAGTAAAACACGCAAGATATTGAAAATTCGTCTTAACAATGCTATTGTGAATTTACACTAACAAATGATTTTTAGTATGCGTCCATTTATTTTATTTATTATTTTAGCAATTCTCATTGAGAGAAACGTCATTTCATAAGAAATAAAATAAATATATTTGTTTAAATTTTTCATTGTGGATATGAAAACGTAATGGATGTATATTCAGAAAGAAATAAATAAAAGAGTATAAATTGCTAATAAACATTGTTTTGCAGTAATAAAGTATTTGAAATCAAAATATCTCGACGAGGAATAAAAATCAGATTGTATAAAACGCTTATAATATTAAAGCAGTGCTAATTTACGTGAATGAAACCTGGGTTTTGACTGAATATTACAAATCTCGATTGACTGTTTTAGAAAGAAAGATGCTCAAAAGGATAAACGACCCACCCAGGGTTCTTGTGCTGCCGCTGCTCCTGATGATGATGATGAAGCAGCAATGCTTATATATTGTGACAGGCATATTTTTTTTACAAAAAGAAGCGCATTGGACTGGAATCCTCATGCTTCGAGGAGTAAAGGCATACCAAAAAACAACTTGAAAGAGGACTATTGAAGGATAAATACGTAAAATAGAAAAAACTTGGATGATGGTGAGAGTTTGTAGGATTATAGAGCTAAATGGAGAAATTGCATTATGGTCCTATGCACCAGCTACGAGCGAAAGGAAATGATGATTTTTTACAGACATAAGAATTTTTAAATTTATTTCGGGGATAATCTATAAAAAAATCTCTGGAGAAGGAAAAGTCATATAATGGATTTTTATGCCCTTAAAATTGCATTTGTCCCTTGAGGGTACGATTTTACAAACTTTAAAACCAGTCGCAGGCATAGAAGACACTTGTCCATTAGGAGAGACTTCTGGATTAGTTTATTATAAATGCATCATTTTCGAGATATTTGTCTAACAGTATTTAAAAATAAATTTTGTAATAACTTATAACTTAGGGACAAAAGGTTTGGATTCTACATTATTTAAATTCTTTAAATGAATTTATACAATAGAGAGTAATGAGACGCATGCGTGCGTAGAATCCGCGTAGTAAATGTGGGCAGCCATGCGGGTCAACCAGATGCCAGTTTCAGTTCACCACAGACAAGATTAATGTGAACATGAGTTTCATTTCATCTCAAATCCAGTTTTATGTAACAGTTCAATTCGATGTCATTTGTTGTTACATCATATTTCTATTATACAACAAAATACTGTTTCACTGCTGTGTGTACTTTTATAAACAAGATCTATGAAAAACTCAGTGGCTTTTAGTAAACATGATTTAAAATTCGATATATATTTTAAAATATCTTATTATACATTAATTTGTTAGGTCACATTTTAAAATGCATTTAGATTTTGCTGATATCTCCGTGCAGTGTAAGAATTCCATTAATGGGCAGATGACCTCGTGGACACAAAAAGGTCTCTACATTCTTGTAATTTTAAAAATTAAAAACTATTCGGAAGGAAAAAAAGTTGTATGTAAAGTGAAGTTTTTTTTCAAAATAAATTAAAAATTTGGGTCACAAAGGGAAATAAAATATGGAACTGAATACGGTACCTTAGGAAAAACAAGGTATGTCACAACATGTAAGAATTGAGGAAACTTAAGTTTAATGTTTGAAAAATCGATATTGTTTCCTCAGCATAACAAAACTTGAACCAATCTTTTCACAATACGTTATCACTGCCAATTGAGTGGCTAAATTTGTATCAACTACTATCACTATCTGTTTTTTTTGTTGTAATTTTGTGATATACCATGTTTTTTCCCCATATAATCTTCAACTATCAATTTCTCCGGTGGTATTTTATTTTAAAGATTATTAGCTTATATAATGAAATAAATTAGGATATTTGTACAAAATTGTTCCTTACGTTTTCATAACCTTTTCGAATAAAACAAATATTTTATTGGAAATTTAGTAACTATGTCATGCTTTTGTCGTAAGGTCCATAGGCACTACAGTCTGAGGATGATGATCATTTTGCTCGCTAGCCATGTCATCACTAGCTCCCTCGTACGTCACGTCATCTTCGATATATTTCACATCGATTTCACCACTGTCCTGATCTTCGTGATCAGTTTCGTCACCTTGAACACTTACTCCTGACAATGATCTCCCGTCATCATCATTTCTACTTCCACTTTGGCTACGACATGTCTTCATAGATAAGTCTATTGGATTTTCTTGAACTGCTTCGGGGTGGTGAGGGGACGTTGATAGAAGCGGAATTGGTAATGGTTTTCGTCTGCTAATGCTGTAAGGAGAACTCGAATGATGCTTTGGAGATTCTCGACTATCATTACCATCCTCTTCTTCATCTTCATCTTCCCTCGTAGTGCTCACCACTTGGTGACCTTTGTGACTGAAGAATTGCATCCAGATAGAACCTCTTGCTATAAACATCACCGACAACAGTATCATTGTTATTTTGTGTAAAACGGTTGTTGTTGTTGTTGTTTTTGAGAAGAGACTGAGAGGTTTTATGCTGGGGATAAAGAATACTACTGGGAGGGAAAAGGAAGGGGGCAGGTTGATGCCCTGTACCATTGAATGTAGCGGATGGTGGAAGAAATGACGGAGGGAAAACAGGTCCAAGAGATGTCAAAAATGGCAAAGGTACAAACATATCTTTAATCCCGTTTGATCCTGGACGTTGTGGTTGTTGATCAACTGAACATTTTGGATTATTATTATTAAGGAATAGTCCACCTCCTGTAAGAAGTCTATCGCTCACTTCAACCGATGTGTCAGAATTGTGGGATTCTGGTGAACTGACTGATGGAGAAGTGGAGTTTTTGTACTCGTCCAGTCCTAGCAGTAGAAGATCTTCTTTGCTCCTTCCTTGTAGAGCTTGGTGATGTGACATAGCTGCAGCTAGCTGATGGTGCAGTTGTTGTGCAGGATGACCCAACATACTGAGAGCAGGATGCGATACAGGAGGAGGAGATTTCGCTTGCCTATGGTGCTGGGATGCCGCCTGCTGTTGTTGTTCCTGAAGAAGACAGTGGATCTTGAACCAATTAGATCGGCGACCATAACGTGAACCACTCTTGGACATACCAACCATCAGACACTTCCTGAGTCGACACGCCTTGCAAGACGTTCGGTTCTTCTTATTGATGATGCACTCCCCATTGTTCTTACAGTCCGAAATGGAATTTAGATTGTTGTATGATCGTCCGAAGAATGACTGGAAGCAAAAAGAATATAAGTATTAATATAGAGTAGAAATTAAGAATATATATATAAAATAATAATAATAATAATAATAATAATAATAATAATTAATATAATAATAATTAATAATAATAATAATTAATAATAATAATAATAATAATAATAATAATAATATAGGTTATAACAATAATAATTTAATTTATGCAATTTGATGAGGTTTTTAGTAATAGTTATTTTTAAACAAGAATATTATAAATAAATATAAGTAAAGATCGAAATATTAGAAATAAATATAAAGTTGATATCTGTAAAATCATATGGCCATCGCAATCATCATCATTTATATTCATCTTAGGTTCAGCTTAGGATTAGGGACTCTCCTGGTGCACCATTATCATCATCATCAGCAGCAGCATTATCCATCATATCATCGGGGCAACGTAACCCCGCCTTCCAGACGCCCCAACCTCAGAAGTGGGTTACAAGTACGCCATACCAGGAGAGAAACCAGGAATGTCGAAAGACAAACCTGGGGCATTTAAAAAAAAACTTTTAGAGATTTTATATTGATCATAAACATGAATAATAATTAAAAAATATATGGTAAAATTCAAGGTACGGAAGTGAACTTTAGAGTAATTTTAGGAAAAACAATAACAGACAATTAGAAACACCGAGACAATAGTTAAGGAATAACAAATAGAGTACATTAAAAATGACATAGGAGAATTAGATTAAAATGGTTGGGCACATCATGTCGGTAGATTGATTTCGAAAGATAATGCTCCTGACAGGGAGAGGTAGAGACCTAAGAGAAGATCTAGCACCAAATGCATGTATCAGATTAGAGTAAATATTGTAGATAGAGTAGGGCCTATAAAAATTGACAGGTATACGTACATCTAAAATATAACAGAACAGAGATGAGTAGAAATCTCTTTGTAATAGTAGACAGTACAACTGCGGCATTCGAAACTAATTGAGGGTCTGTTCGGATTAGGAAATATTCGGATTATTAAAAAAAACATACAAATAGCCTTACAGGATTACGAGGCACAAGGCAATGTAGCATAGCTATATGAGTAAGTGGTAACGTAGAGACTTGAGGAAGTGGCTGTGCAACTGCTATGATTGCGAATAAATGAACAATACAACTGCAGTACTGCTCGACGCCAAGTTCCGTATGTGTACGGGGTGAGAGTAGGTGTCATATTATGTACCAACACTTCTTTCTTCGCTGTTCGTTACAAAATAACATTGGGTTAGCCCTGCGTGTCACTCAGTTCGAAATGTGCGTTGTATTTTATTACTTAATATTTTATGTGATAGTAGTGTTGAGTTTGGCCGAAAATATATCAGATTCATATTCTTGGAAGTTAATCAGTAATATTTCTGAAAAATATGAAGATGAGTCAAAACAAAATTCTGACAGGATTCCACTAAAGCGAATTACTGTGGAATATCTTAAAATTTCTACTATATAAATTGGGAAGGAGGTACAGCACTTAATAACTTAGCTGAGCACGGTAAAAATCTATTCCTGAGGGGGGGAATACTATTAAATGACGGTAAAAAATAGACTGGACATTTTTTATGAATATACTAATAGAAATACAGTTCTAGACTTTTTTAACAGAAAAAAAATTCATACCGCTAATGAAATACTCAAGAAAGTAAAATAAAGACTACACTTTCCTTAGGGAGCATGGTAAACACTTTTAAAAGTATTGGAATAAAATGGCGCCGTAGCCTAGCGGTTAAGGTAGGAAGCCTTGCCGCAGAGCTACGGGACTAGCGCTGGTTCGAGTCTCCATGGGGGAAGAAATTTTCTCATGGCCAGTATGGGACCGGTGCCCACCCAGCATCGTGAGGAAATTGGGTAGCTACAATAAGTAGCGGCTCCAGGTTGAGGAACCAGCTATAACGGCTGGGGGACTCGACATGCTAACCACATGTCACCCCTACACTGGCTGTTGATCATCTACCTCTGTGATTGACACATGTGGATGTGAAGGGCCAGCAGCCGGCTGGTAAAAGGGCAACCGCTGAAAAAGTGGAAAGACCCTCAATCGGATCGGAATAAAATGGGGAAAATGCAGAATAAAATGACAAATTTTAATTAAAAGAAACGTTGTACAATGGTGGAATTAATTCCTTATCAAAATTAAGGCTTTTCGAGAATCCAGCAAGGAAATATTCTATCTAGACAATATTTGGCTCGACAGAAATAAATCTTTTCGGTGTAGGCTACCTGGAAAATATAGTGCCGGTATTCCTCAAGGGAGGAAGCAGCAGTGGTGATTATCATGGTTACATGAACTACCAAAATTTTGAAAAATGGATGAAGCAAATGTTGAATATCCCAGTACCATTCGTCATGCCTCTACAATACACCATATCACTGGTCTCTAGCCGAAAAACGTTCCAACCAGGTATTCTACAAGACAAGTGATTGTTAATTAATTTCATGAGAAAAATATGCATTAATTGTAATGAATAACTGATAAAGGGCGATTTTTATTTACTCTATTCCAAATGCATCGTTACATAAATAATATTTACAAAATATATAGTTTCAAGCTTATGGCACGCACCAATAAGTAGTGACTGAAAATACAAAGACTGAAAGAATTGACTAATGAAGCCATAGGAGCAATTACGGAAGAGAACTGGAGAGGATTATGTAAGAAGAAGAAGCTAAATAATGGGAATGACGGAATTGTGACTGACGCATTGACAATATTAGCGTGAATTTGTAATTCGGACGAGATGAACGGTGATAAAAGTAAAGGTAGTTCCAGTTCCAATTATAATATCATTGATGATAATGGTGATAAAGAACTAGCTCGCTCTCGCCAACACGTATTACCCTATAAAACTTCGCTAATATTTTTTTCAATGCTTTATCAATGTATTTAGCTTGCATAATACAGTGATAAGCCCCCGCCTCTTGTAATACAAACTACAAGATAGTAAATTCTTTCCTAACACATGGAGTCCTGAACATTACACAGCATAGATAAACAGGTATATGGCCAATTGCATGCGTTAGTGGCACTACCTAGTTCAAACGAGTCAATCAATAGTTTAAATGTTGTTAACTGATATTCGAGGTATATAGAATAAATTCGCTTGACTTCTACTGTGTTCATGCTTTTCTTTCATAAATTAATGTACAAAACAGGTGGTTGTGTTATACCGTACAGTACAATGTCAAGCAAACGAAAACATGATTTCTGTACATTAAAAGAAACACTTGACATGCTTAAGCAGTATGACAATGAAGAAAGTGATAGAAAATCGGTTTGCAGCTTTACTAGGGAATTATAGGTTCCTTTCCACACCGGTGATGGATGGTGATGAATTGATGATAAATGAATAAGAATGATGATGATGATGGCCGGATGATTTTCGGGGTCCGTTGGGCCCTAAGCTTCCTGACATTTGTCTTACAGGTGAGGAAACCCCCCCAAAAAAAAACCTCACCCAGGAGCCTGTCCCAACCGGGAATCGAACCCGGGCCCGCTGCGTGACAAGGCAGCACGCTACCTCGAGACCACTGCGGTGGACATATATATACATATATATATATATATAACGATAATTATTTAATATGTTCTAATCAATTTTGCCTACATTGCCCATTTACTAACTCACTGGTACTATCGAACCCGTACGTTCATGGCCACGCGGACATAAGCTCTCCACACATCCCCATCCAGGGCTAATGTTTTCCAATCATCCGCTGTATAATCTACTTTCCTCAAATCATGATTAATTTTATTCTTTTTATTCTCCCACCGCATTCTTGGTCTAACAACTGGGCATTTTTCCTCTGGTTTTCCTACAAGAAGCAATTCATTCGTACCCATGTACTGAAAGGCCTAATTTAAATGTCTTAAAATGTTCTAGAGAATTACTAAATCTAACAAACAAGGTGTCGATTCCTATGGACTAGTGATTACCATTCAGGAGTCTGTTTCCAAGGTTTGCGGCGTTTCCAAGGCGTAAAAGCCCTGAATATGGGTTACTTCACATGGGAACTATAGCTGTGGGCCCATTTTGTAGATTTTTCGGCATGTAAATGAACCTCAAGTCTGATAAAAGAAGCTTATGAACAAAATTTGTCGGATTTTCCCTCCCGTGTCTGAATAATGACGCAAATAAATTTAGCTGTTAAAAGCAGTCATCAAAAAAAACGATTTCAAGAGCAATAACAAGGTAATGTTGTACATAATATCAATGTTGATTTTTAGGGAACAAAGTTAAATTGATTAGATTGTGGTAAACTCCCTGTATAAAATGTTGATTATAGATAAAGAAATCTGGGTCTGTAGAATCCTCTGACATTTGCAATGTTTTCTAGGTCGCTAGCAAGTTTACACGAACGATATCAAAGGTCCCGTCTTGTAGTGTTCAAAGATAATCAAATAATTCATGTAGCTGCAGCAGTAGTTGTCCTCGCACAATGGAGGTAGGTCACTTAATGTTGTAAACTGGATCACTACCATTTTTCATGCTAATGAGGTTTTCACTCCATTCAACTATCAACCCAATGGAAATTATACCTTGTGGCTGGGCTACAAGTATCAAGAAGTCTATTATTCGTTATTACAAATTAATATAATTTTGATTTGGTTCAAGAATTTCAAGAAGGGATAAGCTCAAAAACAACACAATAAGGGACATTATGCAAGTTGAAAAAAAAATAGAAAAATAGAAGAAAAACGTTTGAAATGGTATGGGCACCTCATATGAATGGAAGAAGAGAGAATACCAAAGATGATCCTTAATTGGAAAGCTAATGGGGAAGTGGAGGACCTAGAAAACGTTGGATGGATAGAACGAGGAGAAGTATAGAAGCTAAAGACCTGAGAGAAGAAGATGCTCTAGATAGGAACTTCTGGCGACAAATCACTTTGGGTTGAAGGAGAAACACTGTATTGTGAAATATTCCTAAATTAAATATATATATATATATATATATATATTAGTTCAAATATCTCATACTGTAGCCGAGTGGTTAAGGCAATATGTCTTGGCACAGAGCTACGGGTCTTGCGCTAGTTAGAGTCTCAATGGAGGAAGAAATTGTCTAATGGAAATTGAGCCAGTGTGGGACCGGTACACATCCAGCATCGTGACGAATTTGGATAGCTATGATAAGTCGGCTCCAGGTTGTGAAAACCTGCTATAAAACGGCTGGGGGTCCGACATGCTGACCACATATCCCTCCTACCCCGGCTACCTCTATGATTAATACATGTGGTAGTGAGGTAAGCAGCCTGCTGGTAGGCCAAGTGTCTTCTAGGCCTCTCGCGCCGTGGAGTTCGTTTTTTTTCTTTTTTGTTAAATAGTAACTAAATAAATGATCGAAACTGCCATATTCGAAAGTTCAGTGTCCCGCGGTTATAAGCTCTCCATACATTCCTATCATGAGATAATGTTTTTAATCATTCCCGTTATAATTGAGGCGGTTAGAAGCATTGGGGTGTGATTTTTAGCAATAAACGAGTTTGGTGCATAATTGCATTGTTAAAGCATACTTTTATTTAGGGCGGAGGGATGTAAGTGCATGCGTTATGATAGATAGTTATAGATAAAGAATGATAGTAATAATTTTCAATTACCTATGATTTTCTTACATAACTTCAACTTCAAATCTGTTTTTCTCAATACTGCAAAACTTAGATCCCATTATCTTCTAACTGCCTAAATCCACCTCCCTCCAATCACGATTAATGCTATTCTTCCAATTGATTATTTGCCTAAATAATGAATAATTACCCTCTGGTTTTCTTATGCTCCCTTTTTAATTCCCCATTTGTGACACGTCTTCCCTATAGCAGTCTAAGCGACCTAACTGTTCTTATTACATATGGTAGCTCATTGTTATTCCTTTAATTTCCAATATAGTCTCTGAACATGAAATATAAAGCTGTAATATAAGATATTGTGTGCATCAATTTTTGAAATACCTTTTGTTGCTTTACAACAAGCTTCTAGTATTAAGTTTTACCACAAGATAGTGTAGGCCTATGCATTTACTTGAGAAATTTCTAACAATATGATGTAAAAGAATGCATTGTTGACCATAGTATATTACGATACGAGGTTGGGAAGTGGTTTCTACAGAATCGAGGAAAAATGTTTAAAATCGAGCGATGGCGAGGTTTTTAATTTCCGAGATTCTGTAAAACACTTAACAAACGTGCGTTGTACATTATTTTTTGCTCCATGGTGTTTTCAAAATAATAAATAATAGTAAAATAATATCATCTTTGTTGGAAATATTTGCGTTCATTATAAACAATTGACTAGCGTTAACAGTGTGGGCAATGTTTATTAGTTGGAACAACTAGAAGCCTTGAGAATAATTATTGATAACATGGCCGCAAGTACGTATTTATTGTTTCAAATTGTTCCAAATCAAGTTCATTTCATTTAAAATACAGTGATTTGTTTCGTATAATGTATAATTATTAACACTACCTTTTGGATATATTTTTGTATATACATTGTACATAGTATACATAGATGGCAGTGATTTTACTTCCCGCACGTGGGTGTAAATGTAGTATTACAGTATTGTTATTTAGGTTGGCAACTCCGAAAATGTAGGAAGTTGAACTTTCAGTAATGGTCGCCATTGCTGATAAGTACAACAAAACGCACTATCGCGCAAAGAAATATTGTGTGTGTGTGTGTAGTATATTGTAATAATACAAAAAAGTCCATAATATTTCCCCTGAATTCATAATATGACACTGAAAGTTCAGTGTAGTTTAATCAATTAATTTGTTCATCCATTTTTGATACAACAATTTCCTAAGAGCTCGTTACCTCTCTTCTTTTAAAGTAAGAGACTACATTTCGGATCAATATGAGTAGAAGAAATATAGTTTTTTTTTATAATTATTTGTATTTTAGAATATTTTTTATGACGGGATGAAAATAGCCCCTATAATGTAGGTGTACAATAGCATGATTTCCAGATTTAGCATTTGCTCAATTTATTTCTGAAGCAGATTCCTGTTTTTTATTAAAATAATCTACTTCATACTTAAAATTTTGTTTTGTCAATTTAGTAATTTCCTGAACAGACTGAATAATCGTATAGCTTACTTATTACGTAATATATACATACTTTTCTATAGGAGTATTTTTCTTCAATTTTTTGTATGTTTTATAGATTTCTAGGATTGCTCCATTGTGGTTTGGCCTATACAAATATTTTTTCTACATCTTTTGCCATACGTATAATATTAAAATCCCTCCTGATATTAGGCCTAAATGATGGACTATTATTTACTGATACATTTCTATCTTTCATTGCATCAGTTTAATCTCTCTATTTGTAACAAATTTATTGAGTGTCATTTGCCGTTGGACTTGCAGGGACACAACATTTTGAGATGCAATTTTTTAATTCTGGATATCATATACCTAGTTTCTTAACCACATTAGGATATGGAGGAATTTCCGGATGAGTGATCAGTTCAATGCTGATGCCATCTCCGAGACAGTACGAATATTAAGACAAGACACTCCATTCACTCAAAATAATCAGGACGAATATAGTGTGGATGATTATTTTGACCAGGTCGTACTAGGAGAATATTTGGACTTTAAAGTTTTGAATATAAGAGGAGAAAGAATAAAAAACCGAAAAACCAATTTGAAACTTGTCCTTACGGGGAATCGAAGCAAGTCCCACTGCGTCCGATGCAATTACGTTACCATTAGACTATATAACTGGATAGGCCTAAATGTTATTTTTTTACAATATAAAGACTTGATGTAGAGGAAAGTGGATCCATTTTAGATCTTCTTTATTGGCTGGTTGACATTTTAGTATTCGGATGAAGGTATCATCAATGATCAGTCGTCTGGTTATGTCAGAGACTTAAAATTGGACACAGCAGGTCGAGATTAAAACATTCTTAGCATAGCAACTGACGAAAAGCAGTTTTCTCCTTGGCATGTTTCTATAGCCTATTCAGATTGAACTTTAGCCACAAATAGAAACTGATTCGACAGTCAAACTTGTGGTTTGTGAAAATAATAACCAGATATTTACGTGAAAGTTTCTGCAAATTTGATTATTCGCTCAGTAAACAATTCGTGTTATATAATTTGTCCTGTAATGTCAAAACAATGTAACATATAGAAAACACAATGTTACTTAGGCGAACCAGCACAAATTTTAATATCGGATTTAAAGAACGTTTTAAAAGATTTTAAGTATGCAGAAGCTAAATCTAGTCACACTAAAATATAATTAAAGCCAGTCATTACATGGATATGTATATATGAAGAGTACAAGGGAAAAACAATCAGAGTCCACTCTTTAACATTTTGCAGTAATTGAATTTTAAGTTTAGAAACGCAGCAGATCGAGCGCTTTAGACATACAGAAAACTTTTTTTTTCCAGATCTGTTCTCAAGGTGTTTTTCTAACAGACTCTTCTTTCGAAATAAGTGTCATGTATTATACAGCCCTGTTTTTCAGCAATGAAAAGTCAAGGTGCACATGTTTGTAAACAAAAACAATCATAGTCCGCTTAATTTACAGAATGTTATACATAACTGTTACATTATACATAACTGTTTGCCTTATAAAATGTAAATAATAAAAATAATAATGAAATTAATTAATTTTTTACACCAAGTTACTCATTGTTGAATATGAGTAATCTTGAAAAATAGATTTGAGCATTTTCAGAACAGAATTTCTTCAAGGATTGGAGGTCGTCGTATTTTCCCTTGGAGAGTGGAATAAACTTGAATACGAATGTTCTGGCTGATTTTAAGTCTGTGCATGGCACACTGTATGTAATAAATTAAGAGTTTCTGGCCGCTTCATTTCTTTATTCACGTCTTCGGCACTGCTGCTATCGTTAAGTTTCTTTGCAAGTAGAGACTACTTTTTTGCTTTGAATTCATCACATGCAGAGCAAGTATCTGACCTAGGATATCCAAGAACAATATTAAATTTTGTCTGAAATAAGTTCCAATAAAATTCATAAGACACTGGAAACTCTGGAAATGTCTCTGTGTACATTTGATGCAATATTTTAATGTTTAATTCTTCAGGTAGGTACATTTTAGATGTTTTGTGAAGACTGTAGTGAGAAGGGCGATCTTGAAGGGAACTGATATGTTTCATAACATTTTCAACGGCCTCAATTGTCTTTTTCATGGGTCTATTAGAATGAGAACCTCTCCGGTCAATAGGAGCATGCCCAGTAGTAGAAAGGGATTTCTTGACTGTTAACATATTCTGGTTTGTTATACCATGCACACTCATGAAGGCTTTGTAACAAACTGGAATTTCAACAGCTTTTCCATCCCTCTGTATACGTACCTTGTAAGAGTAAGAGTGGTCTCTGAAGCTGCTATCTTCTTCTGGTTTCCGTGGTCTTCTTCATTTCACCGGCAAAACTGAAATTAGTGAACACATGCGTGCACTCTGTTTTTTCTTATCTCCCAGTAAATTGAATTCACGAATTAATACATTACGTTCATGTTTTGAAATGTTTCGTGTAACACTGTTTCTTGCATTTGCAATCTTCACCAGGAACATGACTCATCGCTCTTATGCGTTTACTCGCATCATGGATTCTACCATGTTTAGGTCTTTTCTTTCCTCTACTCTGATGAGCTGTACGAGTAACATTAACACTTGATTTCATGTTGAAAAATAAACTGCTTGTCTACACACCAGTAAAATAGGCATTCATTGAACAACAATGCAGTTTGGTACCAGTAAAAATAAATGCCACAACAATGCATAGGTATGTAACAAATTAAAACACCCCAAGCTGACCAACATATAAAAAGTTCATACTCTCTGGAAGGAGTCCAAAAATACTCTCATTTAAATTGTATATTGACTCTGATTGTTTTTTCCATTTCACAGTGGACTACGATTGTTTTTCCCCTGGACACTTTATTTCAATGCTGATTTCTAATGGATTATGAGTGAGTTTTTCCATGTATGAACCTCTTGGAATATAGTACTAGGTACATACAATCCACTGGTACCAGAATCTCAAATTTCACCAAATGTGGACTTTGATTGTTTTTCCCCTGTACTCTTCATATATATATATATATATATATATATACCAGCTAATACCCGGCGTGCGCTGCTACTCTTAAATAAATGAAAATTAATGTGATTTTATGTTTAGTTGAATAAGTGTAAGAAAAAAATAATTATAAATTTATATTTTTTAGATATCCCGTGCTGATTACCCGGCGTTACCCGGGAATCTACTTATCCCGATCTTCTTGAAATAAATAGCTGAAATACGAAAATTAATGTTTTTTCTGTTTAGTAAAAGGAAAAATTAATGTCGTAATTATTATTAGTTATCTCGTGCTGTTTACCCGGCGTTGTCCGGGAATCTACTCAACCCGATCTTTTTGGCATAAATGAGCTGAAAGAGAAAATTAATGTAATTCTTATGATTAGTTGAATAAGTAAAATGAAAAATAATTATAAATGAATATCGTAATTATATTATGATTCCCGTGCTGATTACCAGGATCTACTTATCTCGATCTTCTTGGCATAAATGAGCTAAAAGACAAAATTCGTTATTGTGAGTTATCCGTAAAAGAATACCCGGCATGTGCTGCTATGCTTGCACACGAATCTACCGTACATACTTGTCTCGATCTTCCTGGCATCAATGGAAGACAAAAATGGTTATTGTGAGTTATCCGTAAGAGATAAACATATGCTGTCGCGGACTTTTTTGTAGAGCTTTTTGAGGTATTCAATTCTGTGTACATTAATTTTGTGTATTTGTTATGTTTTAGGCAGCGTAAGCCATTTAAGCGTAAAAAAAGCTACCTTTTTCATGTTTTCCACTACAAAGGGCGATTTTTAAGGGTCTTGGAGTTGAGTATCACAACTCTATGTTCATCCCGGGAATCTACTGAACATTTTGCAACATGCCGCATCACAATCGGATCAACGGTATGGCAACGCATAAAGTACGAACAAACAAACACACAAACATTCATTTTTATATATTGGATATACAAAGCACTCCAATTCTAGAACATATAGAGAAAAACCTCGCAAACATAAATATGCTAGAGACAGAAAATTTTAAAAGTAATCGAAAGTAATATTATTTTAAGATCAGCCTCTTGGGCTAGTGTTCAGCATTTCTGACTACAGTTCATGAGGTCCCTGGTTCGATTCCCGGTCAAACCATAAGAATTTTTCCTTAAAGGGAATTATTCCTGTGGTTACCCATGGCCTGGAATGTAGTTTAAGTGTAGGTTAAGGATTCCCCTGGCGCTTCATTATCATTTATCACCCATCATATCATCAGGATAACGTAACTCCGCTTTCCAGATGCTCCAACCTAAGAAATATATTATAATTCCGCCAATGCCAGGGGAGAAAACCAGAAATGTCATAAAGACAACCTGGTGGCAATGGACAAAAAAATGGTTTTAAAAGAGAATGCACGCAGTAACAACTCTCTCTACAGAAATATCATAAACAACAAAGAAAAAAGCTTAATCTGATAATGGATTGTGTTCCTAAAGCCCTACAGTTTAAAATGTAAGCAATTTGAGGAGGAAGATACCTTATTAAATAACTCACTGGCACCATCGAACCCGGACATAAGATTTCCATACATCTCTAACATGAGATTATGTTATCCAGTAATTCCCCTGCCTTATTTACATCCTTCAAATCATGTGTAATGTTATTCTTCCATCTCATTCTTGGTATACCTGCTGGGCGTTTTCCTTATGGTTTTTTCGTTAAGTTTCCATACCCCTTATCTATTCTACTAACATATCATCTATTTTGGTTTCGCGTTTTACGTCCAGCAGTATTTATGAATATTCTTATGCTGGAATGTTCAGCTCTTAAAATAACATTCTTTTATGTGGCAAAGATGACTAATCTAACCCCATTGTCATTATTATGTTAATAATAATAATAAATGTGCACTCAGGTTGAGCATTAGTGGTGGTTTAGTCTTTGCTGTAGTCTGTAATGGGTTTTGTCCTTTTCGCACATGTTATGATGTGGTATTTGCCGCATCTCTGTCCACACAACACACACTTGCATTCTTCGGTCGGCTCGTGGAATTTCTTGTTTGTACATATCTTGTTGTGAAATCCGTATGTTAATGAAGACTGATTTTGCCTATTATTGACCATACTATTTAAGCTTTAAAACTCCCAGACAATTTTCATATAATATCGTGGAAGCCTATCAAATATGCGTTGTTATTCTTCACCCATATCTTCTGTGGGATTATGTACATTTATGATTACAAAATCATATTGTTTACCCTTTCGAATCATAGATGATATCCGATCGCATACAAACTTAATACCTCGGATAGCTGAGAGAATCCTCTTTCTGACTCGTTTCGAATTCTGGTATCACTGCACTCCCATAGAATGGTGTAAAGCTTCCTGATTCCTGACTACCTTCTCTTGACCATGTACCTCACTGCAAAGCGACTAGCCGTAACGAAGGAAGAATTACACTGAGCAACAAAAAAAGGAACTTTTTTTGTCTCAAAAAAACTTTTTTTCTCTCTCTCAAAAAAAAATGTGATTCTGATAGTATTGTTTCTCCTGAATTCAAATATATATATATATTTTTTTTTCATCACGCAAGGTTTCCGAGAGACAGGAATTTATTATTTCAAACACTGTAATATTTTCTACATTCGTAACTACGCAATATTCGAACATTCGGACTCACCTAGAAAATAAGAAATGGCGATTTTCTGCTATATTTCGCTTGTGGAGCATCCCTCTTGATGGTCCAACAATAATCGGCCAGCATATTAGAATTCTATTTGCCTTGATATCTCTTTTCCATAGCTGAAATCTCCTGAGTTAGCTCATTTGGTTTATTTTAAAGTAAAAGTAAAAGTAAAGTAAAGTGATCCCACAACAGGCCTCAGGAGGCCCTTGGGGTAGTAGGAGGTTAAGGCTCCCACTTTTTCTAGACAATCGGCACTTTATGTCAGCCGGGTTGTCAGCCCTGCGTGACGGCCGCCTTTACCCCAGAACAAGCGTCTGGTACTCATTTCAGTTAGAGGCTGAGTCGACCCCAGGGCCATAGTGCCGCCAGAGGGTTTTGGGTCAGTTTAAAAATCCTGACCCCAATGGGACTTGAACCCTCGACCCTCCGGCTTGTAGCTCAGTGCCTTAACCACTACGCTACGGCGTGCCCCATTTGGTTTATTTTGCAATGGAAAAATGGACGAAGAAACGTTTATTAAAAAAATAATTATTTAAATCCATTAATTGAAATTGAAATAAAAAAAACTGTAGGCGATGGAGAAATTCCGAATATATATTTTGAAAACACGATAAAAAACTGCATTAAGTACAACTATTGGTACTCATGAGACAAAAATCATGTTGATAAGTGTTATCTAATTTTATTGTTAATATTATATCCAGTGCTCCATTATATTATACTAGTAATCTAACATGTTCGTATGCTTAGGCCTTTGCCATAGATTCCCTGGAAGTAATCCCCGCCCGGAATTCTGAATGGGGGACTATTTCATTTTCGAAAAATTTTACCCCAGTGGAACCCATGTCTGCATTTCTTGATGGTTATATATTTCACGTGAAATATCGTCACTTTTTTTGATTAAGGTTTTTTTTTTCGTTTGGCCTATCGACTTTAACCTGTCGGGCATGGGTAGAAGGTATCTTACAGGCATGCGGATGCAATTACGATAGGACATATCGATATAATTTTTAAAGCTTACAGTAAATCTTGTAAAGCCAAATCCATACTCAATTTTTTGGGTGCTTAGGGGCCACCGATTGACTACACCACTGCTTACAAATGACATAACTAAGTAAATCACTAGCACTATAGAACCCACAAGTTCATGGTAGCGCGGACATAAGCTCTTCATACATCCCTATCCTAAGCAAATGTTTCCAATCATCCCCTGCATAATATACTTCCCTCAAATCATGGTTAATGTTATTCTTCCATCTCATTCTTGGTCTACCAACTGGGCGTTTCCCCCCTGGTTTACCTACAAGACGCTTAGAAGCTTCCATGCCCCTCTTTCGTTCCCCATTCGTGCCACAAGTCCTACCCATCGTAGTCTATGATACTTAAGTGCTCTTATCACACACACACACACACACACACACACGCGCGCGCGCGCGCATATATATATATATATATATATATATGCGCCTATGGTTTCCTATAAATATCGCGTAGCTTACTGTTTTGTAGGTCTTCTCTATTCACCGGTCTGTTCATCTCTCTTTGGTCATAGCGAAGCAATCCCACTACAGGCCTCAGGAGGCCCTTGGGGTAGTAGGAGGTTAAGACTCACACTTTTTCTGGACAATCGGCACTCGATGTCAGCTGGGTCAGCCCTTCGTGGCGGCCGCCTTTACCCCCAGAACAAATGTCTGGTACTCATTTCCGTTAGAGGCTGAGTCAACCCCAGGACCATAGTGCCGCCAGAAGGTTTGGGTCAGTTTAAAAATCCTGACCCCACCGGGACTCGAACCCTCAACTTTCCAGCTTGTATCATAGTGCCTTAACCATTACGCTATGGCGGTCATAAGAACTTTATTCTCAAATACTCGTAATATTTTTCCTCCCTTAAAGTAAGAGTCCATGTTTAGCATCCATATAACATAACTGTGGGAATAACAGTTGTACAATGAAATTATTGAATTAATTAGATTGAAATTGTAGATGAGGGGAAGTTAAGAAGGGCTTTGCCTTGATAGAGTCAGGGTTAGGTTAACATTCAGTTTAGTGGGTCGGAAGTATTACGTTCTTTTATTTACTGCGTTGTTCCGGTTGAGACACGTGCTACCGCCATGTTTGTTAATTCATTTAGCACTTTCCCTTGCCTGGTGGTGGGCTCTACCGGCCAAGTGTGTAATCTCACACAATTAACCGTGCTCATCAGACGGGAAAACAGTTGCATTGTTAAAATGATAAACAGGTTCAAAACATTTTTATTTTGCATAATAATTATCGGCTCTTGTTAACGAATATATCCTGAAGTTATTAGCTTCTGTAAGATGTCTCATTTAGTAAACTTTATCATGTTCATCTTACTCTTTATTTTGTTATTAATTAGAATTAATTAACACTTTGTTGGATTTTTTGGCACAGTAGAATCTCTCTTTCACTTTCCTTGTGTAAGTTCTCCCATTGTAGACACTTTTTCGTGTCCGACGTCATCTGGGTCTTTATAGACCTGACAGGAGAGAATTTTTTTAATTCTACTCGGCTACGGTGGACTAGTGGTTATGCTCATTGCTTCTGGTCCAGAGGGTCGCATGTTCAAACCCGGACGGGGTCAATGGATTTTTTTAGAATGGAAAAAACCAAGGAGTAAGTCCTCCGGGAGAGATTTTAAGCAGAGGGTATGGAGTCTGATGATTTTTAGGCCCGTAAAAGATCATTAAGCCTGAATAAAAAGGCATTTAATCTAAATTTACCGACCTCATCATCCTAGTAATAACTTAGTAGCTTGCTAGATGTCTCATTGGGTCTGTAACTTGACCTCTTACCATTCATGACATCTATGGGCAAACAAGCACTACTAAATTAACTTGTTCTACAAGCCGGAAATCGAGGGTTCGAGTCCCAGTGGGGTCAGGATTTTTAAACTAACCCAAACCTTCTGGCGGCACTATGGCCCTGGGGTCGCTCAGCCTCTAACGGAAATGAGTTCCAGACGCTTGTTCTGGGGGTAAAAGCCGCCGTCACGCAGGGCTGACAACCCGACTGACATCAAGTGCCGATTGTCTATAAAAAGTGAGAGCCTTAACCTCTTACTACCCCAAGGGCCTGCTGAAGCCTGTAGTGGGATCACATTACATTACTTAAATTAACTTGTTATAGTAACTCCTAAAAAAAGGAGAGACTAAGACTCAAAATTGGGCTATGCTTTTGTAGTGTAATAAATCACATACATATTTTTTACTACAAAAGGGCATGAAGGGCGTTTGCGGGTGAGTGATCTGCTGAATATCAGGACCTTGCCCGAGACAATATGAGCGTTTAAGACAAACACGTCATTCTCTCAAAAGTTAATAATAAACAAGAATAAATGCTAAGGTTATTATACGATGGTCATATAGTGTGAGGGGAACTGTTTGGGCAATAACATTTCCCGACAATTGTATTACAACTAACAAAAAAATAATGTATATATCATCCGGGAATTTGTCCCGACCAAGGATCGAATCCGGACCTTCTGCGTTCGAGGTAACGTTACTCCAATACTACAGCGGTGAACATTCTAGAATATTCTTGAACAGTTGTTTTCATTTTGTTCCTTTTCCACTCTTATATTCTCCTTCTTCTCTTCTGCCTTCTCGTGCATTTTCTTATTTTTGTTTCTCTCTCTTTTTCCATTATAGACAGCATCGGGGAAGCCTCAAGGAACTCCCTCCATTTCTGACCAGTAAAAACCCTTATTAAAAAAATAAGAATGTAAATTAATATTAATATATGTTGTTGGCAAGAAATTATTAATGGTTCGGCAATTGCAGTGTTTTGCAATCACAAATTAAGCTTCGAATCCCCATTGGAGGAAAAATGTACTCATAAATTTCGGTCACTGTGGAACTGTTACCGACCCAGCATCTTAAGTATTATAGCCTCACTATGATGGTTGTCAGTTTATATAAAAGCGGGTGCCGCGCGACAATGCTTGACAATGATTAACATGCAGAATTATTATAGTGGCGATATTCGACATCTTTGTATTTAATTAATATATAGGTCCTATAACAGCTGAGGGGAAACAAAGGAGCCGCTGGACAACCACCATGAGACGATAATAGCTACAATAAGTGGCGACTACAGGTTGAGAAAATCAACTATAACACCTGAGGGACTAGATATGCTGACCACGTTGCCCTATAGTGGCTGGATGATCATCCACCTTTGTGATGACAATGCATGCGAGGTAGGCAGCCGGCTGACATACCACGGGTCTTCTAGGCCTCTCGTGCCATGGAGTTATTTTTTATAGTTTGTTTTATTTAAAGTCATGAAAAACTAACTAAATATCTCACTGGAAACTATCGTAGCTGTAGGTTCATGTCCGCGAGGACATAAGCTTTTCATACATCCCTATCCTAGGCCAATATACTCATACATTTCCCTTAATATATTTCTCCAAATCATTGTTAATATTATTCTCCCACTTCATTTTTGGTCTACCAACTGAACTTTTTGCCTTTGGTTTTCTTACAAGAAACTTTCATGCCCCTCTTTCATTTCCCATTCGTACCATGTGTCCTGCCCATCGCAGTCTATGTGACTTAACTATTTTAATTACATCTGGTTTCCTTTAAATATCATATAGTTCACTGTCATGAAGTCTTCTTCATTCGCCTGTCTGTCCATCTCTCTTTGGTCCAAAAAGCTTTATTTTCAAATAGAGAGAGAGATATCTAGAATTCTTCTTCTTCGGCTTTCCCCAACTTATAGGTTTGCCGTCTTCAGTTCCCATTTATCTCTATCATTCCAATCTCCCTCTTCCAAATTCCTACCCTCCATTATTGTTCTGGCGTAGGTTTTCCATTTCCATCTTGGTCTGCCACGTTTATTTCTTCCAGGGGGTGACCATTGGTATATATTTTTTGGCCATCTTTCAGTTTTCATTCTTTGGACATGGCCATACCATTTAAGCTTTTGATTTTCAATCCTCTTAACAACAGATGTGGTGACCTTCCTTTCTCTCCAAAAGAATTCATTTCTTATTTTATCATGTCCTATTTTTTGGAAGCTTCTTCTAAAATAATCGAATTCAACTGTTCTAATTTTATTCTTTTGTAATTCCGTCAAAGATCAAGTTTCGCTTCCATATTACAAAATATTCTGTATTATGCTCTTATAAATTTTTATTTTAGTCTCCTTTGCAATATTTTTGTTCCAAATTACTCCATGTAATGTCTTAGTTGCATTTTTTGCCATTGCAATTTTAGCCTTACATCTCTCTCACAGGTACCTAAACTTGTAATTATTGACCCAAGGTATTTAAAAAATTCACTTTTTTTTCCCCCTGTTTCAAGTATGAGGTCATCCACATCCTTTCCCAAACACATATATTCTGTTTTCTGTAAATTTATATTCAGTCCCCATTTTTTATATTCTTCCATTAATTTATTTATCATATATTTCATATCTTCATTCCCTGCAAAAGATCTAGAATTAAAAATTAATATGTAACTATTTTGAAGACAAGTGTAAGGGAAATGTTCATATATCGAACACTTGCGATTTAATATTAGCGTTAGACCTATTGGGCATTATGGATTTCATTAAAAGTCGAAATAGAAAAATATAATAGGAAGTCAATGTCTTGAAGAATAATTAAATCAGTTTTTTTTTATTTCACGGAAATGATTTCATAAACTTTTTTTTAATAGAGTGGCTAAATGGATTCAATGTGTCTTTCATAATATGGTAATGCAGATTTCTCCCTGGTACAATGGTAAGGAAGCTGTGTATATGAAAATGGTTACAGATATCGAAAACGAAAGCGAAATTGGTAGAGGAGTGCAGTTTGTTTCGGTCGTTCCATTTGGTTTAGTGCGGTCTATGTTGTAACATGTAGGAATAGGCTACTTGTGTAACACTTTGCGCGCATTGTTGCATGTAGTTCCTCGGACCGTGTAACATGAGGGCGATGTGTCAATTGTTACAGTTCATCCTCGGTCTCAGCATCTCGTTTAACATCCTAATTATCTCTTTCATTTTGATAATTTATAAATATGTAATTTTAACTTTCGAATTAGCTTATCTTTACAGTAATTGAATCTTCTCTCAAAAGACGTTAAACTGAAAATATATACAATACTAATAAAATTCATATCAAATTCCGTTGAGGTGATTAGTTATGAAATTACCTTTTGGTAGGTGCCGTCGTCCTCAACTGTGTTAAAATATTAAAATATTACATTAAAATGTTATCTGATGGCCTTTCGGAAATTAACTTCCATCATCAGCAGGATGAGTGTCTACTAGTTGTTGTTTACGACGTTGTATACTTGAAGTGTCATTAGTACCACCACATTTTAATAGAATATTTTAACACAGTTGAGGGCGAAGGTACCTGCCAACAGGTATCTATATATTTTTAATTTTATCTTATGACAATATATTATAAAACTTATTCTCCCGGTTATGTTTATATGGATGCAAAACATGGATTCATACTTTAAAGGGAGAAGAAAAGATTACATGTATTTGAGAATGAAGTTCTTAGGAAAATATTTGGACCAAAGAGAGATGAACAGACAGGCGAAGAAGGGTTGAATCTCGTAGACTGCGATGAGCAGGACATATGGCACGAATGGGGAGTGAAAGAGGGGCATGGGAGTTTTTTTGTAGGAAAACCGGAGTGAAAACGACAAGAAGGTAAACAATGATAAGGTGGGGAATTGCATTTTGAGGGAAGTGAATTATACGTGGGATAATTGGAAAACATTAGCTCAGGATAGGGATGTATGGAGAGCTTATGTCCGCGCGGCTATTAACCTACGGCTTCGATAGTGCCAGTGAGTTAGTTAGTGGTGTAAACATTGTATCATTACATAAAGTTTGATGTATCTCCAAATCGAACATAAAGTGAAGTACATAGTGTCCTCCAATAAAATTACAGTATTTATTTTAGTAATGACCTGTGTAGTCTAGGGTGTAAGTTTCTTTTGTCTGGTCCCAAACTCAATAGTAACACCAATATCTAAATTTAAATCGGTATGTGCATGATTTTCGGCTGGTCACTGCCTCGTATGCAGAGGACCCGGATTCGGTCTCCAGGGGCGACAAGTTGCTGGCTGAGTTTTGTTTTAAGTCCTGTGCTATACCCACTTACTTACTCACTGGCACTATCAAACTCCTAGGTTCATGGCCGCACGGACATAAGCTCTCTATATATCCCTATCCTGAGCTAATGCTTTCCAATCATTCCCTGTATAATCTACTTCCCTCAAATCATAGTTAATGTTATTCTCCCATCTCATTCTTGGCCTACCAACTGGGCATTTTCCTTCTAGTTTTCCTACAAGAAGCTTCCATGCACGTCTTTCATTACCCATACGTGTCATATGTCCTGCCCATCTCAGTCTACGAGACTTAACTGTTGTTATTATTATATCTGGCTTCCTATAAAGACCATGTAATTCATTGTTATGAAGTCATCTCCATTCACCTATCTGTTCATCTCTCTTTGGTCCAAAAATTGTCCTAAGAACTTTATTAACAAATACTCGTAATCTCCTTTCCTTCCTTAAAGTAAGAGTCCATCTGTCCTGTGCTAGCCTAGCGATTTAAGACACGATGCTTTGATGCAGAGCTAGGGGACTTGGGCAGGTTCGAGTCCTCATTGGGGAAGATATGTTCTCGTGAAATTTCGGTCAATAAGGGATCGATGTCCACCCAGGAACGTGAATAATTTGTATTACTACAATGAGTAGCGGCTCCAGTTTGAGAAAATCAGCTACAATGGCTGGAAGACCCAATATTCTGATCGCATTGTCACCCCTATACTGACTACATAATGGTCCATATCTGCGATTAATACATGTAGACGTGAGGCTAACAAACGGCTGGTAGGTCATGGTAAGCAAGCAAAATTATTATATATATATATATATATATATATATATATATGTATATAAGATTTAACTTTTTTATAAGAATTATAGTGGCGCAAGCGGTAAGACGCTCATCTCTCACCGCTGGAGTCTCGAATTAGCGTTTCAGTAGCTTCTAATGGGTTTCACGGTGAACGAAACTGAGTCTGTGGAGGAACTTCTTGGGGTTTCTGACATTTTCCCCTATTACAAATTTTATTCTATCATTTGTTCACACTCATCTAATTCATTTCGTATCATTTTATTTCATCTGCCCCTATGATGGTGCGTCAGGCCATATCGGCCGGCATTCTTGTTATTCATAGACCTTCAATATAAGGGCTTTCATCGCATCTCATCATTCGACCCGATCCTGAGCCGGCACTAGTTGATGTTTTTTAATTGTCTATGAGCCTAGTTATTCTGTCGTTATTTGCTATATTTCGAACATGCTGAATCTCCATGCAAGTTTCCTGATGTAAAATTTAAATTAATATTCAATTTGAATATTAAGGAAAATTCTGAAAAAATAGGGATTTCCTCATGCTAAAGGTTGCTCATAAAATTCTAGCTTGATGCTAGTGTAAATGGAATTACTTGTTTGAAGGTTATTTTTTATTACTAAGCCGTTATTTGCAGGAAAGGTTTTCCATAATAATTTAAGGTGAGACTCTTGATTCTGGACTTTATTATTTGAATTTTGTAAGACTACCTTAAGTACACAAACTTCTTCTCAGCACGTAAATTCACTTAACACATCATAAAATGTTAATCACATTATTCATTTATAAAATAAATTCAACCAGAAATCTGATTACCTCTTCCCCAGATATCCATCAATTATAACAAATCCTGGTGGAGTATTAGATATCACTGGTCAACGTGATTTTTGTCTCATGAGTACCAATACTTGTACTAATTGTATTTTTTTATCGTGTTTTCAAATATGTATTCGGAATTTCTCCATCACAGATATTTTTTTATTTCAGTTTCAATTCATGAATTTAAGTAATTATTGTTTTAATAAACCTAGATTTCTTCCCGAAAAATCTAGGCGCAGTGAGCGATGAGCACGGGGAACACTTTCATCGAGAGATTTCAGCTATGGAAAAGAGGTATCAAGGCAAATGGAATCCTAATATACTGGCCGATTATTGTTGGACCATCAAGTGGGATGCTCCACAGGCGAAATATAGCAGAAAATCGTCATTTCTTATTTTCTAGGCGAGTCCGAATGTTTGAATATTGTTAGGAATGTAGAAAATATTAAAGTGTTTGAAATTATAAATTCCCGTCTCTCGGAAACAGATGGAGAAAAACAGATATCATACTTGGATGGAGGAGAAAAAATACTATCAGAATCACATATTTTTCTTTCTGAGACAAAAAAAGAGTTTCCTTTTTGTTGCTCAGTGTTTTAAAATTTATCAATTAATGTTTATATTGAAGTGATTATAGATAGTTACATTTTTTAAGAAAATAAATTTTGTTTTGTTTACCTGCTTCATTGCCTTCGAACATTGGTTTGAAACCGTTACTCTTGCGACTAGAGGCATGGACCATAATCATTAGAGTATGAAGCCGATTTTAAATAAATAGTTAATATATGCAACAATCTCTACTAGCAAGTTTATTATTGTAGACCATCGAATCTGTAATATTTTGAATACAGCATATGATACAATTTTAACTTACAAAAATTATATTTTTTTTTTGTTATAAATTTCTGATGAAAATGTTGTTTATTCAACACACTTTTCGCCACACACTTATAAACATACACTCAACCTACACTCCTCTCTGTAGACAATACAAGAATCATCTACATAAAGTGGTCTGCCAAAGTGGTGCGTAAATTGGAAATAGACCACATTAACGCCATCCATCCGCCCAGTGCGGAACCCGAAGTATGTACAGTGCTGTAGGTGGCATTAGAAAACACACACACACACACACACACACACACACACAAGCATAAGGTGTTTGGAGAAATATTATATTGAATCTTCTATAGGCGCTTTACATTATAGTGAGTAACATATCCTTTCATAGCCCTCTCTTAACCATTTCTTGAGTAAAAGTGTATCACACTTATATTATTTACTATTTTTATCAATTATTTCAGTTTGAATAATTTCAATTTTTTAATAAATATATATATATATATATATATATATATATATATATATCCATAGTAATCCTGCCCGAAGGCAGGTCCTTCACTGCAATCATAGCATTTTCATGCTATGCTTGCAGCTTTACTAGGGAATTGTGTAGGTGTGGTAGCTTCCCGTTGCTTTCCACACCGGTGAAGGATGATGGTGATGATGATAATGATAAGGATGATGATGATGATGATGGCCATATGATTTCGGGGACCTTTTGGGCCTTAAAGTTTTTTTCTGACATTTGTCTTACAGGTGAGGAAAAACCCCGATAAAAACCTCACCCACAAAAACTGCCCCGACCGGGGATCGAACCCGGGCCCGCTGCGTGACAAGGCAGCACGCTACCTCGAGACCACAGCGGTGGACTTATATATATATATATATATATATATATATATATATATATGTATATATATGTATATATATACACCGTGTCCACAAATCCTCACTTTAAACTACTGCTACGTCACTTTGAATAATCGTATGTAAATGAAATTGGTGACAATCAAAAGAGAAACTCAAAAAGTTTTGTTCATATTAACAATGCCAACAATGGAGAATAATGGACAACAATACAGAAACTAAACTAAATTTAATCATTTTTATGTGGCCTATATGGATTCATTGTTGGAGATTTAGCAGACAGGTTAAATGCGAATGTTTGCTGTGCTTTTGTAATTGTATTGTTGTTAAAGAAGTTATGAAATAAGTTTTAAGGAGTTATGGCGAACCCCCAAGAACGTAGTTGGTGTATTTTGGAATATCACATCACGCAGAATCCATTTCTTCACATATGTTGGAGGGTGTGTGGCGTGAATGGGAATATCGTCTCGATGTCTGCAGCCACATTCAATGTCGAGGTAGAGCAAGAACGTTTTGAGTTTCTCTTTTGATTGTCGCCAATTTCATTTAGATACGATTATCCAAAGCGACGTAGTAGTAGTTTAAAGTATGATACTATATTTGTAGACACGCTGTATATATGTGTGTGTGTTTATGTTGATACTAGCTAGTACGTGACATGCGCTTTACGTCTAAATAAACTAAATATTAAGAGTATATTAAATTATATGTTTTATATACTCTGACTAACCTAACATGGTAGTTGCTAGAGTAAATTCTAATTTCGAATTTCAGGTAAACCCCCATTTCCGACAGTCGGATTTCAGTGATTTTTGGATGTTAACTACCTCGGTTTATTTCGATGGGATATACTGAGTTTCGTTGTGAAACATCGAACATTGAGACCGATAGAGCAATTTTTAAAATTTTGTTTCAGGTGAACTATACTTTTAGAACACCATAGATAGCGTAAAACCCCTCTCCATGAAAAATACATACACACATATATAGGCATATATATATATGCTAACCTTCATGGTGATTGGTTAAATGGTATCGAAGTCGATTATTTTTAAATATACCAACATCCATTTATATGTAGATACATATATGTGTGTACATGTATAGCCTGTAAGATAAATTTAATTGACATGAAAAACTAAAAATTTCATATATATATGTGCTGAAAGTTAAAAATTAAAATGTACCTGTTGGTAGGTGCCGTCGTCCTCAACTTTGTTAAAATATTGTACATAAAATTAACTGTGTTGGTAGGCGCCGTCGTCCCCAACTTTGTTAAAATATTGTATATAAAATTAATTAGGCTATATATACAATATTTTAACAAAGTTGAGGACGACGGCACATACCAAAAGGTACATTTTAATTTTTAACTTTCATCATATTAGTTGAATGCAGGCTTTCACGGCCGGTAATCGTAATGTTGAGTGATTCCGGGTTATGTGGCCGTGGTCCATAGTTGGTGTTGATACCAGACGTTTCGCCCTCAACTGCGGAGGGCATCTTCAGTGGCGAGTGCTTCTATACGTGTTTCCTGGTCGGAAGATCTACTTAGAATCTAAGTAGATCTTCCGACCAGGAAACACATAGAATCTAAGTAGATCTTCCGACCAGGAAACACGCATAGAAGCACTCGCCACTGAAGATGCCCTCCGCAGTTGAGGGCGAAACGTCTGGTATCAACACCAACTATGGACCACGGCCACATAACCCGGAATCTAAGTAGATCTTCCGACCATCTAAGTAGATCTTCCGACCAGGAAACACGCATAGAAGCACTCGCCACTGAAGATGCCCTCCGCAGTTGAGGGCGAAACGTCTGGTATCAACACCAACTATGGACCACGGCCACATAACCCGGAATCACTCAACATTTCATCATATTACTTAACCTCAACAGAATTTGATATGAAATTTACTAGTATTGTATATATATATATATATATATATGTTTATGAGTTATTTTATTCTCTACTCTTCTTCATAACCGATGGCCCCTTAAAGAGGCTATGATCAGCACAAGATTTACAGAGTGAATATTTAATTACTCGTAGAATTGTTGCGCAATGACATTGTAAACAATTTGAATTAGGTTTCGCATAGTGTTAAACTTAATTGTTTATTCTGATCTTTTCTCTTAATTATGCGATAGAATGAAGGTTAGAGAGATAGCAAGGAAACGTATTGAGGCCGTTGATTATATTAAGGCCATGGCCACCCTATACTCTTGTGTTAAGGGAGTGTAACAACTAGACATGCAATATTTATTGAGGATGCAACTAAACCAAACTCAAATAGAAGATCGTGCAAGGACATGTTGATCTTCTAGATTTAGTACAGATACTTTGAGGATATGTTGGAATACATCCTATGTTACAAAATTAATTAAGATTGGACATCGATAAGATGTGTAAGTATAGTTAATTACTAGTGTAAGATTAAATAATTTATGTTCTTCAGTTATACCGTTTGTTTTCTATGAGAGGATGGAAAAAACAAGCACGTTATCTGGGTACGGAAACAAAACACACACAGAACTTTTTTTATCTTATGCCATCAGGTTGTCTTTTATGACATTTCTGTTTTTTTTTTTCCTGGTATTGGTGTAATTGTAACCCACTTCTGAAGTTGGGGCGCCTAGAAGGCGGAGTTACGTTACCCCGGTGATATGATGGGTGATAAATGATAATGAAGCGCCAGGAGAGTAGCCTACTTAACCTGAACTTAACCTAAATTCCAGACAATGGGCAACTACAGGAATAATCCCCTTTAAGGAAAATATGCTGTGGTTTGACCGGGAATCGAACCCGGGACTTCATGGACAGTAGTCAGAAACGCTGACCACTAGCCCATGAGGCTGGTCCACACAGGACGTGAATGAGGGAATACTGGAAAGTAGCAAAAAAAAAAAAAACTCCTTCCTAGAGAGGTAAACATTTTACTCTAGTTTAATCTATGCATTTTACAAGGGAAAACTGGCGTAATAAAATCACCTCTCTTGGTAAAACTGGCCCATAATCGAAAACGTTAATCAAGGTATTCAGAAAATCCCATTACAAACTTTTAGGTCTTGTAGAGGTGTCTGAGAAGATGTAGTTTTGAATAGAAACATTTATCCGAAAACGTAGAGTTTTCGTGCTGCGGTTATAACAAATTAGCACTAAGTTTTTAAATCTTCTGTATCTGCCGGGGATAAATCGATATAAATTTAATAAATTATTATTCAATTAATTACACTTAACTTACACAATTCAACATACACCGATTTCGTGACAATCCCCAATATCAAGGAAAAATAAAGAAACTTCACTTTAGGCTTATCGCTTAAGAGTAAGCTTGGTGGTAACCACATCAAATCGCTATCACAGTGTTCAGTACAATAGACAAGTTTGGTATAAACAATATGGACTATTTACAGCTTCTGACTACAATTTATGTGGTCCCGGGTTCGATTTCCGGTAAGACAAGGATTTTTTTCATAAAGGTCTGGATTCAGTTTAAAATTAGGTTTAATGACTCTGCTGGAACTTCATTATCATTCATCAACTATAATATCTTCGCCACAACTTAAGAAGTGGCTTAAAATTCCACCATGCCAGGAGAGAATGCCAGAAATGCCATCAAGACAATCTTGTGGCATTAGTAAAAAAATAATGTTCTTACAATGACATAGTGAAGTTTCCTTATTTATAAAACTGGTATGGTTAAAATTATTGTTTGGGCATGTTCAACGAATCATGATCAGTAAAGAGGATTATGGAAGAAAAAAAAATATGGAAGAAGGTGAGGGAGACCCAGACTTATATGGATCGATGATGTGGAAGAAGACATGCGGTAGCTGGAACTGAAGAAGATTTTAGACCGGAATGAGTGAGCATCTGTCAATAGAGAAACTGAGGTTAGACTCAAGGGGGGCGTAATGCTAAAGAAGAAGAAGAAGAAATGGGTTTCAAACTCCTGAATAAATAATATAATTAAACACAATATTACTCACCTTACATCCTTCGCACGTGAAGGCGCCGAAATGGAATCCAGCTGCCGGCTCCCCACATACCTTGCACTGCTGGTTCATCTGCAACAACATAGATGGCGACTCAGTGTACCTCAGCATATTCAATCTTGTTCGGAAGAAAAAAATGAAGCTAGAATTTCATCAGCGGTGCATTGAAACTGGAAGGGAAAAAGGAATGCATTACTTTAAAAATGATTATAAAACAATTATTTGAAGTTTAAGAGTAGACATCCCTTTATATATGAAAAAATGAAGGTACCCTCAAAATATTAGAGTTTAAGAACTAAAATGAGAAGAGTGTAGAATAAAATGGGTTGGACATGTCAGTAGAACGAACGAAGAAAGGATGCCCCTAAAAATGTTCAATTATAACTCATAAGGAAGTAGAATCTGAGGACGATTACCCGAAAGCTATAGCACATAAAAACTACAAGGCGATTCTGTAATTGTGTGCAAAATATAAACAGGACATGGCGGCTGTTAGTGCTATATTTCATGCCTGTTTGTTTTGGTTGCTAGTTTTGTTTCTTGTATATTTTTGGATTTCATAATTACATATCATTCAAGCTATACAGGGAATGATTGGAAAGCATTAGCTCAGGATAGGGATGTATGGAGAGCTTATGTCCGCGCGGACATGAACCTACGGGTTCCATAGTGCCAGTGAGTAAGTAAGTATATATAAACTCTCAGTTTTGATTTATTAAGGTAAAGTGATTCCACTACAGTATTGGGGAAGGGGCCTTTTGGGTATGTTGAAGCTCCATCTTTGTACACAATACAGTACGCACGAGATGTCCGCCCGGTTGTCGGATCTGCCTGATGGCAGCATTTGTGCCCAGAATATGAATCTAGTACTCATTTCCATTAGGAGCTAAGTCGACCCCAACTAAAAATCTTGACCATATCGACTTTCCTGTTTGTACCACGTTTCCTTATATAACTTCGCTATGGTGTGACCCCATTACAATTATCTCAAATCATGAACATATTTTATACTAGGTCTGAATTAATGAAAACGCTAATTCAAATCTAACTACTGTGAACCTCTTGATTTCTTGAGCTATAAATGCCTGTTTATCCAATTTATGTGCTGGTATGTATACTTATAAGTTATAATGGACCTATGTAAATAAATATATGTAAAAAGTTTAGAAAATAGTAGCTTCACAATATTTTTGTGTCATATTTTTCATACTTTGTCTTTACGATTTCATATTTTTGTATAATTTTCTTCATATAATTCCTAGCTTTAGATAATAATAATAATAATAATAATAATAATAATAATAATAATAATAATAATAATAATAATAATAATAATAATAATAATAATAATAATAATAATAATAATAATAAATAATAACAATAATAATAACAATAACAATAATAACAATAATAATTAATTGATAGCGTTGCCCTATATTTCGTGGAAAAGTTATTTTTGTAAGTATGAAGCAATAATTATTGCAAGTAGCATATTGGCCTTTGACATATTGAAGATATTCAATAATATGGTATTTTCATAACATGAAAGTATGAACAATTTCACTTTTAAAATAGAATGTAACACTTGAAATGGATATTGAATCCAGTTAACTGCTCTAGAACATTCCTACATACATTGTTTTGTTATGGCTTCATACTGAAGTGCACATCATATATTTACATGCTTGCTTAAAGTTGTTACAATCATGGAAAGAATTTTCAAATTACTTCACATACAAATATTTCATTTGAATTTATTATTTACTCTTAAACGTAGGTATGTAGTGTAACTTACTTATCTAACAAAGTTATTTTATTAGAAAATTTCTTTTAACATTATGGGTTCTATTAAATATATTTACTCATGTTACGTATAAGTAAAGTGGTCACACTACAGGCCATATTGATCGTATGATCTGTTTATGTCTGGTTTTCCATAAAGGAATTGTAGTTCAATATCATGTAGTTTTCTCTATGTTCGTTTCTCCATGGTCCAAAATTTTTCCAAAGCATTTTATTCTCAAATACTCGTAATCTTTTCATCTCACTTGAAACATATAAGAGATGTCGTTTTACATAATTTATTATAACGGAAAAATTACCTTTCTCCACATTTCATTATATAGAAAATAAATCGTAAGTTGCATAATATAATAGATACACAGTTTCACAAGACTTACGAATAGTGAATATGCAGTATAAGGTGGAAGTATTATAAGTGCGAAGATTTTAAGTATGTATTTCTAGTGGTAAATAAAATTAAAATATATTATATTTTTTGGGCTGCAAATATATAGTTTTCTAAGAAAAAAATATTTTCCATCAGAAATGTATTGGTCCATTACTTCATAATTACGTCAAGAATTGGTATGAGTTTCACGCAGTACATAGGAGACATGAAATGAAACCTTTTATTTATTATTATTATTTTTCAATGAAGTATATAACACGCTCCTTGCAATGTTGCCAATTTCCCCTCGTGTAACATCAATGAAAATATCACTGGTCGAGGTTTTCTTCTCAAGAAATCTGATTAGTGAATCTAGTGCATTTTTTCATGCTGAAATTAGAAATGTAAGCAGAATTTTTCCATCAGGCGCAGTTTTTTGTGACAGCTACTTTTTAAAATCTTATTTTATCATTCTCTTCGACCTTTCATAGGAACCTTTACTCTATATTTAGCCATTTTATTCAAGCTGTATTCAAGGAAATTGCATGTAATGTCATGCTGAAGCATCAAAAGACAACACTACTCACTCAGGTTCATTCATGTTTTGAAATGCTCAGACCTGTTAATGTCATGCTGAAGCATCAAAAGACAACACTACTCACTCAGGTTCATTCATGTTTTGAAATGCTCAGACCTGTTAATCTGGCATTGTAATGTTTCAGTCTCACTACGTTAAAAATTATGGCCCAAACGTGAATCTCTTATCCCTGGAGAGAAAAATGTGCCACATGTCCCTTTAGTGAATCCTGAAAAATATATTTACCTCCATTGCAATTAAATTAGGAGTAATGAAAAATTTCGTCAAAGTTATGGATAAACTTTCTGAAGAATTCTTGTACTTGAAATCGAAAATTTTCCCAAAATCAGTGAGGCAAAACTGAAAGAAGGAATTTTTATAGGACCACAAATATGATCATTAATGGCTGATGAACATTCTGAGGACTTGAAAAAGCAGCCTGGCAGTCTTTCAAAAATATATGTTGCAATTTCCTTAGAAACCATAAAGCAGTAAACTATCATGGCCTAGTGGGTGACCTTCTGGATTCTAATAAAGCAACATGTACCGGTATTTAAAAATTCACTTCTTGGACTCTCACTTAGACGTCTTCCCGGAAATTCTTGGGGCTGTCAGCGACGAGCATGGAGAGCATTATCGTCAGCAAATTTCTACAATGGAAAACAGGTACCAAGGCAAGTTGAGTTCTAATATGCTGGCTGACTACTGTTGGACCAAGAAGAGAGACGTTTCAGATGCAAAATATGCCCGAACATCACTAGCTACCACTTTCTAGGTAAGTCAGAATGAGTAGTATTATAAAAAATTCAAATAAATATCATATAAAACTCCTGCCTGATCGGGAAAAACTGAAATGATATTTGAATTCAGCATGAAAAATACTTACAGAATATATTATTTTTATGCTTGTGAAAAAAAGTTCATTTTTGTAGACCAGTGTATTTAATTCATTCCTTTTCTTTTAATGTGCTAAAACAGACCATTGGATAAAAAAAAAAAATATATATATATACTAAGGAAAAAGTTGCTCACTGTACATGCCACATGAAACGCAGGAAAATCATGCCATCATTATACATTAATGCACCAATACATTTTCTGTGCATTTTTTCTGAGAAAACTGTACATTTTCGGCACAAACATGTTTGACATTTTGATTATATTTATCCAAAAAAAATCTGTACACTTATATAACTTCTACCTATAGGTATAATAGATACACAGCCTGATATCGTACACGTAACTGAACTAGAAGTGACATGACCAAATATCTTCAAGCATCTCATAGTTATTTAGACGACTAATTACTAAACCTAATTTTGCAAGTGTTTGTCTACAGTATTTTATTTACATTCAGAGCGATTTAGTATATGTTGAAGTATATTTAATGAAATTTATTTATTGCGGAAAGGATATGTTTAGAGAAAGAATAATGTGGGCTTTGAAAAAAAAATACACGATAAGTCAACAAACATTGTTGTTAAATTCTGCAATTTTGGGTGCTAGTTTCATATGTGAATTTAAAGTAAAAATGAGCGGAGAAGGTGAATTTCACGGTTCATTAAGAACATTTTAAAAGCAGTCCAAGATGCAACTATTAATATAGGCCTACTTCCAGAAAAATCACGGAAAGTTTATTTATTCAGTTATACGAAATCGTTATTAAGTGTATTTTGCGTTTTGTAGAACCTGTATTTTATGCTTTGTTAGCGTGTTTTGTTACAATATAAAATGTAGATTTTGTTGCCTGGTAACCATTGACTAAAGCGTCACTGATTGCTATAATCTAATGTACAAAAATGAACGTTTGTTTGTTGGTTCGTATTGCGCTGCCATACCGTTCATCCGATTTTGATGGCGCTTTTTGCAAAATGTTCAGGAGTTTCCCGGAAAGGTTATAAGCTATAAGAGAATTGTAATACTCATCCCCTTCACCCTAAAAAATCACCCTTTATAGCGAAAAACTTGAAAAAAAAGTCGCTTTTAGACATTTAAATGGCTTACGCTGCCTAAACGATAACAAATAAATACAATTAATGTGCACAGAATTGAATATCTAAAAAAAAAAATCTACATAAAAGTCCACAACGGTATATGTTTATCTTTTACGGATAACTCACAATGACGAATTTTATCTTTCAGCTCATTTATGCCAAGAAGATCGGGATAAGTAGATTCCCGGACAACGCCGGGTAATCAGCACGGGGCATCTTAAAATAAGTACGATATGAAATTATAATTATTTTTCTTTTACTTATTCAACTAAACATAAAAGCACAATCGTTTTCGTCTTTCAGCCCATTTATGACAAGATGTTCGGGATAACTAGATTCTCGGGCAACGTCAGGTAATCAGCACTGGGTATCTAAAAATAATTAAGATATAAATTTGTAATTATTTTTTCCTTTTACTTATTCAATTAAACCTGAAACCACATTAATTTTCATTTATTTAGGCGTAGCACGTCGGGTATTAGCCAGTACTAGATAAAAATATAGTAATATAGAAATAAAAGCGAGAGTTCGTATGTTTAATAACTTATCGAGATCTGAAACCATATTTCACGATATTCAAGGAAGATATTTTGAACATATATAGGATATTTTTTCATTAATATGTTGGCATTAAGCCACTCAACAACATATAAAACATAAGATCAACAAATGACTAACGATTTGACCTCTTGAAAGAGATAGAATTTTTATAATAATTCCTGGCTATAGATCACATACTCACATCTCCTGACATCTCGTACAGGTGGGGGAAATACTTAAAACTTGCTCGCGGCTAAAGATGATACGGAAAAGTTGCAGACCTTGAGGGAAGTGGAATGAAAGGTAGTCATGAGTTTTAATAGTTACAAAAACTCTTAACAGAACCGCTATATCTATGGAGTCTTATGGCCCATATATTATGTTGTTCTCTCCCTATGAGGACCACAGAGAAACTTTTTTCCATACCTAACACAAAAAAAGAATTTGCTTTCAGTGGCGAAGCGTATTTCACTATTAACTTTCTAATTATGGGAGTTTTTTCATCCCAACTTCTCAGTAAATGATCCATCCATCCATAGTAATTCTGCCCGAGGGCAGGTCTTTCACTGCAATCATAGCATTTTCATGCTATGCTTGCAGCTTTACTACGGAATTGTAGGTGTGGTAGCTTCCCTTTGCTTTCCACATCGGTGAAGAATGATGATGATGATAATGATAAGGAATTTCGGGGTCCGTTTGTGCCTTAAAGTTTTCCTGACATTTGTCTTACAGGTGAGGAAAAACCCCGATAAAAAACTCACCTAGAAAAACTGTCCCGACCGGGGATCGAACCCGCGCCCTCTGCGTGACAAGGCAGCATGCTACCTCGAGACCTCAGCGGTGGACTCAATAAATGATGATAATAATAATGATAATAATAATAATAATAATAATAATAATAATAATAATAATAATAATAATAATAATAATATCCTCAACTCGTGTCCAACTCATGGTTGGGTCGAGGGATGAGATGAGATGTCTGTGAATGACAAGGGTTCCGTCCGACCACGCCTGACGCATCATCACGGGCCAAATGAATGAAATGAAACGTAATGGATGAGTATGGAGAAATGGTGGAATGAAATTGTGGCAGGGGAATAGGGAGAAACCCCGAGGAAAACCTGGCCTAGCTCCGTTTCGTCCACCAGGAAACTGGTGAGAAGCAAGCTTCTAAGAGAGAGGTGAATTATGTACGAAATTATTGGAAAATATTAGCTTATGTTGGCGCATTCGTGAAACATTGTATTTTATAGTGTTGAGTGACTTAGTTTTGATATTACAATCTGAATTTGTATTTAGTTTTGAATTCAGAATTAATTAGTAAACTTTATTTATTTAAAATCATATTTTTATAAGGTCCACCGCTGTGGTCTCGAGGTAGCGTGCTGCCTTGTCACGCAGCGGACCCGGGCTTGATCACCGGTCGGGACAAGTTTCTCAGGTGAGGTTTTTTCGGGATTTTTGTCACTTGTAAGACAAATGCCAGGAAACTTTAAGGCCCAATCGACCCCCGAACATCACATAACCATCATCATCATTCAAATTCGCCTTATATTAAGTTTAGGATTAAGAACTCTCCTGGCGCATCACTGTAGTCATAATCACCCATCATATCATCGAGACAGCCATGACCCCGCCTTCCAGGCGTGGGTTACAAATTACGATCGAGAGAAAATGTAACTAGCTATTCCTCTACATCGAACATCTCACTATTCCTCATCCTTCCTTGTCTCAGTCACAAGACTCAAGAATTCCCTTCTCTCGTATATCAAGGGCTGCCCGACTCAAAAACAGTTTAAAAAGAGACTCACTCCATATTTCCTTAGATAATATAATATAAACCCTGTTCCATGTACAGTTTTATTGTTTCTTTATATTTTTTAATTTCTTTACCAAACCATTTACTTAATCTAATTATAGGTTATTTTGTGTTATTATTATTATTATTAATTTTATTATTATTATTACTATTATTACTACTATTATTACTATTATTCTTTCTTACCCTTGTCAACTTTATATAGTATAGTCTATATCTATTATGTATCAATCATAATTCTTTTTGTATGTATAATTTAACCCTGGTGAAGTGGAAGAGAAGACCTTACGATCTTAACTCCATCAGGTAAAATAAATAAGTAAATCAAATAAATAAATAAATAAATTACGCCAATGCTAGGAAACAAGACCAGAAATGTCGAAATGACAACCTGGGGCATTGAATTAAAAATATATTTATTTTAAACTGGTTTAATGGTCCAGGAGATACAAATGCATGTTCTTTAAATCTCTCAGTTAAATGTATTTTTATTATTTTTATTTATTATCAGGATTAACTCCACCGCTCGGGGTTCGATAGAATAAACCTGTAGGAGAATTAAAATGCAAAAATATAAAATTAAATATGTTCTTAATTCTTTATTCGGACTGGGCTAACAGACTGCCGTTAGCACCGATGAAATATCTATTGAGCTAACCTGTATATTATGAATGGATGGAATGAAGTCTACTCTACATATTTTGTGAGTTGTATGTCGTCTTTCTGGTCCGGTCCACCAGGTTCTCTCATATTCTGAATCTTACACAAGTTCTATGACTAGAGCATGGAACTCACTTCCGAGTCATGTCAGGGACTGTCAATCGCTATCATTATTTAAATCCAAATTAACTGATATCTTAAGTTCCACACAATGAAAACATTAACAGCCTAAAAAATATATTCAGTGTTTTGTATATACCTATAAATATTTATCTAAGAAGCTTTACTTACTTAATTTTATTTTATATTATTTTAGTTCTATATTATTCCATGTTTTGTTAGTATTTGCTAATTTCCCCATTATCTTTTGTTTAGTCTATACTTTAATACTATTTTAAAATTGTAATAAGTATGTCCATCCATAGTAATTCTGCCCGAGGGCAGGTCCTTCACTGCAATCATAGTATTTTCATGCTATGCTTGCAGCTTTACTAGGGAATTATAAGTATGTAATTTTTGTACAATTTCACTATTTGCTGGTTGAGTGGAAGAGAAGGCCTTGTGGCCTTAACTCTGCCTGGTAAAATAAAGTTATTATTATTATTGGGCCCACACTGAATAAATGGCGGTATGAGCCGTGTGTGAATGCTTTAATGTATGTCGAACCAGGAACATCATACAGATTACTTATCACTGTAGAGTAGATTTTATCTCATCCATTCCATAAAGTAAAAATAGGTCATACAATGAACCAAAATAAGGTTGTTGTGTTAGGGTTTTAAAATCCGAACCGATCTTACTAATCTATTCTAATCCTGTTTATCGTATTTTACGAAATTATTCTTATTCCATCCGGTTTCCCCATTAAGATCATGTAACTCATCGACGCATATTATTATTATTATTTATTATTATTATTATTATTATTATTATCATTATTACTATTTTTAAGTTACAAATATATAATTCAATAGTGAGAAGTACTGTCATATTTGGTGTTGAAGATTGGAGATTCAACAAGAACTTAGAACAAAAACTTATGTCGATGGAAATGGGTTTCTAGATGAGAGCAGCAAGATGTTCAAAATTAGAAAAAAATATAAGAAATACTGTTATACAGAAAAAATGAATATTAGATATTCGATAATAGGTTATATAAGATATAAACAATTAAGTTGGTATGGGCACGTACAACGAATGCAAGAAGAAAGGTTACCCAGGAAAACATTCGAAAGGTGTTCACCTGGAAGAAGAAGGAAAGGAAGACCTCGAAACTCGTGGATGCAAGAAATAAGAACTGGAATGAGAACAAGAGGACTGGAGGCCATGGAGTGGATGGATGGAGACGAGTGGAGAAGAAAAATAAAACTTTAGGCATAGAAATATGTGTAAACATTAAAAATCTGTATATTATTATTTATTATTATTATTATTATTATTATTATTATTATTATTATTATTATTATTATTATTATTATTATTCATTACTGGATTATATGTGATCTGTGCAATTAAATTGATGTGGCCAAGTAAGACGAATGCAAGAAAAAAGTTTACCCAGAAAAACATTAGAATGATGTCCACTGAGAAGAAGAAATAAATGAAGAACTGGAATAAGAACAAGAGGACTGGAGAACATGGAGTGGATAGATACGAATATAGAAGGAAAATAAAAGTTTAAGCGCAAAAAGATGTGTAAGGATTGAAAATCTGTATATAAATAAATAATAAATATTAAATTGGCTTTACAGGATAGAAAATAATAAAATGTTGTCTCGAAACATTTTATTTTTTTAACCAATTTTGTATTAACAGTTGGTAACATAGTAGTCTTTTGGAATAATATATTCTCACTTAAGTTAAAAATTCCTGGACCATTGAGTAAGCATCGCCACTGAAGAAGTGTCCCATATATTAGCATTCTGTCTCACTCTGAAGATGAGGTCAACAGAAGGAACATATACCTTTTCCACAAAAGAATTCACTCCATTCGCCCTGTTGTTGTAGTGTAAATAAATAACACAGGAACAAATCACAGGAGATGAACATCTAAAAGCCATGTTTCTCACAACCTGTTGGAATTACAGAAAAGGAGAGTTTTTAAAACGGATATAGCACACCTGAGGTATGCTACCTTTGTGTTTAAAAAAAACTGGTTAGAAACAATATTTCTAACCTCAGCAACCATAAAAATGTTAGAAAGAAGGACATCACATTTTAAAATAGGTTGAAAATATTAGTTAGAAAACTGCCCAATTCCATTAACACAATGTAATAAAAGCAGACATAAACTGTAGGACATAAGTTTTGGTACTAAGAAAGATTTTTGGACATTAAGTTAATGGCACTTCTTGTTAACGTGTTGGGGGAGAATAATCGGTACAAAATATGGCATAAAAAGAAATCTTATTTCACCTCCAGCGAAAAATCCTTTGGCGGTAGGTGAAAGAAACAGCTTGTGGAAGATTGCTTTCGGGCATTGAAACTGTAACTGACAAGGGAAGTACTCGAACTCGATTTTTGGAAAAATAAATTTTAATAGTCATGAAATGAGAATCTTAGAGTATTAAAACAAAAATAAATCAGATACAAAATGAAAGACCACTAAGTTACAAAATAGTTAAAAGAAAGCCATTTAATCATTAACATTTTTTTCCCCACGTTTTTCACTACAATGGGTGATTTTTGAGGGTGTAGGAGTTGAGTATCACAACTCTCTTATAGCCTATGTTTATCCTGGGAATCTCCTGAATATTTTACAAAAACCCCATCACAATCGGATGAACGGTATCGCAGCGCATAAAATACGAACAAACAAACAAACATTTTTATAGCCTATATTAGATTATATGGGTGCCTGATAGGTAGGTCAAAAACGAAGTGGGAGAATGATATTAACTATTCTTGAGAGAGGAGAATTATGCAGGGGATTGTTGTAAAACGTTCTCTTAGTATACTGTTGTAGGGAGAGATTATGTTCACGCCGTCGTGAAGTTACGAGGTTAGATAGTGCCAGTGAGTTAGATTATATTAATGGGTTGCCATAGTTAACAAAATGTAACACATTCTGATTTTATTTCATTTCTTTATGATTTGTAAAAGTATATAACTTGGGTAAATTCATTTAAATAATATAATTTTAAAATATTTATTATAAAAATATGCTCAGATATAATTCTCTAATGACCATAATTAAAAACATCTATTAGTCCATTTCAAAGGGCTAAAACTGTTTTTTATAATTCTGTTATTAAGGCATACTCTTTTACATGTTAGGAGAAAAAGGAGATAACTATTTTTTTGGTCCCATCATCTGATCAATAACTTCAATATTTGACAGTTGGTATTTTTAATGTTCGAGTGTGTGTAATTCCCCTGATAGAAATCATATAAAAATTGTAGAGGATATGACGAGAGTTAATGAGTTCTAGATGAGAGATGCGTTATTCTTTTAACTAGGTGTTGGTGTTGGTAATGTATGGTTTGTGTGCTCACATTTACGTTTCATTATGCGGAAGTTTTCTAAACAACAAGACGGATGAAAAGGCGGTGAATAGTTTTTTTTCTATCTTTCAGATATTATATGAAGGCTTGATGGCAGTCTTGGTACAGTTTTTTTAAACACTCTTCGTATAAATAATTTATTGAAATTAAATTGAAGTACTACTATTTAATGTTTTAAATTCGGAAATTAAAAAAATATATACACTTTTCCAATAAAACTTCAATTTTTAGCTTGTCAGGAATTGTCTTTCTAATAAAATATCGCCTCATTTTCCAGTACAGATAAAAAAATTCACTTACGTCACAGTTCAAATAGTTACATGTTCAACATGTACCTTGATTAGTTAGGGATTGAGTTACTGATTTATTTTATAAGTTTAAACAAATTGTGTTGTTTTGAATTGGGGATTAACTCAAGTTTGTCCATTTTTGAGTTGTGACGTTATTCTTGCAGGAGTGCGATATATTTGTAGCATTCGGATGGAATATCGAAGATACGAACTGGATTCAGTCGGCTGTAATAGTGGAATCTATTTAGATTTTGTTTTAGAAAAATACATATGCTATAGAGAATACGTCCCCCGCTGTGGTCTCGAGGTAGCGTGCTGCCTTGTCACGCATCGGGCCCGGGTTCGATACCCGGTCGGGGCATTTTTTCTGGGCGAGGTTTTTATCGGGGTTTTTCCTCACCTGTAAGACAAATGTCAGGAAAACTTTAAGGCCCAAAAGGTCCACGAAACCATATGGCCATCATCATCATCCTTATCATCATCATCCTTCATCGGTTTGGAAAGCAACGGGAAGCTACCACACCTACAATTCCTTAGTAAAGCTGCAAGCATAGCATGAACATGCTATGATTGCAGTGAAGGACCTGCCTTCGGGCAGAATTACTATGGATGGATTGAGAATACGAGTTGGAAGGAGTCCATTTGACCGGGTATGCATATTCCTATTCCCCGATTAAAGAATATAACCTTATATACGCTATAGCCCTTATATGAGGGGTTCAGAGCAAAAGTAAACCAAGTCCATATTTTAATTTTTTGAGATAACTGATATGAAGTTAAATTAATATATTTAGTTAATTGCAGATGAAGAATAAAACATTAATTTTGAGTGAAAAAAAATACAATACTTGGTTCACCTTTGGTTTGAAGAATTATTGAAAATTTGAACTGGCTGTTCCTGTACTGATGTATGGATCAGAATGTTGGAGATCACTAAAAGACAAGAACAAATATTGGAAGCAGCTGAAATGAGATTTTTAAGAAATATAGCAGGATATGCTCTGCTGGATAAGACAAGAAATGAAGATATAAGAAAGGAACTAAATATTTTCAAACCTACAGACCGAATAATTAAATATAGGAACGACTGGAGAAAGAACATATTGATAGAATGCCAGAAGAAAGATTACCAAATGTATTGCTAAATTATAAACCCCACGGAAGGAGAAATGTTGGATGCCCACACAGAAGATGGTCTGAACAATTCTAACAATTCTAGTTTTCATTAACCGGGTCGAGCCAACAGGCTTAATCCCTGGATGATGATGAAAATGATGATGATGATGATTATTGAACCAAAATTCACACAAAATTAGGATTTTCAATTTTTGAACTTGATCCACTTTTACTCTGAACCTCACATATTTCTATGTCTAAAATATGCTCATGCTTCCCATGTGGTATAAAGATGATCCCTTGTTGGAGTTACACTTCCAAGCTAATGTAGTTAAGCCATCTTTCCATACCCTACCTGGAGTTTCTTTACGAAGCTCATATAATAAATGTATTTCTCTACATACATTAGCGAGTTGTAAGTGATAACTTGTGACCCTAATAATCACTACGTTATTATTTTAATGGGAAATACAGAATAAAGTTTGCTCAGATGCTCTAATTTAGGTTTGAGGTTCTTTTACGTGCCCGGGAATCTTCGGACTCGGAACTCACGGCTTAAAGTCCCTCCCATTTCGGTCTGGTTTGAACCAGCGACTCTCGGCGACCGGAAGCAAGGGTTCCAAAGACCATCGAGGTAAAACAATAAATGTATAGGCCTGTATACTTATATAAACACACATAACCTTACATAGAAATACAGGTATAATATAGTCAATCTAACCTTCTCTCCCTCTTCAATTTATAAATATATTTCTCATTGTAGTGCGACTTTTCACTTATGCAGTTAGAATCTAATTTATAAAACAAACTTGAAAGAACCCATAGTAAATACAATATAGGACAATTGTTTGAAACACATTTTTTCGACTCCCTAATTTCAAGATTACTTTTTTTTCTTCTAATCTAGAATTCCGCGATGATGATCTCCAGTAATCCATCTGTTGCTAATAACTTTATTGTTTATGTCTCTTTATTGTATTATTATTATTAGTATTATTATTATTATTATTATTATTATTATTATTATTATTATGTCCACCGCTGTGGTCTCGAGGTAGCGTGCTGCCTTGTCACGCAGCGGGCCCGGGTTCGATCCCCGGTCGGGGCAGTTTTTCTGGGTGAGGTTTTTATCGGGGTTTTTCCTCACCTGTAAGACAAATGTCAGGAAAACTTTAAGGCCCAAACGGTCCCCGAAATCATATGGCCATCATAATCATCATCATCATCATCCTTATCATCATCATCATCATCATCCTTCACCGGTGTGGAAAGCAACGGGAAGCTACCACACCTACACAATTCCCTAGTAAAGCTGCAAGCATAGCATGAAAATGCTATGATTGCAGTGAAGGACCTGCCTTCGGGCAGAATTACTATGGATGGATTATTATTATTATTATTATTATTATTATTATTATTATTATTATTATTATTATTATTATTATTACAAGAATATACTAGAATGCTAACCACTTAATAGAACAAGAAGAGGACGGCCAAAAATAAAGTGGATTGATTGGTGTTTCGAGTAGCAACGCGGGAAATAGGAATGGACAATGGAGATTGGAATCAGAGAGATATGTAGAGAATGATGCAGGAAGATGTTGTGAAACATTAGAAACCTGTTAAATAAATGTATTATTATTATTATCATCATCATCATTATCATTATCTTCTTCTTCTTCCTTTCATGTGATAGACCTAGTGGTCTGTTACGGTCTCAATCCAACGTTTGAAGGGTCTGCCCAAACATCTCTTGCCTGGTGGCTGGTAATTTAAGATCTGACGTGGTATATTTGTTCTGCTCATTCTTCTTACGTGAGATTTCCAGTTGTTTCTGTATTTTTGTACATATTCCATGACTGATTCTGTTTGTAATTCTTTGAGAATCTCAGAATTCCTTTTATGGTCTGTTCTTGAGTAGCCTGCAGTACGTCTCATAAATTTCATTTCTGCCGCGGTTAGTCATCTATTATTATTATTATTATTATTATTATTATTATTATTATTATTATTATTATTATTATTATTATTAAGATTTAATATTAGAAGAAAATTTAGGGACAATTAAATACACTGAAGAATATAAGTATTTGGGAATTAAAATGACTAAAGATGGAAAACAAGAAACAGAGATAAGAAACAGGATCAACATAGGAAAGTATGCTATATCTGCCCTAAATGGAATAGTATGGGACAAACATATCTTCAAAGAATGTGGGCTTTAAATGCACAAATGAAAAAAAAAATACTCGCCACTGAAATGGACTACTGGAGACGTGCTGCAAGAATATCCAGGAAGGATAAAATCAGAAATTTATATATAAAAGAAAAAATGCAGGTACAATATTCAATATTAGATTTTATAAAGAAGGAAAAATTGGTACGGACACATTAGAAGGATGGAAGAAGGAAGACTACCTAAGATAATCATGGATTGGGAACCACAGGGAAGGAAAAAGAAGGGTAGACCAACTATTACGTGGATTCAGGGAGTCAATGAAACTAAGAGGGAATGGGAAATAGAAGAAGATATATGGATGAACAGACAAGAATGGAAAAATGTGTTGAAACAAATGTGTAGTTAACTGTGAACACGGGTACCGGAAAAATGTAAATTGTAAAAGCCGGAATAATAAAAATTATTATTATTATTATTATTATTATTATTATTATTATTATTATTATTATTATTATTATTATTATTATTACTGCTTATATGACTACCAAATTAATTTCTAACAGCTCCGAACATGCGCTGCTGTTTTCTTTTATGATTTTAAAACTTTATTTTTGTGGTTACGAGTATCTAACTCGGAAAAGAAAGGTGGGCTGGGGGTCTATTTAGTTTTTGATAGTAAACAAGTAAAATATATATTTATAATGTTTGTTCCATTGAAGTGAGAAAACATTGCTGGCTAGTGGTTCTTTTGTATTGTTATAAATAAGTTTAGCCGATTTCTACTATGTACTTAATAAGAATTGGAGGCATTGTTCTAGTAATTTCCATGCGTTGAAATATCTCTTTCTTTAACGTATCATTTTATTCATACGAATGTTATGTGTGCATTCGATATCATTACTTCATATCTTTAACACGTCAAGTTGAAGGGCTGTGCCCCTTTCTCTTTGGGTGGAACTCAACAGTGCGACTAGCATTTCTGGTTTCAATACTTTTTTATACGTTACGGAAGTAATTTCCTTATTGCGGCTTGAATCAATCGATTTTTACCTAGTATAAAGGAAAGTGATAATTTTTTTTTGATAACATTAAAAATGTGTTTGTGCATCTGATTGGCGATGTTGATCAACTTAAGGAAATAAGCGATGCCAATTGTGCTTATATTCATTTAGATTCACTTAAGCATCTAGTTTTGTATCCGTTACGCGACTTTATTCTCTGCGATAGTGAATTTATATTACGTACTTAGAGTTCATGATCGGAATTTCATCAGATTATTTGTAATTCGTTATTTTTCATCATATAACATGTGTATATTTATTAACTTACCAAAATTTCAAATAGTAAATACCGAAATTTATGAGAAGTTTGTTTGTTTATTTGTTTCATACCGACCGAGTTAGCTCAAACAAATACTATTATTTTAAAATAATAAATTGAATAATTCCTTAACTCCAAGAAATTCGAAATTATTTATTATTTAACAGGTTTCACGATGTTTCACGTCATCTTCCTGCGCTTTCTCCTTCACATCTCTCTTAATTCCAATCTCCATCGTTCAATCCTCTTTCTCTCATGCTGCTCAAAACACCATCAATCCATGTTATTTTTGGCCGTCCTCTTCTTCTTCTACCTTGTGGCGCCCATTCTAGTATTCTTGTTAGGAATCTGTCTAATACCATTTTGTTTGCATACCATACCATTTTAATTGCTGATTTTATGAAGTTCACAATTGGAGTTACAACATTCGAGATCATATTTTATAAAAATAATATATGAATTAACCCCCTACCGTTTTCTAAAAAAATTAAGTTCTAAAGTAATAAGCTGAAAATGATGGCAAACTTATTCTCTTTAGGGCTCGCATTCGGGTGGTCCCGGGTTCAAATCGCTGTGCATATCATTTGAATGATTTGTTTATTATATTTTTCAATTGTCAAGACAAATTTTGGGTTGAAATTTCGTCACCAGGATCCTTTTGAACATATTAATCATGAAGTTGTTTAAAGGGGTGATGCTAGGGCACCATCTTGTTATGACAGATGTTCAGCCTTGCTAGGGATTTAGTTCAGATAGATCGGGTGAGACAAGGAATCTTCCTTAAGGAAGGCGCGAAGGAATATTCAGTAGTTTGTGAAATTATAACATTTAATTTATGACGAAGCAGAATACTACTTCTTATTTATTAAGTCAGTTAATCATTTTCATTAACTTAGACAAATTAAACTTGTACTTCCCGCACTAATATGAATTCTATTTAAACATGTCCCATGTTATATTAACAAACATAATTTAATACACTTATCTCTCACTTATTAAATAGATATCATGGTCTCTACCTCAAATAGGGAAGAACTAATAAACGAATATTAGTTTCGTCGTTCTGAGATCCGTCTGATTTATATGATTCTTTGAAAGAGAGAGAGAGAGAGAGAGAGAGAGAGAGAGAGAGAGAGAGAGAGAGAGAGAAATAGAGTCCATTTTGAAATATTTAAAAATTCTAAATTTTTAACATTTATGTGACTAGTTTAATTCTTATTGGTTAAGAACTTAAATATATAATACATTAAATTGTATAGGACAATTTAAAGTACTTGTAACTTACTTATCATAAGTAATACCACGAGTGATTTCCAAATTGCCGATAAATTAAGACTCATGAAGTGAGGAGTGAATTTATCTAGAGAATTTGTAAATCAAGAGCAGCATTTGTTAGGACTATTTAACGAATAAAATTAAGCTGTTTACTCACAAATCATTATTTAAATATAGTTATTTTAAAGTATTTATATATTTATTGTAAACGGCGATGTTTGAAAACAAATGAGAAACGTTATGTTTCACTTGTTTATCACTACAACTAGATCATATTATGTATTGCCGAAGGATCCCAATATTGTAAGAATGCACCCTAGTGGAGGAAAAATGAAACACATCAAACTGTATATTAATTAATTTCTGATGCCCTATGATGTAAATATGTTAATTATATTTTTGGGAACGTTATTACCTGGAGAAAAATACATTTAAGAAGCAAACAATGGTTTCTTTATTTTTTTTGTGATATAATCAATTGCTACAAATGTTTTACATTATATCCCGCAATCACGATAAGGTTACATTTGTGCACTATATATACACTCTGGTAGCCACATTTGTTTGCTGTAGAATAATGATATGACCTATTCAGAATGTTAAAAAGGAGGAGCTTGATTTTACAGTGATAAAATTAAACCGATAATATCGAGGTGCAAAACGACTGTGATTGGTTGTAAATAAAAAAATAATTGAAATGTGATTTGTCATTGACTCCCATTTGGGGCATGAGTTAAATAGTCAACCAATATTGTTAGGGAAATGAATGATCATAAACCATCATTTAATCTGCTAAGAGAAAAATTAAAAATAAAATAATCAAATAGTAACAATTTATACTAATTAAACCAGTTAAAGTAAATAAAGTCAATAAGGTTAATTAAGTAGGCCTATAACTTAAATATTCAGTTGAAATTCGAAATACTGTCTTTCAGACTGCAGACTTCTTACCTCAGAGGATACAATGGGAGAACATCATTTAAATAATATTGCCAAGGATTCGGATCTGAAAATTTCTCCCAAAACGGGTGTGTGTGGAAAAAAATATTTAGAATTAGATAAAAGAATCATAGAACAAGTTTCTGAATTTAATTAGGCCTGCCCCGGTCACCTAATATTTGATATAAGAAATGACGGACCTTTTAGGTAAATATTTGATAATTTTACATTTTAATTAAGAATATAAATATTAAAGAATTAAAAATAATTAAGGAAACAATGAAGAGAATTAAAAAAATTCAAAATTAAATCTAAAAACAATTGAGAACACGTGTTCAATGAAATTAATACAAAAAGGAAGAAGAATTTTCATTGAGACCTAAGAACGTCAACATAGCATCCATTTTTTGTCTTTGTGTAAATTAAACTATTCTTTACTTAAGGAATATATAGAACTATGTCACGACCGTGGGGTAATTTGCTTTACGTAGAATTACAATGCAGCTGTTGTTAAATTAACACTGTTGTTAGAGAATTGTTCCACATTTTACTAACATACCCATGTTTGGTTCTGTCAACTTCATTGCTTAAACTATGTTCTCTATTTTCTTTAAGAAAATGTTCAATATTTTGGTAGACACGGCAAACATGTATTTAAGATAACTGAGTCAATAAGACACACGTGGTCTGACCTACAAGTGCTAAGATCATATTGTCGGAAGTACAATGTGTTTTTATAAGGGCGGGACGGGAGTCATGGAAATCTGATCACCAAGAAGCTGTTCCATAGTTTTGCATTAAATTTTCCCGCGAACATGTGCTCGCTCAATTAAGCTCGAAATTTGTACACGGGTTGCTTCAGTTCCGAATTTGTTATCGATATAGATTGTTTCAAGCATCCATATGTCGATATTTCTTGATACAGTCAATTTATTATAAATTTTGTTCTCCAAGGCGTAATAATAATAATAATAATAATAATTTGTGCTAGACTCTGGAGCTCCCTGCCAAAAGATATTGTAAGATACCGGACAATAGATTTTTAAAATTATATATCTGGGATTCTCCAGTTTTCACATTCCTAAAACTTAATTCCTTTACTTCTTCATACTCATGTCAACCATTTTGTTTTATTTGTCCGACAGACCTCATCAGCCGGCATGGTTATATCTCACAGACCTTCAATAACACTGGGCAACAAAAAATAAACTTTTTTTTTGTCTCAGAAAAAAAAAAGATTCTGATAGCATTTTTTGTCCTGAATTCAAATATATCGGTTTTTCTCCATCACGAAAGGTTTCCAAGAGACAGGAATTTATAATTTCAAACACTTTAATGTTTTCTACATTCGTAACCACAATATTCGAACATTCGGACTCGCCTAGAAAGTAAGAAATTACGATTTTCCGCTATATTTCGCCTATGGAGCATCTCTCTTGATTGTCCAACAATAACCGGCCAGCAAATTAGGATTCCATTCGCCTTGATATATCTTTTCCATAACTGAAATATCCTGAGTTACCTCATTTGGTTTTATTTCACAATGGACAAATGAACGAAAAAACGTTTATTAAAAAATAATTATTTAAATCTATTAATTGAAATTGAAATAAAAAAACTGTGTGTGATGGAGAAATTCCGAATACATATTTGAAAACACGATAAAAAAACTGCATTAAGTAAAACTACTGGTACTCATGAGATAAAAATCATGTTGACCAGTGTAATTAGGGTTTCGTCTCATCCTCCGACTTAGCATTACGCTATAGACGAGTAGAGGATTTACTACCCTAATAAAAAGACAATATAAAGGTTTTAAATTAAGTCATTACCTTGTTCTTCGTCTTCATCAACTATTAGCTGCATAATGTTTAAAGAGGCCTTTCGAAAATAATGTTTCATCTTCTGTTTATTGACTATTGTTAATAATGATTTTGAAAAGAGGTCTTTGGTCACTGGGTATGTTCTTATTCAAAAGGTGTTGGTTTGTGGTTTCCTGTAAGATTTAGAGCTCTTCTAGAATATTTACTTTCAATTTATTGTTTTCTCTGTGTAAGATCGATAATATCTCATCTATTGTATTAAATTGGTGACCTGTTTCTGTTATCTGTTTAGAGAAACTAGATTTGCCCTCATTATTTACATAATCTCTAAAATGTTCGTTAAATCTTGTGGTAAATTTCTTGTAGTTCTGCCAATATAGAATTTGTCACAGTTACTGCATTTTAATTTATAAACTCCTTTACGTTTATATATATCCATTTCTTCTTTACAAAATCATTATTAATAATACTTTTAAACTTCATGACTAAACACCGTTGAGGTTACTATGTAATATTTATAATATAAAAATTAACAATAGTCAATAAACAGAAGAAGAGACATTGCTTTCGAAAGGCCTCTTTAAAAATTATACAGTTAATAATTGAGGAACAAGGTAATAATTTATAATTTAAAAGCTTTTACAGTGAAATACCTCAACGGAGGTTCAAAATATGTTTGAAAATTTATAATAAAAAGACAACGAATAGACAGTAATTAACAGTAATAATATTACTGAGGCGTTGCCATGGGAAACGTGGTAAGTCATAAAAAACAAATTTTACAGGGGAAGCAACAAACAATTTTGACACTTTTAAATTTAAATATATTTTGTAAAGGTAATATGAATATTTTGTAACTATTTTGCAATTAAAATATCTTGATTAGTAGCGTCAAAATTATATTAAAATTAATGTTGGGAAAATAGTTTTTTTACCCCTCCCCCCCAGTTGAACCCAGGAAAATTTTTGGATCAAAGAGAGATGAACAGACAGGTGAATGGAGAAGACTACATAACAGTAAACTACATGGTCTTTATAGGAAGCCAGATATAATAATAACAGTTAAGTCTCGTAGACTGCGATGGGCAGGACATGTTGCACGTATGGGGAATGAAAGAATTGCATGGAAGCTTCTTGTAGGAAAGCCAGTGGGAAAACGCCCAGTTGGTAGACCAAGAATGAGGTGGGAGAATAACATTAACTATGATTTGATGGAAGTAGATTATACAGGGAATGATTGGAAAGCATTAGCTCAGGATAGGGATGTATGGAGAGCTTATGTCCGCGCGGCCATGAACCTACGGGTTCGATAGTGCCAGTGAGTAAGTAAGTAAGTAAAATAGTTTTTTTGCTTCCCCTGTAAAAATTTACTTTTATGACTTGCTATCTTTGCCATGCCAACGCCTCTTTTGATTAACGAAATTGATATCACAACATTAAGTACCTGATAATTATGAAAGCACATTCCAGTAAGACGAAGTAATAGTAGGAATTTGGTAGACACAAATCTTATTTGTGAAGATGTAAGTGTTAATGGTGATACCAGTAGTGAAGTAGGCAGTTACACTTGTCTGTGTTACTGATACCAGTTACTTGTGAGAAATTACTGTCTCTGTTTGTGCATATTAAAATTCAAAGATATGGTTTATTAGATGCCATGCATTCACATGGGAAAATTACTAGAGAAAGGTCTCGTGAAATATGAGTACAGTGAAAGGTAAACATGAAAGTGAGTGGGGGTAAAGATGATTAGTTCATTATTAATTTCAACTTTATCAGGTGTCATTAATTTTAATATTTCGCTTTTCAACTTTCGATTATTTTATGTCTTGTTTCATTAAAACACACAAAACTGGTTGAGTGGAAGATATGGCTCTACTCTGTCAGTTTAAATAAACTATTTGTTGTAATAAAAATTAATATTTTTGTGATTAATTATTTTTTATGCTGATGATGATGTACTACTGGACGATAGCGAGGAGATACTAAAGCCAACATGCACACACTATTGAATAACACTAAGAAATTGGCACTGGAAGTAAATATCAATAAATCTAAATATATGGTCACACGTAGAAATACATTATATATTGGAAATGGACAGCTAGTGACAAATGAGGGAAATTTTGAGGAACTGACTGAATTCAAATACCTAGGAACAATAATCACAAATAGGAATGAGATGCAGAAAGAAATTAAACATAGGCTCAATTCTGGAAATGCATGCTATTATGCATTACAGAGATTCCTGATGTCCCAACTTCTTTCAAAAAACTTTAAACTGAAAATATGTAAAAACTATTATTCTACCAGTTATATTACATGGATGCGAAACACGGACTCTTACTTTAAGGGAGAATAAAGTTCTTAGGAAAATTTTTGGACCAAAGAGAGTTGAACAACAGGTGAATGGAGAAAACTTGCATAACAGTGAACTACATGGTCTTTATAGGAAGACAGATATAAGAACAATTAAGTCTCGTAGATTGCGATGGGCAGGAGATGTGGCACGAATGGGGAATGAAAGACGTAAATGGAAGCTTCTTGTAGGAAAACCAGAGGGAAAACGCCCATTTGGTAGATCAAGAATGAGGTGGGAGAATAACATTAACTCTGATTTGTGGGAAGTAGATTATACAAGGAATGATTGGAAAACATTTGCTAAGGATAGGGATGTATGGAGAGCTTATGTCCTCGCGGTCATGAATCTACGGATTCGTTAGTGCTAGTTAGTTAGTGATTAATTAATCAGGAATGTACCGAAACGTATCCTATTTTAAACCTTTGCGTCAATAGAATGTGTCGAACACAAAACAATGGTTGTGAAAATACAGAGGATGGAACTGCAGAAAGTTCCGAAATCGGTCTAAGAAGAAGAAGAATATGAGGTGAGGTGATAAAATTTTGCTTAAATAACTTATGAAATTTTAAAGTAAAAATAGGAGTGTATGTGATTTTGTAAATGTTTTGGAATTTATGTCCTATCATGTGTGTTGTTTGATTTGCAAGAATACATACGTGTGGCAGGTGTGTGTTATTCGTCTTAGACGCGCCTACAAAGGTGATTAGAGGTTAATATGCTTTGTTAGAGAATTTAAAGGTTGAAGACCTGTTTATTTAATCAACATGTTTCACATTCGAGAAATTGTACTTCCAATAGGTGAGGAGATTTTTGCATTCTGTATTATAATCCAGATTTCACCTACCCGAATGATCATTACCCAAAATACTTTTGCTGTACGCATTTTTCCCAACGTAAGTGTCCCCAACCCTATTAACCCCGAAAAGAAAATACAAAATTGTCGAATTCACGTTTAATGACATCAGTCTTAAACTTAAAAAATAACAAAAATATTCACCCAAAAAATATATGTTTTAAATCAAGTTGTATGAACCGTATTGAGCTGGTTAAGGAGAGTGAATACGATATTGCACTTAAGAGTTGCATATAATTAAAATTATAATATAAAATGTCATCATTGTTATCTTATAGATCCTCCTCATCAACTGTAAAGTATTAATTCTTTGTAGGCCTTTCGGAATTAGTCCCATCATCAGCAGATGGAGCAGGAGGTAGGTCTTTGATGACGATGGGACTAATCCCGAAAGGCCTACAGTGTGTTAATACTTTGCCAAGTTGAGGAGCTGGACCTATTAGGTAACAATTTTATAATTTTATATTATAATTTTACTTTAGTGACTAATACCTCAACGAAATTTTATTAATCTTAATTAATAATACATAATATATATAGACTACATAATATATAGATGACAAGGAACGAAACAAATAATAATAATAATAATAATAATAATAATAATAATAATTGTAATAATGTAATAATAAATAATAATAATAATAATAATAATGATAATAATGATAACACTGGGGAACAGTGATTTTGGTGCCTTAATGTTTTCACCTATTTATGGGTATATTTGGGTCACTGATTCCAAAGATGATTTCAGTTTCGTCCTATCAGCTCTAGTTTTTGAGATAGAGTTTATTCAAATTATATACCAGTTCAAAAATACTGGTCCACATATACACTATATACTCGCATACAATTAAATACAAAAGAACAAATACTTTCTTTTTCATGAAACAACTGTATCTATATAACTACCATAATTTATTTACACATTAGTCTCGTTAGAATCATTAATTTTCCTCCATCAGGTCGCAGAATCCCCGTTTCTGTGATTTCCTCCGATGCAATGATCTTGGACATTCTCGGTGGATGCTCCAACAGTAGTCCGCCATCATATGTATATCCCACCGTCCACGATACCTTTCTTCCATTGTACTTAATTCCTGGTGAAAACGCTCACCCTGTTCCTCACTTACATCTCCAAGATTGTCTGGAAATCGATCCAAATGACTGTGAGGTAGTGTAATTTGATGCTCATGTTACAACCTAGTGCACAAAAAGCAGTGAGCATATTCTCCACTAGTTCATCACTATTAGGAGACTTATAGTTTCCAAGGAAATTCTTCACTACCATACAGAACGAAGACCATGCGGCTGCTTCAGTATCATTCATTGAGTCTTGAAATTGATGGTCATAATAAGTTGGCGGATTTGTGGTCCATCCAATATACCTGCTTTTATTTTTTCCTTACTCAGTGCAGGAAATTTTGTACATATGTAGCCAAAACATGTTCCATCTCTATTCAACGCCTTGATGAACTGTTTCATTAAACCAAGTTTAATATGCAGTGGTGGCAAGATGATGTTGTTTCTGTCAACCAAAGGTTCTGCAACGATGTTTTTTTCTCCAACGGTCATGCTTTCTCTAAGAGGCCAATGCCTTCTCACCCAATGTTGATCTTTGGCTCTAGAGTCCCATAAACATATAAAGCATGGGTATTTGGTGTACCCACCTTGTTGTCCTAGAAGAAAATTCACCATCTTGAGATCGACACACATTACCCATTGGTGATCACGGTAAGAGATCTTCTCTAGCACTGTAGCTATTGTATGTTGATTTTCACGCATAGAAACTGAGTGACCAATTGGGATTGACCTGTATATGTTCCCATTATGCAAAAGAACACATTTTAGGCTGCGTTTGGAGCTATCTATAAATAACCGCCATTCACTTGGTGTGTATTTTTCTTACACCCAGCTTCATTAACAGTCCTTCAACATTCATACAAAAAACAAATTGATTTTCTACTGTGAAGAATGGCAGGAAGTCTGTTTCTCTTTTTGCGATAGACTGTGACCTTTGTTCCCGGTAACAGACATTGTTTCTCTGCCAGCCTGGAAGCTAACAACTCAGATGACTTCTTTGGAAGACTTAGATCCCTTATGAGGTCGTTCAGTTCCGCTTGACTAAACCGGATGAAACTGATGAAGGTCCTGGGAAATCGCTGTCATTTCCCTCAGAATAGCTTTCAGTTGAATCATCCTCTTCTTCTGGTGACTCTGGAAGACTGGTAAAAATTGGAACAGGTATCTCCTCTGAATGTGGAACAGGGCGTCTTGCGGAGCGTAGATTGGGATATACCCATCTATTCCGGTTTTTGCTATTGATGCCCTTTACATTGACTGAACAAAAATAGCAGTCATCACTATGGTTAATTTGTTCTCGCCAGATCATTGGTTCCCCAAATTTCAAGCATTTCCGTTTCCCATTTGTCCATTGTCGTAGATGCTCTGTGCACGTTTTACATACAATGTGAGGTGCCCAAGGCTTATCTTGATCTCCCAGTTGTACTTTGAAATAGGCCAAATAAGCTCTTCTTACAAAGTCAGTTATAGGTTTTCTTTGTTGAGTGAATGTGCTACTCCCCACAGATGAAACAAAACACATCAGGATTATTCACACATTTTCTTCGTGTTGAAGCCATGTCAGTCTAGAAAAAGGATAAACAATTGTCAAATTAGTAAAATTACATATGCAAACGGCAACAACAACATGAATATAACTTGGATTAAATCAATTAGTATTATGCAAACAATCGATTTACAATGGTGGTACATAAGAGCAGTATCATCAATATCTTGCAAACTAGAGCTGCTGCAACAAAATGGATGACATTTTTGGAATCAGCAGTGCCGAAATACCCAGAATCAGGTGAAAAATTTCAGGCACCAAGAAAAAAATATTTTTTTGTTCCCCAGTGTAATAGTAATAATGTAATAATAATAATTGCAGTAATAATAATAACCTATAATTTTATTAAATAATTGGTTTGACAAAGATAGTGCAAAAGGAATAATACAAATATAAATAGAACATGATTATATAAAATTATAAAATTGTTACATTATTGGCCCGTCTCCTCAACTGTATGGTATTAATCCTCTGTGGGTCTTTCAGGACTAGTCCCATAATCAGCAGAATGAGCAGAAAATAGGTATTTTTTGTTACTGACACTAAATTAAATATTGCATTCAGGATCAGTAGATACAGACCTACCTCCTGCTACTTCTGTTCATAATGGGACTAGGACCGAAAGACCTACAAGCAGGAGATATGTCTGTATTTACTGATACTAAATGCAATATTGCATTCATGGTCAGTAGATATAGATATATCCCCTGCTCATTTTTCTGATGATGGGGTTATTCCCGAAAGGTCTACAAGTAAGAGAAATAGTATGCATCTGCTGATCCTAAATGCAATGTTGCATTCGGGGTCAGTAGATACAGACATATATCCTGCTCTTTCTGCTGATGATTGGACTAGTTCCGAAACGCCTACAAGCAGGAGATCTACTGAACCTGAATGCAATATTGTATTCAGAGTGGGTAAATACAGACATATCTCCTGCTCTTTCTACTGATGATGGGACTAGTCCCGAAAGGCCTATAGAGAATTAATACTCCATAAAGTTGACAAGACGGATGTATAATATAGGCCCCATAACAATTTTACAATTTCAATTTTGTGATAACTACCTCAACGTAGTTTTATCATGAATTTCGTCAATGTTGAATACCTATAAAGTTAATTAGTTATGTGTGTCGTGATTGCACGTAGTGTGTTCTATATTGTCAAGTGTGTAATAAAAAGTAGGGCTACAACATGGTTGTCAGTGCGCATTATAAAGTAATGCAATAAATGCTAACCACAGAAGTGTTACAGGAATTACAGAAGAGCAAGAAGTTCTTGAACCAAATTGAACAATGGTTAGAATCGTGTTAACATTTATGTGATGATTACAATGAGATACACAATATAAATGGTCCAATAAAACAACTGCTTGTCGACAAGCCTAAAAACACTTCAACGATGGGATGCTTTAGCAAACAATATAAACTCGTGCTTGAACACCTCAAAACAATTTTCTTACAACGTTTCGTTTGTGATGTTATTTTCTATAGAAAGGAATTGGATATCGATGTTCATTTGAAACTGTGGATTTATTCAGTAATAATAATAATAATAATAATAATAATAATAATAATAATAATCCATCCATCCATAGTAATTCTGCCCGAGGACAGGTCTTTCACTACAACCATAGCATTTTCATGCCATGCTTTGAGGCTTTACTAGGGAATTATATAGATGTGGTAGCTTTCCGTTGCTTTCCACTCCGGTGAAGGATGGTGATGATAATGATAAGGATGATGATGATGGCCGGATGATTTTTGCGTGGACTGTTGGGCTCTAAGTTTCCAGACATTTGTCTTACAGGTGAGGAAAAAACCCGAAAAAACCTCGCCCAGGAGCCTGTTCCGATCGGGAATCGAACCCGGGCCCACTGCGTGACAAGGCAGCACGCTACCTCGAGACCACAGCGGTGGACAATATAAATAATAATATTTTTATTACAGTGTTTCTTCTTCAACCCAAAGTGATTTGTGCGCCAGGGATTTCTGTCTAAAGCATCTTCTTCTTCCCTTACATCTCTAGCTTCCATACTTCTCTTCACTCCATCTCTCCAACGCACTCTAGGTCTCCCTCTTTCACTTCTTCCATTAGCTTTCCAATCTGGATCTTATTTCTTATTCTATCGTCTTCCATTCTTATGAGGTGTCCATACCATTATAACGTTTTTCTTCTATTTTTCCTAATATGTTTTTTTTCAACTTGCGTAACTATCCTTAATGGGAGTATAATAATAATAATAATAATAATAATAATAATAATAATAATAATAATAATAATAATAATAATAATAATAATAAGCTGGCTGACACTATATAATTATATATCTTTTTTTTTCGTTTATGCTGGTTTTCCTCCTCCTTTTACTTTTTTTTGTTTGTTTTGCCTGTTTGGTAACTTTCTTTCATTCTCACATAGACACAAGAACAAGACACACACACCCAAGGTGGAGATTTAAAATCCCCTACCCCGCCAGGAATCGAACCCGAGTCGCCGGAGTGGAAGGTAGGAACTCTACCGACAAAGCCACGGCGATGGATAAAGATATATTAACTTCTCGGCTGGATTCGAACCTTCAATGTTCAATTCTGTAGTCCGATGCGGAAACTCAGAGCTAATCTGATGTTCTAAAATATATTTAATCGAATTAAAATTATTCTACCGTACCTGGACTCGAACCTGAAATCCCACAGTCGGAGGTACCATACGTTAACCACTTCGACTACGTGTTAGGGTAATCGAACCTGTAACTCATGGCCGCGTGGATGTAAGTTTTTATTTATATATATATATATATATATATATATATATATATATATATATATGTGTGTGTGTGTGTGTGTGTGTGTGTGTGTGTGTGTGTGTGTGTGTGTGTGTGTGTGTGTCGTTATTCTGAGCTAATGCTTTCCGTACTCGTACCACATGTTCTGCCCATTGTAGTATACGAGAATTAACTGTTCTTATTACATTTGGTTTCCCATAGAGATCATGGAGCTCATTCTTATGTAGTCTTTAACATTCATCTGTCTGAGATTTGTCTCTCTTTGGTCCAAAAACTTTATTCTCAAATACTCATAATCTTTACTCTTCCCTTATTTTAAGAGTCCGTGTTTCCGCTCCATATAACTGGAAGAATAACAGTTTCATATATATTCGGTTTTGAGAGAAGTTGGTTTGACAACATTTTAAAGAATTGAGCCTATAATCAATAATAATAATAATAATAATAATAATAATAATAATAATAATAATAATAATAATAATAATAAAACAGTGATGATGATGAAGATAATTTCCCTTGTACTAAGATATGCCATTAGATTGCCCGTGTTCGGCTCTAATAAAAATTCTCAATCTTCAATATTTGAATGAATCCGGATCTTCCCGTCCTGAAAATTCGTTTCTGACATACTGTAAAGTGACATAAAAAAACTGGCAGCAATAGAATTGTGGTTATGAAGACAATTATCAAAGATACATTGATCAGAGAACAAAACAACTACGAATACTAAATGAAATAGAAGATAGGTAATCAATCTTCAAAATGAATGCTAGATAGAAAAAAAAAATTTACTACGTACAAAACGATTTTTAAAGGATTTTTTCGGAAAAAAAGTAATGGCAGAACCAATGGTATTGTTTCGGAAGTTAACAGAAAATATAGGATAGTAGGTCTATTATGAAATGAAAAATGTAGATAAAAGAAGAGAATAATGGTTTCACTGGCAAGACATATCCTTTAGTTTATAATACTACACAATTTTATTTATATACAGAATTTTAATGTTTACACATCTTTATGTACCTAAAGTATTATTTTTCTTCTCCGCTCGTCTCTCTCCATCCACATAATAATAATAATAATAATAATAATAATAATAATAATAATAATAATAATAATAATAATGAATTTTGTCATAAAAGTTCAGTCAGTATGGGACAGTATCCACTCAACATCGTGAAGAATTTGGGTAGCTACAATAATTAGCGGCTCCAGGTTGAGAAAATTAGCTATACGATCTAGGGGACCTGTCACGCTGACCATATGTTACCCCTATAGTGGTTGGTTGTTCGTCCACCTCCATGCTTAACACATTAGATATAAGGTGAGCAGCAGGCTGGTAGGCCAAGGACTTTCTAGGCCTCTCACACTATGGAGTTTGTAATAATAATAATAATAATAATAATAATACTTACTTACTTACTTACTTACTTACTGGCACTATCGAACCCGTAGGTTCATGGCCGCACGGACATACGCTCTCCATACATCCCTATCCTGAGCTAATGCTTTCCAATCATTCCCTGTATAATCTACTTCCCTCAAATCATAGTTAATGTTATTTTCCCACCTCATTCTTGGTCTACCAACTGGGCGTCTTCCCTCTGGCTTTCCTACAAGAAGCTTCCATGCAAGTCTTTCATTCCCCATACGGGCAACATGTCCTGCCCATCGCAGTAATTGTGACCCCTAGATCAATTTTTTTAAATTTTTGTTCCAAGTAAGCTAACTAACTAACTCACTGGCACTATCGAACCCGTAGGTTCATGGCCGCACGGACATAAGCTCTCCATGTATCCCTATCCTGAGCCAATGTTTTCCAATAATCCCCTGTATAATCTACTTCCCTCAAATCATAGTTAATATTATTCTCCCATCTCATTCTTGGTCTACCAACAGGGCATTTTCCCTCTGGTTTTCCTACAAGAAGCTTCCATGCACGTCTTTCATTCCCCATCCGTGCCACATGTCCTGCCCATCGCTATCTACGAGACTTAACTGTTCTCATTATATCTGGCTTCCTATAAAGACCATGTAATTCACTTCTCCATTCACCTGCCTGTTCATCTCTCTTTGGTCCAAAAATTTTCCTAAGAACTTTATTCTCAAATACTCATAATCTCCTTTCCTCCCTTAAAGTAAGAGTCCATGCTTCGCATCCATATAATATAACTGGTAGAATAACAGTTTTATATATTTTCAGTTTAACGTTTTTCGAAAGGAGTTGGGAAATCAAGAGTCTCTGTAATGCATAATAACATGCATTTCCAGAATTGAGCCAACGTTTAATTTCCTTGTGCATCTCATTCCTGTTTGTGATTATTGTTCCTAGGTATTTGAATTCAGCCACTTCCTCAGAATTTCCAAGTAAGCTACTCCACCTAATGATCCATTATTCTAGTTAAAGAACTTGACCTCACTTTTTTAAATTGTCCATACCATTAGATGTAACTAACTAACTAACTCTAACTAACTCACTGGCACTATCGAACCCGAAGGTTCATGGCCGCGCGGACATAAGCTCTCCATACATCCCTATCCTGAGCTAATGCTTTCCAATCATTCCCTGTATAATCTACTTCCCTCAAATCATAGTTAATGTTGTTCTCCCACCTCATTCTTGGTCTACCAACTGGGCGTTTTCCCTCTGGCTTTCCTACAAGAAGTTTCCATGCACGTCTTTCATTCCCCATACTAATAATAATAATAATAATAATAATAATAATAATAATAATAATAATAATAATAATAAATAATTACTAAAATAGGAATTAAAAAATGAATTAAAATGGTTATGACATATTTATGAATGGAACATGAGCGATGGCCGAAACAACTATGTCAATGGCAACCGACCAGAAAGAAGAAAAAAAGGGAGACCTAAGTTAGCATGGAAGGAAATCTAGAGGATAGTAATGCAAGCAAGAGGGTTAAGCATTGAAGATGCCCGAGATCGTAGGCTTTGGAGGTTTGGCACGGGAAAACGACAGCAGCTATAAAACCCGAATATAGATGATGATTATTATTATTTATTATTATATTATTGCATATATTATTATTATTATTATTATTATTATTATTATTATTATTTTATTATTTATTATTACTGTGTTGTGAAATGCATTTTATTGATAATACTTGATCCGAATGCTCTGGATATTATGCAAGAGTTATTCGGTCATACAGTAATGACAGAAACTATAAATTCAAGACATGTCGATGATAAATTTGATGTCATTTAGATGTCAATCGAATATCAAACATACTTGAGCTCCCCTGTGGCCTGCATTGCAATCTATTATAAGTACGTGACAATAGACAAACCAGGAAATGTTAGACGTTAGAAAGTTCCAATTGGATTGAATGTTTCGCACAGTAATATGCCTTGTCGCGTGAATTATTGCTGTTAAAATGGCGTAGGTAGATGATTCTTATAATTCTAAGAAAGCTCTGATCTTAAATATGCAACATTAAATGAGTTAGCGACTCTTCATGTGTTATGACAGTTTGAATATGCTTTGCCAAGATGGAATTGTTGGTGATGATTTGCTTAAAACGCATTACCATTAGTTGTGGAATTTATTTTAATTCAGAAATCAAAATTAAAAATTATGTATAAGGAAGTCATGATGCTGAAATTAATAAGACAGTAAATAAACGTAAGTCTGCAAGATCAAAATTAAATGGTGTTTATGGGATACGAATATACGTTCTAACACAAAAAACAAATATTTTTCTTCTTTTTATTTTTCTTCTTCTTCGGCTTTCCCCCCACTTACAGGTTTGCCATCTTCAGTTTCCATTTATTTCTATCATTCCAATCTCCTTCTTCCAAATTCCTATCATCCATTATAGTCCTGACATAAGTTTACCATTTCCATCTTGATCTGCCATGTTTATTTCTTCCAGTGGCGACCATTGGTATAGTACAACGTGTCCACAAATATAGTATCATACATTAAATTACTACTACGTCGCTTTGGATAATCGTATCTAAATGAAATTGGTGACAATCAAATCAGAAACTCAAAAAATTGTGTGTATGTTAACAATGTCAACAATGGAGAATAATGGACAACACTACAGAAACTAAACTAAATTTAATCATGTTTTTTGTGGTCGATGTGGGTTCATTGTGATATTCAGCAGACAGTGATGTCTGCAGCGTCATTCGTGGGGGCCACATTCAATGTCTATGAGGTATAGAAAAAACGTTTTGAGTTTCTCTATTGATTGTCACCAATTTCATTTAGATACGATTATCCAAAGCGACATAGTAGTAGTATAAAGTATGATACTATATTTGTGGACACGGTATTTTTTGGCCATCTTTCATTTTCCATTCTTTGTATAAGGCCATACCATTTAAGAGTTTGATTTTCAATCCTCCTAACAACAGATGTTAACAACAAATATTTTAATACAATAATGAGTACATTAACATACGGCTTAGGAACATGGGAGTTAACATCTAGAACAGTAGGTAAATTAAATACTGCGAAATGGGTTTCTGGAGGCGTTCGGCTGGAATTTCTACAAGAGACAAGATAAGAAACAGCGTAATTAAACAAAAGATGATTGTCCATACTTCAGTTGTGGATTTCATAAAAAAAATTAAAAATAAAAATGGTAAGGTCACGTAAAAAGAGAATGACAGAAGACACATTCCGAAGAAGAATACTAGAATGGGTGCCACTTGGTAGAAGAAGAAGAAGAAGAAGAAGAGGACAGCCAAAAATAACGTAGATTGATGGTGATTTGAGGAACATTAGGGAAAAAGAATTGGAAGATGGAAATTAGAATGACAGAATGTAGAGGAGAATAGCAGTAGATTAATTGGGCGCAGGAAGATGTCCTGATAAATAATTAAAATTAATTAAAATTCTAGAAATTCCAGCTGTTCGCCTCCAAAAAACCAAGAGAACACCCAAACATAACGTGGATTGATGGTGTTTTAAGCAGTAGGAGGGGGAAAAGGATTGGACTATGGAGAATAGAATGACAGAGAGATGTGGAGGTTAATGAAAGTAGATTAATTGGGTGCAGGAAAATGTGAAACCTGCTAAATAAATTAAAAAATTAAAATTAGAATAAACATTACATTCTAATTTTAATAAAATTAGTTAACATGCCAATCAAGTTTGAAAAATAAACACCGACTTTTCATATGAGTACAATATTTTGGACTTATCATTTCCGCAACAAACACATATTTATGACTGATTTGAAATGAATAGTTATTTATTTATTTATTTATTTTACCTCATGGAGTTCAGACCGTAGGGTCTTCTCTTCCACTTCACCAGGGTTAAATTATACATATAATAACAATTATGAATTATCTACATGTTGATTAAACAAACTTAAAAAAAATCCATGGTGCGACTGGCCTAGAAGGCCCTTGGCCTACCAGCCGGCTGTTCGATGTCTTCGGTTTTTTTTTTTCCGATACGGAAAGTGACTTACACACAACAGTACATCTTCCTATTAAATATTATCTATTCGAAGATTAGCTTATATGTCCCTATGAAGGGGTGTATGTCCCACAAAAATGGGAAGATAACACGAAAGAAACAGAAAGGAAAAGTATGACCGTTTAAACAAGTGGTAATTATTGAAGCAGAAGGTAGACCACGCGACCAATATGTAATATGATAAATGGCTTATAAAATCAAAGTCAATCTTGTTGTCTGATTGTTTTTATATAACTTCACACTTCATCTCTATAACCAGAGGAAAATAAAGTAATCAGTAGACATTAAACCAATAATCAATCAAAAAGTAAATGCAAGTCACTTTAAAGAGACGTGGTACATTGCCATTTAAGCTCGATTATGGTTTAAAATATTTTTGTTGGTCACTGCAAATAATTGAGTTGGGGAAACGACGTGTGCAATTGCTTGCACGATCCAGATGAATCAGACCGAATTCTAAACAAATACAGCAGCCGCTTGTGTGCACGTCATTTGGCAGGCGGTTGACATTTACTGCCGTTATCTCCAAGCAATCATCCAAAACTACACTCAAAATTGTAAAAGTTGCATCTTCCAACAGGATGACTATAAAATTTATTAACAGTTCTGATACAATAATGTTTTATATACAGATATCCACGTTTTTCTGTGCCTAAAGTTTTATTTTCCTTCTCCGTTCGAAATTGTAAAAAGTCCCTATCCATCCGCTCCATGTTCTCCTGTCTACTTGTTCTCATTCCAATTCTTATTTCTTTCATCCGTGAGTTTCGAGGTCTTCCTTTCTTTCTTCTTGCAGGGAGACACCATTCCAATGTTCTTCTGGGAAACCTTCCTTCTTGAATTCGTCGTACATGTCCGTACAAATTTAGCTGCTTATGAGAGCTTCAAATACTTGGGTTGTACTATCAGTAGTAACAGAAGTAAAGCAGAGGATAGCAATGGCAAAAGAAGCTTTTAACAAGAAGAGAAGCATTTTCTGCGGACCTTTGACAAAAGAATTACGGAAGTGTAGCATTGTATGGTGCAGAGACTTGGACATTACGACGGTATGGGGAAAAGCGACTGGAAGCTTTTGAGATGTAAATATGGACAAGAATGGAACGTATAAAATGGACACACAAAATAAAAAATAAAGATGTGCTAGACAGAGTGGGTGAAGGAAGAACGATGCTGGAACTCATAAAGAAGAGGAAAAGAAATTGGATTTGCGACTGGCTAAGAAGAAACTGCCTGTTGACGGATGCTCTAGAAGCAATGATCTATGGAAAGAAAGTTAGAAGCAGAAAAATACAGTAAATCAGATGTTAGGATAATATTAGAACAAATGGTTTATATGCAGTTCAAAAAGGAAGGCTGAGTTAAGGAAAGAGTAGAGAATGCTGAGTTTGCAGTGAAAGATCTGCTCTTGGGCAGAATACTATGTATGTATCTTATATAATGTACTATTGAATATGTATTGTTCATTTTTTCTCGTGTGACTTTATTTCTTAGTTTTTCCAATTTCGAACATGTTGCTGCTCTCCTCAAGGTATTCAATTCCATCACCATAAGTTTTTGTTGAATTTCCATACTTCAGCTCTATATGTGTCGCTGTACAATAATAATAAAAGGGGAAATATTTACAATGTTACCAGTTCTCAAAACTTCCGCCACACAGGAACTGCTAAGTAAATTTCTTCAAGTCAAATTTATGATTCAATTTAATTACAAAAATAATATCCAATTGTTTATAGGAAGAAAACACGACCGCTGCGCTAGAGTTCTTAAATTACAGTTTTCAGGTAAACTCCCACTTTAAAGGTGGATTTCGTTTATTTTTGGATGATACCTTTCTCGTTTTATTTTCAATGGCATGTACCCAGTTTCGTTGCGAAAAATCGGAAATTGCCGTCGCAAGAACATTTTTTTAATGTTTGTTTCCCAAATGGTCCATATTTCTTTGTTAATGAACTCAATCTCGCCTTTCTTAATGAATTCTTATATGTCGAGTTTGGTTAAAAAAAAAAGTGTGTTAACACACACGAACACACTCACAAACATATATAAAAACTTCATGGTTCGACATACCTATAAGGCCTACCGCGGACATGTGTTAATCACAGACGTGAACGATTGTTCGCCAGTATAAGGGTGACATGTGTTCAGAAATTTTCTTAGCTGGTTTTGTAAACCTGGTGCCGCTACTTATTTTAGCTCGACTAATTCCTCACGATGCTGAATGAGCATGGATTTTATTTTGACTGAAATTCTTCTTTCCCCATGGAGGCTAGTATCTGCGCAAGTCCCTAAACTCTGTACCAAGATATCATGACTACTCGGCAACGACGCTGTGCCACATTGTAATAATTGTCAGTATCTACTAAATGGAATCGATATTATTATATATAAACTTTCCTCATTAGAGGATTGCCTCGAGGATAAAGTGATACAGACAATTTTTGAAATTGATGAAATACATTTTGCAAATACATTTAAAAAAATTCAACTTGTAGGCCTGATTGAAGTATACATACTATAAAGTAGTAATTTTGTAAATATGGTTTATTAAAATTGAAATTGATCCTCTAATGGCAGCGATGGCAATTCTAGAAAGATACACCCTGTCCAAATCTAAGGAATTCCAAAATTTGGCTAAGAATCCTGGTACAGTAACTCTTGCCCCGATCATCAATCCTGTGACAGTTATGCTATGTAGTTGGTATTTATCTTTGTAATATAGTCAATTGTTGGCTCATATATGGCTTTCTTTTCAGAGTCAACTACCTCAGGTTGGTCACTATGAGTCTCAAAACAAATTAGTAAAACGAATTAGTAAAAGAAAAATAAAATAATAAGTAACCAAAATCACATATTTTTTTAAAAGAGCTTCTCTCCCAAGCCCAGATACAAGCTTTTCAGGATTCTATAAATAACTGGTGCACTTGCTGATTGTATTCCCATTTCTTTTGTTTTTTTTTTAACTTGCCTGATGCTGAAAATTGTATCGGTTGTTTGGCTATGTAGCCTAAAGTTAATCTTTTATAAACCCATCTGCATATGGTGTTAATATTTAATCATATTAAAATAATACATTGTATGGTAATTATATAATAGATGATATAATTGCAGAGAAAATATTGTTCTTCCAACTCTGTTAGGTCGTCCCAATCAATTTCTCCTAGCAGTTTTACTCATTCTAATATTTTCTTTGGTTATGTTGTGTTGTCCTTTCTGTACGTACAAATCTCTGTAACCGTCGATTTTGCAATTAACCCTTAAATTGGTAATGTATCCTATAAGATATATTGATTTAGGCCTAATTTATTCAATATTGTTTTAAAAAAATAGAAAACAAACTAATAGACATTACTTAAATTTGTGTCAAATCACGTAATAATGTGGTTTTGCTTTCATTGCGGTTCGGAACATTTAAATAACTGTCACGATAAATTATTTTTCCGTCAATTTAAGGGTTAATCTGCGATTCTGGTATATATCTGTACTTCTCCAATCTATGTTTTATATATTAATTATATCAAAATAATAAAATAGTAATTTATATTTTATTTTGTAAAAGTAATATTATTGAGGTATCAAGTAATAAGAATTAATATTTGAAGTGTGAATAATAACAATACATAGTAATAATAGCAAAAGTAACATTATTTATTATGTCAGAGTGAAGATTATAGGGCTTTCTCTTCCATTCAACCAGCATAGATATACAGATTTACAGTTATATGTAAATACATAATTTAAGTTATATTAAATTTGAACAAAATCGTGAAAACAATCTTTATATAGGCCCTACAAAAATTCAGACTGCGTGTGTTTGTGCTCGCAGAACTCGAAAAGTAGTCGTTCGATTGACTTCAATTTTTTTACTTATATATTTTCTGGCACAGAGTGTGTTGAGACGTTATATATTATGTTCTAAAACCATAAGGCGTATGAGTTCATCTGAAACAATAATTTAAAAATCGCTCTAACGATCGCAATTTCGATGTTTCACAACGAAACTCAGTATATCGTATTGAAATAAACCGAGTTAAGTATTATCTAAAATCAGCGACATCCGACCATTATAAGTGTGGGTTTACCAGAAATCCGAATTTAATAATTGACTCTAGAAACCATGTTTGGTTTGTCGCGATATATTCATACAATTTAATTAACCCGTAATATTTAATTTATTTAGGCTTAGTAGCGCACGCCAGGTATTAACTACTAAGATATAAATTGCACACGCACACGCGCACGCACGCACACACACACACACACACACACATATATATATATATATATATATATATATAGCCTTCTTTTATGTTGAGGGTTCCATGGTTTTCAGGCTCATTAAAAGATCTGAAGTCTAAATTAGAGCCAAGATTTAATGGCATTTCCCATCCAAGTAATACGATAGTTGTCGGTTAAGTGTATCTTTTTTGCAATGAGCTGACCACTTGTCAATCGCTGACATTTGTAGATGAATAAGCATAACTAATTACTTTAATTAACTCAGCTAGGTTTCACCCTTGCCCCACGGAGGAAATATGATGATGATAATAATAATAATAATAATCTCAAAGTCTCAACTTCAAAAACTAAAATTATGGCTTTTCAGGAGAAAGTGCCAGTCAGAGCAAAAATAGTGATCAATAGTGAAATAATAGAACAGATATCACACTTTAACTATCTTGGTTCAGATATAACATATATCTATGATATACATAATCAATTAAACCTACATCAAATGATGTGTGGTACCATAAGAAGAAACCTCCGAAAGACTCGAAGAGAAACTCAGCTCAGATTTTATAAAATTATGGCTGTTCCTGTTCTTTTATATGGATCTGAATCTTGGGTACTTACAAAAAAATATATCTCACACATTCAAGCCACTGAAATTAAATTTTTAAGATCCGTAAAAGGATGTACACGCATGGATAGATTACACAATGAATCAATAAGAAATGAACTGGATATATTTTCAATAGTTGATAAACTAGAAGACCACAAATACCAATGAAAAGAACATTAAGCAGAATGGACAATACGAGATTACCCAAAACGATCGACACCTACAAACCACATGGAAAAAGATATTTGGGACGGCCAAGGAAACGATGGACTTAAGACCGGAACAGGTCGCATTGACCTAATCCTGGAAAGGAAGAAGAAGAAGAAATATATATATATATATATATATATATATATATATATATAGCCTTCTTTTATGATGAGGATTCCATGGTTTTCAGGCTCGTTAAAGGATCTGAAGTCTAAATTAGAGCCAAGATTTAATGGCATTTCCCATCCAAGTAATACGATAGTTGTCTGCTAAGTGTGTCTTTTTGCGATGAGCTGACCACTTGTCAATCGCTGGCATTTGTAGATAAATAAGCATAACTAATTATGCTTTGTTAATTAACTCCGCAAAGTTTCATTCTTGCCCCACGGAGGAAATATGATGATGATGATGATGATGATAATAATAATAATATTGATGATTATAATGATATGATGATATCACAATTAAATAAAAATAACCCATTAACATTAAGAGTGAATGTAATATTCAAATCTAAATTAAAGCAAATATAAATATTTATCGATAGGTATAAAAAGAAACCCTTGTACCAACTCAACTCTAATTGAATTTATTGATATTTTTTTGCAAGCTGTACTGGGTGTGAACGTCTGAGAAAACGTAAGTAAATAAAAGTTGATCAATAGAAGAAAACTAACCTTGTTTTAGTTTTACAATTGTGTAACTCGTGAACCATTATCTTTACAGCTGTAGGAAGTAATCACGTAGGATGCAAATTTTACGAACAAATAGCCACTAAAACATTTACAAGGTTAAAAGTAGGCGCAAATTCTTTTACAAACGAATTCATTGCACATGTAAAGTGTTAAAAACAACAGCTGAAGGGGATTTCACTGTATAAATATATCTGTTACAAGTTCAGCCAAGTATTTCACTTATTAGCACCTACCTACCAAATTCTTTTTCTCTATGAAAGAATTTCTACGCCTCATCTATATATGTAATGTTTACACAACAGCCCAAATTAAGAGTAGGACCTAATACAGAGCGGCAGTATTATGAATGTGCAGATTTTACATATAAGTTCCTTTTTGGTAAATGTAATAAAAACTCTCTTAGACAGCGATGGGCAGGACATGTGGCACGAATGGATGTGCATGGAAGCTTCTTGTAGGAAAACCAGAGGGAAAACGCCCAATTGGTAGACCAAGAATGAGGTAGGAGTATAACACTAACTATGATTTGAGGGAAGTAGATTATACAGGGAATGATTGGAAAACATTGGCTCAGGATAGGGATGAATGGAGAGCTTATGTCCGCGCGACCATGCATCTACGGGTTCGATAGTGCCAGTGAGTTAGTTAGTTAGTTAGTAATAAAACAACTCTGTTTATTCTAATTATTTCATAGTAGCAACTGCCCCTCCTTCAAGATATTAGTTTTGTTGCATACTAATGTCAAGCTTATAAAAATAACACTGAGCAACAAAAAATAAACTTTTTTTTTTGTCTCAGGAAGAAAAATATGTGATTCTGATAATTTTTTTTCTCCTGAATTCAAATATGATATTGGTTTTTCTCCATCACGCAATGTTTTCGAGAGACAGACATTTATAATTTCAAACACTTTAATATTTTCTACATTCGTAACAAACTGAAAAGAAAGGTTTCCTATAAAACGAATGTCTTGGGAGTCCTTTATTGAATGAATAACAATTTCCGCACACATAAATAACAATGACTTAAATAAAGCATGGGTTGATTAATGAAAAAATCTACCTAGATTTGAATTTCGAAACTAATGGCCCTATTTATTTTTAAAAAATCATAAAATAATATAACATAAGGCTCATGCTATGAAAGTATCGTTCGGTATATATTTATTTGACCAGAAGTCAGAATGTTCATTAATAAAATGTCTTGAAAAAGCCCATACCCATCTCTTTAAAATGTTCACTTACAGGAAATACCTACTTCATATTGCTAAGAGAATGTAATTCAATTTGTAATGACGAATATGTGAATATACTGTTAACTTAATTCTCCCTGGTGTTATTCCATCAATATCCCTAGCCTTGCGTTCAAGCAATACATGATTAAGATCAAATTAGTATTACCATAGGATTAAAAAAAACATAGAACGTGAAAGACTACTGTGATAACTCAATAGCTTAGTTGGACATTTACGTTGTGTAAACATTTTATTAAGTTGAACTTCTTTATTATTTGGATGTTTTTGTCTTCTGGTCCAAATACTTCATAGAGCTTTTCATTCACTGAACTTCGTGCACTTATACAGAGGGTTGTTTCTGATCTCTGATAAAAAATAATTTTTAAGTTTTACCTTAAGAAAATCCGTGTCTCCACCATCGAGCATGCTCTAATTGATGGCTCTTCACCCGAGCTATGGTTCGGCATCGGAGTTTCCGCTGCAGACGACTCAGCACAGCCATGTCTAGAAGTTCCCACTCCTCTTTATATGCTTTCCAGAGACCGTCTATTTGTTCGAAGACGCCTGTTTCCCAGTGCCCTTTTGAAGAATCCAAAGACACAAAGTCCATCGGTGATGCATCAGGAGACTTCACTGGAATGTTGCTGAATGGAATAGCATGTATTCCAGTTTCCTGTTCCATTTCTCCAGGAATGTCAGGGTTGAACCCGAAGTGTGACTGGAGGCCTTGTCTTGGTGCACCCAGACTTGGTTTTTGTCTGTACCATAGAGAGCTGGGATTTCAGTCGGGTAAGGTAAATTGGGGTGAGAACTTCTTCCTGGTAGTACTGGGAGTTGATTTTGGCCTTTTTAGCTACTCTACGAATGGTCAGTTTTCACAGTAGCAATATCCCGCGATGACCATAAATCCATTGGAGAAACTTTCTCTGCATTCGGCATACCACTTTGAAAATCTTTTCACCCCTTTCTCTATAGTAAATTGCCCGGGGTTTGTTGCAGTTTCCTATATAAACATATGCTTCATCAAGTGTGACCAAAAATTCCATTTTTCTCCTGCCAGGTGCTTTTTATAGTTTCCTGCTGTTGGTGCGGAATTCGGCAATGTGACGTGGCAACAATTTTATGAACCCTGCTTTTGTGGCGCTTCTCCATGTTTAAATCTTTGTTTATTATGGTGTTTAAAGTTTTAAGGGAAATTCCCAATCTGTTTCCAATCACCCTTTGTGTGGCAGGGTTACCACCAGAGATAAGGACCTTGACCTTTCTGATTACATCTGGGGTGCGGGTAGTAGCAGGTCGTGGATTTGCCCGTTTGTTTCCTTTTGGAATTAATCCCAAGCGACCCTTCCCCTTTTTATTAAGCACTGAGCTAATTCCACACTTTGACACCATACAATTACGTTTTTTGCATGCCTCAATAATCGCGGAATAACTATAATTAGCGTCGGAAAGGGCAGTAATGTACCCTTCCCAAAACGGGTATATCTGATTAGGCATTATGAGAGCAATACGCGTGCGAGTGTAACAGAAGCAGCACACTGACTGGTTTGATCACCTCGCACGCTCCCGTCCTGATGACTCACACCCCAACGTCACAATCTACTTGGAAAATCGTTATCAGAGATCGGAAACAACCCTCCGTAGATAATATCAAAACAATTGTTTGTTTATATGAAGAGCTCCTTTTACAAAGGTGAACATGTCCGAAATAAAAAAAATAGTAGAGTTCTTCTTTTTTTAAACAAATGGGAAAATTTCTCATTGTAATCGTGCAAAATGTAGACTTTTATACCAAACAAATTAAAAAATATTAGGTGATAAAAGTTTTAAGCATCTCATGAAAAAAGTATTGAAGCGGAAATGTTCAGTTTAAAAAATCTCATATATTTTGGATTTTTGTAGTTAGTTGGACGTTTTGATTTGGACCTTACCTGTAGAAATGCTCTGTTCAGGTAGTAGTCAGTCACATGGCAAATTGTGTTATATCTGGATGAAACATGCCGCAGTGTTCTATTGGTCAAGAATTTTGCAGTTAATAACAAGTTAGAGTAAAAAAAAAAAAAAGCAGAGTGATGTTAGGTTAAGTTGCTCTATTATTGGAAGGAACAATGCTATAATTTTTGAGGTAGCTGACTTTAATAAGAGAAACCTGTAATTTGGAAGTTGCAACTGGAAGTTCTTAAATCTTGTGTTCGTAAATTACAAAATTCGTCCATATTATGAAAGAATTCTCTGTTTTCACGATATTGGCTTATTAGAGATGGGTTACGTTAAAAAAAATAAACATTAGACTACGGGCCACGTTTGTTATTATCTTGCAATTTTTTTTTTTTAGTTCATGCGTTTTCAATAGGCTCTCACGGTACTTCCAACAAATTATAGAGGAAGTAGGGGTGTCAAAACTAACAGGAAAAGTTCGTCACGCAGGAAATGCGTACAATAAACGAATCTCAAGTCGAATTTACTAACAGTTTTTGGTGTTTTTTGGAATATATTTTTATTTTGTTATTTAAATTGTATGTATCCAGTTTAGTTGTGAAAAAAAACATGCATGGCGACTGCTAGAGCGATTTTTAAATTTCGGTTTTTAGTTAAGCTCCCACAATTAAAGGAGACTTCCAATGATTTTTGGAGAATACACTTCTTGCTTTTAATAGCATATACCCTTCATGTCTGTAGACCTTTCAGAACATCCGTTCTATCTTCAGTAGTTCAGGACGACGGATGTTACCTAAGAAGGTATATTTTAACTTATTTTATTTTATGACTATCCACCTCAACGGTTTTAACAATGAATTTTATTAGTATTGAGCATATAGGCCTACCATAGAGAGTTTCGTTGCGAAAAATATTAAAATGATGTTGATAGAAAAATATATGAACCTTTTTATTATTTTGATGTTTTTGTCTCACGCCTATTGGTCTGATTTTGCTGGTTAACGAAATCTATCTTACTTTTCTTAAGTGATTGCTAGGTCTGTGAATGCCGAGGTTGGTTCCAAAAAAAATAGCTTCCAACAAAGCCTTGAGATATGCTAGTATATATATATATATATATATCTTTCTCTATCTATCTTTCTCTATCTATCTATCTATCTATCTATCTATCTGTGTGTGTGTGTTTGTGTAAATTTTTCTCGTGGTGAATTTCAGTAAGCGAATAAATAGTCCATTCCATTCCATAGTGTTCTGCCAGAGGGAAGGTCTTTCACTGCAATCATAGCATTTTAATGCAATGCTTTGCAGCTTTACTAGGGAATTATATGTGAGTAGCTTCCCGTTGCTTTCCACACCAGTGAAGGATGCTGATGATAATGATGACCGGATGATTTTGGGCCCTAATCTTGCTGACATTTGTCTTACAGGAGAGGAAAAATCCCGAAAGAAACCTCGCCCAGGAGCCTGTCCCGACCGGGAATCAAACCCGGGCCCGCTGCGTGACAAGGTAGCACGCTATCTCGAGACCACAGTGATGGACTCGAATAAATAGGATGGATGAATATTTGTAAAAAAATATTAAAAAATCACTATTTCAACATTAAAATCTTTATTTCGCAATTCTCTAAATGTATACAACGACCTACGTTATATAGCCTACAAGAAGCTTAAATAAGTTGAGATTAATATAAAGAGATATAAGCCAATTTATAAATTTTTATAAGTAATTTATATCGTAAAGTGTTGTGGATTTAAAGTTAGTTAAGAATTTAAATATGTTAACATTTTATTATGTAGGAATATAAAGTTTTTACACCGTTAAATTGACAATACAATATTTTCTCGCGCCAGTTATTTAAATAATCAATTGAGTTGGTGTTGACTTGATGAAAACCCATACTTATTAATTAAATAAAAATAAAACGTAGTTTTATTTGATTTTCATATTTATTATATAATTCAGTGACAGCTGTTTCGGTACTCTGAATTATATAATAAATGTGAAAATCAAATAAAACTACGTTTTATTTTTATTTAATTAATAAGTTATTTAAATGTTCCGGACTGCAAAGAAAATAAATTCATGTCAAACTGTGTTATTATTATACACTATTGTGAAATTTGGTATACATATAAGTTATTTTTACTCGTTTGTCTTTCTATTAATCTAAAAACAATATTAAATAAATGTATCCAATAAGATACATTTTTAATTTAAGGGTAAACTATATATTTTACTATAATGTTTCAGTTAATTAAGTATTAATAATAATAAACAGTTGAAATAAGAGGCGCCTCAACAAAAAGCATCGACTGCTATACGCTTAGCGTTGAATTGCAACGCTAATGATAAAAGACGTTAAGGTGAGTTATTAAGTACAATACTACACCCAAGGAAATAAAGCATCTATCCTACATTCATGAAGGTAATAGTGAAGTGATTCCACTTCGGCCGTTATCAGGTCCTTGGTTAACTAGTAAGTTAAGTCTTCCACCTTTACAGACAATCGGCACGAAATGTTTACCCCATCGTGATGACCGCCTATACGCCCAGAACATAATCTAATTTTCATTTCCGTTAAAGACAGGCTTAACCTCAGGAGAGGTTTAAGATTTAAAAATCTGTACCCATCGGGAATCGAACTTACGTCCTTCTGGCTTGGAGCATATTGGGTTGATCATCCGTGCCCTTTTAAAGGTCTAACATGTTAAACCTCTTTATGTCACAAACAAAGGCTAAATAAATCTAATCTAATCTAAATCTAATCTAAAATATTTTGTTATTTTGAACCACCGACAGGTTGAGATTACTGTAAATAAAAAGTCAGCGACTTTACCCCCTAGAGCCCAGGGGAGGACGATGAGGAATTTTTTCACCATAAAATACAATAGTCAAGAAATCCAGACATGACTCACACTGGAACATGTAGTAAGAGCCTCCATTATGTCCTACATCGGTAATGTTAAACGAGACGTTTAAAACCAAAGGGGTGTAAGTGATCTCTTTTTTCGCAAAAACGAGTTTGTTGCGTAATTAAAATTGTTTTTATCCAATGCCACTAGGTTGTCTTTTATGACATTTCTAGCTTTCTCTCCTGGCATTGGCGGAATTATAATCCATGTCTTAAGTTGGAGCACCTGGAAAGCGGAGTCAAGTTACCCTGATGCTATGATGGGTGATAAATTGTAATAATTAAACGCCAGGAGAGTTCTTAACCTGATAATGGGATATCACAAGAATGATTCCCTTTAAGGAAAAATTCCTATAGTCTGACCGGGAATCGAACCCGGACTTCATGAACTGTAGTCAGAAACGCTGACCGCTAGCTTATGAGACTCTTGAGGAATTTTTATAGATTTTTTTATATATTCAATTCTATGTTCATTAATTTGGTGTATTTGTTATGGTTTAGGTAGCGTAAGCCATTTAAGCGTCCGAAAGCGATTTTTTAGTGCACCTGTTTTTTTTAAGCTTCGGCCCTATATGCCAACTAATTAACTAACTCATTGGCACTATCGAACCAGTAAGTTCATGGCCTAATATTTTCCAATCATTCCCTGTGTATTCTACTTCCCTCAAATAATATGTAATGCTATTCTCCCAGCTCATTCTTGGTCTCCCAACTGGGCGCTTACCCTCTGGTTTTCCTACAAGAAATTTGCATGCACGTCTTTCATTAATGGTAATATGTTATATACGTTTATTGTCCCAAAAAAGTTATCTGAATGATGGGGGGGGATTCAAATCGGTCAAGTAGTTTTTACAGACAAACAGATTTACACTCGTTTTTATATATAAAGATTAGTGACAAAGGACATTCTGAAGGAACTTTGCTCACTCCTGAATTCTCGTGGTCGTTAAATCCGAGAACACGTGGTTCAAAGGTTTAATTATAATTGGAGGGACCAAGAACCTATTAGACGTTTATAGTAGTCAAATGTAAGGCGCACGATTTCGTTTCTCAGTGTGAACCAAGATATTCTGGAATATGGTCTCAGGCGGCTTGGTTAGTGGAGCTCTGGGAGGGGTGGGGGCTAGTAAAGAAATCGTGAAACGCCTCATGCACAATTCGTGCAACAATTAGAATTTCCCCTCGCCCCTCTGCCGTTATCTACTGAGCCAAGTAATGTGTGTTCAAACAAGGACAGAGTTTCTGTAACGACGAACATGTAAAATATTTTAATTCATGGTCATTTACTTTCAATTTTGATTATGTCATTTATTGTATTACCATATTTTTTATTTATTCACATTTATAGTCGCTTTAACATCTAAAGTCATATCACGTTTAAAAACTCCGAAAAGTCTTGTTACAGCTTACCGGTATAGTTGTCTACTTGTTTATTAATTCCATTAAGTTTAATTATTTTGTGAATATATTTTTATATTTTATTAAATTGACATTATTATTATTATTATTATTATTATTATTATTATTCGGTACTAAAAGTAGAGGACTTAAACACAACAATAGTGAAATGCAAAACAGTATGACTGAGAATAGAATACCAAAAGCAGCATACAACTATTCACCACGAGGAAGAAGAAGTTTGAAAAGACCAAAGAAAAGATGGAAACAGCAGCAATTTGGAGCCGAACAGGCTAGTAAATAAGCCTAAACCATGACGAAGAAGATTATTATGAGGTACCATATCTATCATCATCAAATATGTATATTATAGTTGCTACAAGAAGTCTCATTGAGGTAAAGTGCTAACCACAATATCACTCGTTGACATATGTAGGGAAATAACGATAACTAAATTAGCCTGGTTAAGAATCTCCCGCTAGGGAGTACCCATGACCCCACGCGGGAGGTATGGGAGATATATAAGGGTATATATATATAGCCCTATATATATATATTGTTACGCTTATTTCCCTACAGATGTCAACAGTAACATGTAGTTAGCACATCGCCTCATTTGAGGCATCTAGTAGGCAACGAAAGTATTACTTGGATGGATGAAGGTCAGTTAAATTTTGCACATAGGCCTTTTTATTCAGGTTTGCGGTTCTTTAACCAGCTTAAAAATCTTTAGACTCGCGACCCACGGCTTAGAGTCCCTCCCGGAGGATTTGTATAGCCTAATTGATTTTTCCATCCTAAAATGCCATCGACTCCGGCCGAGTTTGAATTCGCGACCCTCGGGAATAGAGGCAAGGAACGTGACCACTAGACTACCACGGCCGACACACACACACTTTTTTTTTCTACCGTTGTGATCTAGTATTAGCATCATTGCCTCAGATGTAACGAAAACGGGTTCGATCCCCGTACAGGAAAACTTATCGTGGGTGACGATTTTTTCGGATTTTCCTCACCTGTAAGACAGTATCAGGAAAATTTAGGGCCCAATAGTCTACGAACACCATCTGACTATCAGAGTTACCCATATCATATTTGTCTTTGTCAGTAACATATGATTGGCTTGTCATTCTTAAATGGGAGTGTTATCTCGGAGGTGTACAAGCGTTAAGTGGTCACTAATTAGGATAGACCCTTCATTCCTTGTATGGTAAAAATATGTATGTGTGATGTAGTTAAAAATCCTCTACTGACAGGTCGTAAGACTGGGTGACATGGGGATGTAAACGTGCCTATAAATGACTAGTTTAAAACTATAGAAATAACACTGAGCAACAAAAAAAAAGAAACTTCTTTTGCCTCAGAAAGAAAATATGTGATTCTGATAGTATTTTTTCTCCTGAATTCGAATATGATATCGGTTTTTCTCCATCACGCAAGGTTTCCGAGAGGCAGACATTTATAATTTCAAACACTTCAATATTTTCTACATTCGTAACTACACAATATTCGAACATTCGGACTCACCTAGAAAGTAAGAAATGACGATTTTCTGCCTGTGGAGCACCCCTCTTGATGGTCCAACAATAATCGGCTAGCATATTAGGATTCCATTGCCTTGATATATCTTTTCCATAGCTGAAATCTGCTGATGAAAGTGTTCCCCGTTTTATTTTAAAATGGATTAATGGACGAAAAAACGTTTATTAAAAAATATATTATTAAATCCGTTAATTGAAAATGAAATAAAAAAACTGTGGGTGATGGAGAAATTCCGAATACATTTTTAAAAACGCGATAAAAAACTGCTTTAAGTACAACTATTGGTACTCATGAGACAGAAATCATGTTGACCAGTGTAATTAACATACATCCAATACTGACTCTATTTCTAGAAAAAATACACTACTAGGCCCATATTTGGATGTGATTATGAATATTTGGTTAAACATTTCACATTGACGCACAATTCTCGGAGATTCGGTATAAAAGATAAAAGAACGTTGCAGGCTGGTAGTTTTAGAGGAAGGATGAAATCTATTAAACAATGTGGACCGTGAGTGATTCACTTTACATCCGGTGAACAGACCGTAAAAAAAGTTACGAAACATTTTTCAGAGCGGGTGGTATTACTTTTATTTTATCTGCGAGACAATGGAAGTGATTTCCAGTGGCATCTTCACATTAGTAACAACAGAACTATGTAGGTCGTATTAGTAACTGATTGTTCTAAATTATAATGGGTACCAAATTGCTGGTCTCCCCAATACAATCCCGAGAACTTAATGTTATGTTTTTCTTATTCTTACGTATGAAGTTAAGATAATTTCTTAAAAAACAAGCTTCCTTTTTTTTCACGAGAACTTACAAAGAATGCATGTCTATTAATATCTCATACCCTCCATGGTATCTACACCTTGTCGTGGTGTAATGGTTTTGCGTGCTTAAATGACCCCGAGAGCTATGCCGGCGGTAGTATTGCTGCCGAAAGAATAACCGATGCCGGGCAGATCGAAGGTGATGAGCCAGACAAGAAAAGTACCATGGTCGAAAGAGTGACGATCTTCCACTGTGAAAATACAACCGCCCAGAAACAAGAATATGGGTTCCAAAACTGTTGTTCTCTCAGTTATATTATATGGATGCGAAATATGGACTTTTACTTTAAGTTGGGGGGGGGGAGAGAAAAGATAACAAGTATCTGAGAATAAAGTTCTTAGGCATTTTTTGAACCAAAGAGATATGAAATATCAGGTTAATGGAGATTTTATAAAAGTGAGCTATATGATCTTTATAGGAAACAAGAAGTAAAGTTAAGTCTCGTAGACTGCGTTGGGCAGGACATGTTGCATGAATGGGGCATGAAAAGAAGGACATTGAAGCTTCTTGTAAGGAAACCAGAGGAAAACCGCCCATTTATTGGCCAAGAATAAGGTGGGTGTATAACATTAACCATGATTTTAGGAAAGGAGATTATACAGGGGATGATTGGAAAATATTAGATCAGGATAGGGATCCATGGAGAGCTTATATTCGCGCAGCTATGAACCTATGGGTTCAATAGTGTCAGTGAGTTAGTTATTAATATTTCATCACATTGCCGTCGTTTAACTTCTCATATTTAAGGTATGTTTACATGTTCCACGTCACTCGGGCCTTAGAGTGGCACGACCTATCGGGAGAAAAATTTAAATTATAGATCACATACAAACATTTTGACCCACAAGGACATGGAGGGCTTTCCCGGATGAGTGATCAGGGCTTCTTCGGAGACATCACGGACATATCAGGTGAAATACACCATATGAGTGTGATGATCGGTTACAGTTTGGTCGTTAGAACTTCTTGAAATTTATCTGAAAATCTCCAAAATAGAAACCATCACCTAGGGAACGTTTCCCGACTGGGGAATCAACCAGGCCCGAATGCGTACGGGGCAGCGAAGCTATGGGTCCAAGAAGTATGAAATGGAATGAGAACAAGAGGACTGGAGGACATGGAGTGGATGGATGGGAACGAGTGGAGAAGGAAAATAAATCTTAAGGCATAGAAATATGTAGGAGCATTGAAAAATCTGTATATAAATAAATTAATTAACCATTTTTGAAATGGACGTTTTGAATATTTTTATTTTTATCTTGTACCTGTGTTAATATAGCCTACTTTCTCATAGATTGCTAATTTGCATTAAAATATATTATATCGCATGTTAAATAGCTTTTTGAAGTCCCATATTAAAATGTAGGCATTTTCAACACATCGTCTAGGCTTTACCAGGCACTCTATAAGGAAGCCGCGGAAGTAGTTTTAGACTGTAGAGGATAGGGATGCCTAGAAGTTAAGAGGATTGAAAACCACTGTCCTATATCATTGTTGAAAAAAACTGTAAACAGAAGAACGAGTTACACTATTTTATGCAATCTGTATGTCAGTCTGAACAACAAAACAACGTAATGCGACGTGAGAATTCTCCATGGCTTTATGGATCAATGCCCATATGCGAGCCAACTACAGTCCGTAACGTAAAAAGGAGCCGTGGTTTTGCTTTTAAAGAAATTTCACTTCATATTATGCTTCATAAGTTGATATTTTTCATAACCGTTGAAAAAAAAAATGTCCTGTATCGTAGAAATTACGTAATAATGTTAATACAAATTCTGTCGCACAGGAACTGCGTAAACTAACCGAATTCTTCAGTTAGTCGAGTTTATGATCTGATATTGCCTGTTTACGGAATATATCTTTCATTTGGTAATTTCATCGCATGTATTCAGTTTTAGTTGCAAGGAAAAGAAAATTATCGTTAAAGCTATGTTTTTTAAATTATGGCTATCGGGATAATCCTCCCTTCTAATTATCGTATTTTCCTGAGCTTCCGTACACGACTTTCATTCCCCATTCTTGCCACATGTCCTGCCCATCGCAGTCTACGAGACTTAACTGTTATTATTATATCTGGCTTCCTTTAAAGACCATGTAATTCACTGTTACGTAGTCTTCTGCATTCACCTGTCTATTCATCTTTCTTGGGGGCACGCCGTAGCGTAGTGGTTAAGGCACTGCGCTACAAAGCCGGAAGGTTCGAGTCCCGGTGGGATCAGGATTTTTAAACTGATCCAAACCTTCTGGCGGCACTATGGCTCTGGGGTCGACTCAGCCTCTAACGTAAATGAGTACCGGACGCTTGTTCTGGGATAAAGGCGGCCGTCATGCAGAGCTGACAATCCGGATGACATCAAGTGCCGATTTTCTAGAAAAAGTGGAAGCCTCAACCTCGTACTAGCCCAAGGACCTCCTGAAGCCTGTAGTGGGATCACTTGACGTTACTTTTATTCATATCTCTTTGATCCAACAATTTTCCTAAGAACATATTCTCAAATACTCGTATCTCCTTTCCTCCCTTAAAGTAAGAAAACCACGATACATTTTAGCGAATTACAAAGCTCTCCACACATCCCTATCCTGAGCTTATGTCCCCGCTAGCATGAACCTACGGGTTCAATTGTGCCAGTGATTGAGTGAGTTAGTTAGTTAGTATTGTCGTTCTGCTTTTAAAGAAATTTCTATTGACATAATGCTTGAGAAGTTGATTTTGTTCATAAACGTTACAAAAAAACCTTCTAAGAAATAATGCAAAAAAAGTTGATAAAAATAATATTTTTACTGGAATATTTTTGTGCCATTTGAAGCATGAACAACTTAGTGACAATACATTACTTGAATAATATTGATGAATTAAATGGAGTGTTAAGTTAAATACAAGCCACAGAAATTAATGCGGTTCCGATTGGAGTGACAAAATATCCATTTAATAATAGTTTTTACAGTTATTTCATCAACACAACATTGCTTTCTATAAGGAGAATTTGTATAAATGTTCGATTTTGTAATATAGAAAACTTTGATATTTAAATAGATTAGTTTTCCCACTTAGGTTGTGTAGGGATAATGTGATCGCCTCAGATACCAACTTTATAGATGAAATTGTTAACCTTTCAATTACATACAAATCATTGCACATCAGTTAAAATGGAATCATCAACACCAGACTCACACAAACACACACACTTTGTGACACTAAAGTCCTTTTACAACTTTGGCCGCTTAATAAAAATAATAATAATAATAATAATAATAATAATAATAATAATAATAATAATAATAATAATAATAATAATAATAATAATAATAATAATGATGATAATAATAATTACTCTTAATTTAAGGGATGAAAGGAGATAACGAGTATTTGAGAATAAAGTTCCTACGAAAAGTTTAGGACCAAAGAGAGATGAACAGACAGGTGAATGGAGAAGACTACATAATAACAATAAACTACATGGTCTTTATAGGAAGCCATATATAATAAGAACAGTTAAGTCTCGTAGACTGCGATGGGCAGGACATGTTGCACGTATGGGGAATGAAAGACGTACATGGAAGCTTCTTGTATGAAAACCGGAGGGAAAACGCCCAGGTGGTAGACAATAATGAGGTGGGAGAATTACATTAACTATGATTTTAGGGAAGTATATTATACAGGGGATGATTGGAAAACACTGGCTCAGGATAGGGATGTTTGGAGAGCTTATGGCCGCGCGGCCATGCACCTATGGGTTCGATAGTGTGGGTGATGGAGGAATTCCGAATACATATTTGAAAACACGATTGAAAACTCCATTAACTATTGGTACTCATGAGACAAAAATCATATTGACCAGTGTTATAGGCCTGATAGCCTTGCTATCGAAGCGTGTTGAATATTTTAACATTTTAGTTTGGTGATTTGGGTTTTATTGACAATGTGTAATACAATTTTTATCATCAAAAAAATCATATTTATTAATATACTAATATTTCTTTAAACTCTATTGTAAAAAATTAGACACGGAATTTGACGATCACCTGGAGTATATTTAATTCGTGTTCCGATCAACCGAGTGCCTGATGCACAAGAGTATGATAGGATATAGGTCGAATGAATTAATGCGAAAAACATCCCCTCCATGACAGACGTTTTCTTGTATGTGTGTATACCGCTGCATGAAACAAGTACAAAGAGTGATAGGCCTATCTATAATGGACGAACATATTCTGTACCTAAGACTGTAAAATCGTTGAAATAATGGTACTAGATAGTAATTATAGGTTTAAATTTACGTGGCAAATTATTGTAATACATGTCGACAATGCACTTCTATTGTTCGCGTGCTTTACTTATAATAGATCCAAGGTTCGAAACTGGAGGCACTCCAACCGACCAGTCAAATTTCACATTATTTCTACTAATTTCTAGAAATTAAAATAGGAATTATACATGACCATGGCAGCCAACCTTTAGTCTTTCTCTTTCTAAAATTACAGTTACTAAATCATATAGTTTGAAAGTGTTAATGGGATTTCATGATATATGTACAATGAAGAGAAAGCAACATACGTATCCTATAAGTTGATGCATATATTTTTTTTTAATTAAGTATGTAATTACACAAAAATAATTAGATTTTAAAGGTTCAAAGAAATATGAAACCACATTGATCTCGAAGGTTATTGCAAATGTTAAACCCTGAATATAAAGACTGTCATTTTAAATAATGGCAATAAATGAAATAATTCAGGTTACATTAGAACATTCTCAAATTTAGGATCGCGAATACCAACAGAGATGTAAAGAAGGTCGTGAAATAAAAATGTATAGAATCATATTTTCATCTGTGTAATAATAATAATTATATCAGCAATAATAGGCCTATATGGTATATTACATTCGTTTACTATTATTGTTATTATTATGCCTATTATATAGAAGAAGTTAAGACTAATTTCTGAATTTGTTACTGCATGAACTCTGACAACAACAACAATAATAATAATAATAATAATAATAATAATAATAATAATAATAATAATCTTTAAGGGAGGAAAGGAGATTACGAGTGTTTGAGAATAAAGTTCTTAGGAAAATTTTTGGACCAAAGAAAGATGAACAGACAGGTGAATGGAGAAGACTGCATAACACTGAATTTCATGGTCTTTATAGGAAGCCAGATATAATGAGAACAGTTAAGTCACGTATACTGCGATGGACAGGACATGTGGCACGAATGGAGAATGAAAAACGTGCATGGAAGCTTCTTGTAGGAAAACCAGAGGAGAAACGCCCAGTTCGTAGACCAAGAATAAGGTGGGAGATTAACATTAACTATGATTTGAGGGAAGTATATATAGGGGATGAGAATAGGAATATAATAGTAGGAATAGTAGGATTATTGGAAAACATTGGCTCTGGATAGAGATATATGGAGAGATCATGTCCGCACTGCCATGAACCTACGGGTTCGATAGTGCCAGTGAGTTAATTATTATTATTATTATTTATTTATTTATTTATTTATTTATTTACTGGCACCATCGCGCGGTTATAGGCTCTCCATACATTCCTATTAGCTGATATTTTCCAGTCATTCTCTGTATATTGTAACTTCCTCAAATCATGGTTAATTTCTGCAACTTAATTGTTAGTCTATATACTGGGTGCTTTCCGTCTGGCTTCCCCACATGTAGGTTCAGTACCTTTTTTCCATTCCCCATTTATGTCACATATCATCCGTCACAGTCATGGTGACTTAACTTTTGTCATTACATTCGGTTTTACAAAAGACAATTAGTGGATTTCTCAATCCAAGTCTAAACCACGACCGCGGTTTTTTTAATTGTTTCCATAACAACCATAAAAACTGAAAATTTACGTCTGTTAATTACAAAAGCAAATGTCTGAATCATGTCTATGGTTTAATAACACTTTCTGTGAATTTTCAGTCATTTTTATAGGAGTTATGGTAACAATAAAAAAATTGGAAAACCAGGGTCGTGGTTTAGATTTAGGTTGAGAAATCCACCCTATATATACCAGATACCAGTCTGTTAGTCTCTGTATGGTCCAAGATACCAGTCTGTTAGTCTCTGTATGGTCCAAGAGTTTTTCTTAATTTTTTCTGTTCTCTTAAAGTAAGAACCATGTTTTGCAACTACACAGTATATCTGGATTAACTTATTGTTGTATTTCGGTCCTAATGGATTAGTAATTAGCATCCTCACTTTACTAAATAATATAACTGTAGTCATTTAATAATTCAATTCACACTTTCGGTAATTTTTTTTTGGTAAATACTTTTAAAAGTCGTCGTTGAGCTATGTAAAACGTTAAAATATTAAAATATGTACCTGAAATATCAGTCGTGTAAATTTTACAATATAAAAATTGAATACCCGAAATCTCAGTCTTCAACTTTGGATATATTTTTTTAATGTCCCAGGTTGTCCTTTTGGACATTTCTGGTGTTCTCTCCTGGCATTAATGTAATTGTAACCCACTTCTGAGATTGGGACGCCTGGAAGGCGAGGTTACGTTGTCCCGATGATATGATAGGTCATGATACTGATAGTGGTGCGCCAGGAGAGTCCTTAATCCTAAGCTTAATCTAAAATGAATACCAATGATGATTGCGATGACCAGATGATGTTCAGGGACCGTTTGGGCCTTAAAGTTTCCTGACGTTTGTCTTACAGGTGAGAAAAATCCCGATGAAACCTCACCCAGTAAAATGTCCCGACCGGGGATCGAACCCGGGCCCGCTGCGTGATAAAGCAGCACGCTACCTCGAGACCACAGCGGTGGATAGGATGTGGACTACTTTCGGAACATCTCAACTTTGGAATAAGAAAGTGCAGTGGGGTCAGGATTTTTAAACTGAACCAAACCTTCTGGCGACACTATGGTCCTAGGGTCGACTCAGCCTCTAATGGAAATGAGTACCAGACGCTTGTTCTGGGGGATAAAGACGGCCGTCACACAGGGCTGACAACCCGGATGACTAAAGTGCCGATTGTCCAGAAAAATGGGAGCCTTAACCTCCTACTATCCCAAGGGCCTCCTGAGGCCTGTAGTGGGATACCTTTACTTTTATATGCATATGTTCCGAAAGTACTCACATCCTATATCCAAAGTTGAAGAAGACTGATATCTCAGTTATTCTATTTGTATATTATAAATTTTACATAGTAACGTCAACGGTGTTTCGTCATGAATTTCAAAAGTATCGATATCAGCCGTGTTCAAAAATTCGAATTCATTAAAATAGTGAAGGTTAGGTTGCCTACCTTCATGCTGAAGATGGAACAAAAAGTTCTGAAATCCTTCACTATTTCAATTCAATTTAATTTTGTTGAGGACAACAGGTATTACAGGTACAAATTTTAATATTTAAACTTTTTTTATTTTTTGACATTTCCAAAATACCGGTGCCACGGGATAGCAAATAAAAACAAATATAATGGGGCATGAAATGGTTATAGAACGCATGTGAATTTTGAATGCTGGATATTTCCTCTTATTTATGTTTTTTTCTTCTTGTTAAAAAGTAGTATATTATCATATTACTGTCATCATCTTGATACACGTTTACACGGTCCATTAACCTTTCATTGATGCTGTATATCTAGGGCGCAATTGGGTGTAGAGTTTGTGAGCTCTAAATTGAGATATCCGTTAAGCGACACTTGTAACTTAAACTGTACAAACCGTCATGGCGTATTACATTATTTAACAACCTCCACCAGATAAATCTACTATCTTTCTATGGAAAATGATCCATTTCTATAATTCACGAAACCGTTATAATCTCCTTGTATTGATAAATGTTCTGGGAATAATTATGATTGTTATGAAATTTGCATATGAAATTTGTTTTGATGGTTCTGATTCTTTCGAGATACTTTATTATCGTAAGAAATCAACAAATGTCGGAAGAAAGGAATAAAATCTCATCCCTTCTTTACTTTATGAAATATGTAATTTTACTTAATCATTATTATCACAAAAAACGAAGTTAATATATCCGTAAAGAACTATAAATATTCAGTTTGACAGATATAATAGAAGAGTATAGGAGGAAATGGTATGAACATGTCTACAGAATGTAGTATACCAAGTGATTGCCTAGGTAAAGTCTGAAGTGTCAACCAAGAGGAGGAAAAAGAGATCGGGGACGCCCAAGGAAAGAGATGGACACAGCAGCTATAATACTTGGAGCCGGAACGAACCAAAAATGTTCAATCCCTGCAAGAAGAAGAAGAAGAAGATTATGATTATTATTATTATTATTATTATTATTATTATTATTATCACCACCATAGACACAGATGATACTATTAGTTCGTTTTGAGCTGTAGCCGCAGACAAAATTTTTCTCCATTCATTTGTGTCCAACATCTTCCATCTCCATAGTCCTACACCAATCTTATTAAGATCTTCTACTATTCCAAGCATCGCAGCTTCCGTCTACCTATTGTTATTCCGAGTTTGATAGTGTGAGTTTTTAAATAGTATTGTCCTCTTTCATAATGATAATATGGCCAACCCAATATAATATGGCTACTTTTTTTAAACTCAATGCCAGAGGTTGTGAATAAAGAAAACATTTCATAAATGTATTTTTCCCCCATTTTAAATTTTCAGAGTTATGGTAATTAAAAATACAAGTAAGTAAGTTTATGATCCCATATCGTATCCAATATCCTTTCAAACAGGGTATGTTATTTTTACCCTTACTTTCAGATTTCATATATAGCACTACGACATAAACATCAAAGAACTATTAATTATATTTCAAGATAGTTTGTTAGTAATTTCAAATATTGCTGTACACAGTTTGTTTTATATTACACATACAGTAAGAGGGATAACCATTGTATATAATTAAAATATAATTGGAGTTTAATTGATAACACAGGTCAACATGATTTTTGTCTCATGAGTATCAATAGTTGTACTTAATACCATTTTTTATCGTGTTTTCAAATATGTATTCCGAATTTCTCCATCACTCACAGTTTTTTATTTCAATTTCAATTAATGGATTTAAATAATTATTTTTTAATAAACGTTATTTCGTCCATTTGTCCATTGTGAAATAAAACCAAATGAGCTAACTCAGGAGATTTCAGCTATGGAAAAGAGATATCAAGGCAAATGGAATCGTAATATGCTGGCCGATTATTGTTGGACCATCAAGAGGGATGCTCCACAGGCGAAATATAGCAGAAAATCGTAATTTCTTACTTTCTAGGTGAGTCCGAATGTTCGAATATTGTGTAGTTACGAATGTAGAAAATATTAAAGTGTTTGAAATTACAAATTCCTGTCTCTCGGAAACCTTGCGTGATGGAGAAAACCAGATATCATAGGCTATTTGAATTCAGGAGAAAAAATACTATCAGAATCACATAGGCTATTTTTCTTTCTGAGAAAAAAAAAGTTTGTTTTTTTGTTGCTCAGTGTAATATGTAATACAATTTTATCACCAAGAAGATCCTACTTATTAATATAGTTTATGTTGTGTTTGGACTGCGTCATAATTTATGGTTATTTATAATTTAAATAATTTTTTTCTTGTACACATATGTAGGGGAAAGAAAATAACTAAGGTTTAAAAATAAAGGTCCTAGGAAGAAAGAAAGACGAAAAGACAAGTGAATGGAGAAAACTGTTTTCCTATAAACAAGTTCCATAAGAACTAATGACAATTTCGATTAATAACTTATTTCGGTATACTCTTTCTCTGAATACGTTATGTAGGCATAATATCAGTTTGCTGATATAGATATGACTTATGAATGAGATGCATTCAGAACTCGCTAAAATACCCTGAATCTCATTGTATCACTAATACAAAAGTTAAAGTTTCCGGGTGTTGCAGAAAGTAGATTAATGTGATTATACAGGCCAAATTTCGGGTGGTGAATGATAGCATTTTGTAATAGGTTGTACCTGAAACAACCTGTTGGTGTGAATTTTTCACTGTCAGTTTACTTATATGTAGCATTTTAACGACTTACAAAGTACTTGCCGTAAAAATTAGAGTTTATCAGATCTCCAAAATTGGAAAGGTCACTGAACGTGTTTTCGTTTTATTTGCCGATTTTTTATAGTGACAGAAAAAAATGGTTTCTTCGGCACACATTAAGCCATGTCATGTCAAGAAAGATTCCTTCAAACAATACATATGTGGTTGCATTAAAATATTTAAACAGGATAAGAAATTAAAGTGGATTGCACAACCGAAGTTTAAGTCACGAACCTAGTTTTTCATGTTTTTAATGTTTCCATAAAAATCATAAAAGTGAAAATATACAGCTGTTAATTGCAAAAAACAAATGTCTGAATCATACATGGTTTCATTATTATTATTTTTTTTTAATTTTAAGTTATTTTGTAATTGTTACGGAAATAATAAAACATATAAAAACCGGGTCGTGGTCTAGACTTCGGTAGTGCAATCCACTCAGTGGCCGGCACCGTAACCGAACAATTTAAGCCTTGACGCAGAGCTCCGAAATTTGCAGTGGTTTCAGTTTCCCTATTTTATTATAGAATTTTGGCCAGTGTACGAGTAAGACCAGTGCCCACCCAGCATCCGAGAAATTTGGATAACTTCAGAAAATAGCTGCTTCACGCTTTAAAAAACCGCTATGACTGGGAGATCCCACACATGTTCACCACGTGTTCATCCCCTATATTGGATGGATGGATCGTCCTTCTCTGTGATATGGATGGAGGCCAGCAATCGGCTGGTAAGCCAAGGGCCTTCTTGGCATGTCGCGTCATGTATAAAGAAACAAATGCCATACAATAATTGAAAAAAGTTTAAAGCTGAGAAAGACTTACTAATTTATAAAAAAAGAAAAGTATAAATAATAGGCCTAGAGCAGGAAGTGTGGAAAGCAACGGGAAGCTACCACACCTGTAATTCCCTAGTAAAGCTGCAAAGTATAGCGTAAAAATGCTGTGATTGCAGTGAAAGACCTGCCCTAGGGCAGAATTACTATGGATGGAGAGTAGGAAGTAGATTATACAGGTAATGATTCGAAAAGATTAGCTCAGGATAGGGATGTATGAAAAGATTATGTCTGCGTGGCAATGAACATATGGGTTCGATAGTGCAAGTGAATTAGTTAATTAGTTACTTAGTTAGTTAGTAGGCCTGTAGTTACGTTGGACGGACATTGAACGATAGGCTAGTATTTAATAAAAGTTTCGGAAACTTGATGAAAAGGAAAAATACCGAAACGAAAGCGAGAAAATGGCGCAAAAACCAAATTAAGAATGACGTAGAGAGTCGACCCGGTAGACATTCTTGCCTCAGATTCAGAGTTTCGCGGTTCCAAACCGGTCCGAGTTCGATGTACAGTATTTCTAAGGGCGTGTTCATTTTGATAGATATCCAGAGGGAACAAGATCAAGGTGTTGACCGAGATCAAGATGGCAGGATCTGCAGAGAGCAAAAATGTGAAATTGGAGACAGCTGTCGAGGGACAGGGATGAATGGAGGAGAGCCGTAGAAGAAGCGAGGGCCCACTTGGGCTGTTGAGCCTAATTAAGAAGAAGAACAATCCTTAGTATAGCTTGTTTGAGAAAAAAAGTGAAGCCGTGAAATCCCTTGTCATAGATTTACGGAACGTAAGAGAACCTCAAGTATGAAATTAGAATTATAAAATAATTAAAAAAATTAATGGACAGTCCTGTTGAAAACAAGGTATTTAAATAGCATAATGAAACAATTTCTAAAAATGTGTATGTGAAAATTTACATTTTTGACACAGAACATAATTTGTGGGTCTTTCACGCCTGTTATGAGATGGACTGGTTTAAGGAGCATCTTTAATTAAACTCAACTGGTGTCCGACGTAATGCCTCTATCATTGAAGAGTTGTTTATACACGGATGCCGCTCACAACCATAACAAGAGCAAATGGAATTAAACGAAAAGAAATTGTCAATTCCAATATATGGAATAGCGGATAATAGATTAGTAATAACTGTCGCTCCTCAGAAAGATATTTGCCCTCATGGAAGTACATATCCTATAAATGCTGCAGCTATGGTTAAAAATAGGATTAAAAACACCTACTGATCAAGTGTATAAAAATTTAAAGGATCCGTAATATATCCCTCGTCCAATGGTGAAATGACTTTTTTTTTGGAGAGAAAAAATACTGCCCTGGCTCTCATTCGCTTATGAATTGACAGAGATGCGAACTCAGGAGCTACAGATGAAGGACGAGTTAATATCCACTTACGACACGGAATGGGCCTAATAGAGAAATGACAAAAATTGGACAGAGACTGTAGAACCTATTGGACTAACTCACTGGCACTATCAAGTTCGTAGGTTCATGGCACCGCGGATAAAAGCTCACCATACATCCCTACCCGGAGTGAATTTTCTCCAATTATCCTCCCCTGTATAATCTACTTCCCTCATATCGTGGTTAGTGTTATCCCACCTCATTCTTGGTCCATCAACTGGATGTTTTCCCTCTGATTTTCCTACAAGAAGCTTCCATGTATCTATTTCATTACCAATTCGTGCCACATGTCCTGCCCATCTTAGTCTACGAGACTTATCTGTTAATATTATATCTGGTTTCCTATAAAGATCACGTAGCTCGCTGTTATGTAGTCTTCTCCATTCTTTTACTTTTTAATTTCTCTTTGGTTCAAAAATCTTCCTAAGAACTTTATTCGCAAATATTCTTAATATTTTCTCCTCCTTTAAAGTAAAGAGTTTATGTTTCGCATCCATATAATATAACTGGGAGAATAACAATTTTATATATTTTCAGTTTATCAACCAATTGAAAGACCCGTAGGTCTAGAAATATATTGATGCTCAACAAAAATACATACATACCATAGTAATTCTGCCCGAGGGCAGGTCTTTCACTGCAATCTATAGCATTTTCATGCTATGCTTTGCAGCTTTACTAGGGAGTTATAGGTGTGGTAGCTTCCCTTTGCTTTCCACACCGGTGAAGGAGGATGATGATGATCGGATTATTTTCGGGGACCGTTGGGCTCTAAGCTTCCTCACATTTGTCTTCTTACAGGTGAGGAAAAACCCCGAAAGAAAACCTCACCCAGCAGCCTGTCCCTACTGGCTATCGAACCCGGATCCGCTACGTGACAAAGCAGCACATATGCCCTATATACATCATGAAAAAGATAAATAAATAAACGCCTAGACCAGGATTTGAACCCAGGACCTCTATCTTGATACGGGTAGTGCACTAACGTATCAAGTTAGAGATCCTGGGTTCAAATCCCGATTTAGGCGATTATTAGGCCTTCATTGCTAAATGTCAAAGTGTAACATCGAAAAAAATCTGGTTTTTACGTTAATCGTCATTCTAATGTGTAATTTTATGACAATTTTGGTCGAAAAAATCTTAACACTGAGCAACAAAAAATAAACTTTTTTGTGTCTCACAAAGAAAAATATGTGATTCTAATAGTATTTTTTCTCCTGAATTCAAATAGGATATCGGTTTTTCTCCATTACGCAAGGTTTCCGAGAGATAGGCATTTATAATTTCAAACACTTTAATATTTTCTACATTCGTAACTACGCAATATTCGATCATTCGGACTCACGTAGAAAGTAAGAAATGACGATTTTCTGCTATATTTCGCCTGTGGAGCATCCCTCTTGATGGTACAACAATAATCGGCCAGCATATTACGATTCCATTTGCCTTGATATCTCTTTTCCATAGCTGAAATCTCCTGAGTTAGCTCATTTGGTTTTATTTTACAATGGACAAATAATGGACGAAAAAAGTTGTTAACAAATAATTATTTAAATCCATTAATTGGAATTGAAGTAAAAAAAACTGTGGGTGATGAAGAAATTCCGAATACATATTTGAAAACACGATAAAAAACTGCATTAAGTACTATTGGTACTCATGAGACTAAAATCATGTTGACCAGTGTTATTTTTAAGGAACTTTTAATTTTTTTAATGTTTGTCTGCAGGGAATAATGTTAGGGTAGAAGGATGTACATTATGTATCACCATTTTTTATGATCTTGATTTTAACAAATGGACAGCGTTGTGTAAATTTAAAGCTTGTGAGTTGTTAGAACTTAGATCGTTGTCAGTCCTCACACCCTTCGCATATAGGGACAGCTAGATGACCTCTCACGAAGAGTAAATTCCACACTATTTTCGATAGGACTGGAAGAAAAAAAGAAAACCTGTTTTAAAATTCGTTGTTTCGCAGGTACAAGAGCCGTGACAATCCGTCTTCACCTATAGGATGTTATTGTAAGTCACAAAAGGCATTTCGGTGTCAACTAAGGTCGAGGACAATTTCTAACAATATACATGCACTTGTCAGCCAAGTCTTCAGCGGTCAATGACTTCAGCCATTTTTATTAGTATTTAGTATTTATTTAGTTTGAGGGAGTTAAGGCCAGGTGGGCTCTTCTTCTATTCAACTAGACAAACATATTTTACATTATGAGAGAAACAATAATGGAACCTCTTACGAATTTGAAAGTTGCTTAACATCTTGCGATTGAATCCTAAGAAGAACATTTCGTTACAATATTATAATATTATATTTTAATAATAAATAAATTCTTGTATCTTGTATCGATTTAGCCGCTTTTACATTGCCAATAGCAAAAATTAGTAATCAATAATTAGATAATAGAACAGATAGCACATTTTAACTACCTTGGTTCAGATATAACATATAACTAAGATTGGGATACACATATCAAATTAAACCGATATAACATTATGTGCGGCACCATAAGAAGAACCCTCCGAAAGACTCGAAGAGAAATTCAGCTCAGGTTCTATAAAATTATGGCTATTCCTGTTCTTTTGTATGGATCTGAATCTTGGGTTTTTACAAAAAAAATATTTCACGCATTCAATCCACTAAAATTAAATGTTTAAGATCCGTGGAAAGAATGTACACGCATGGATAGATTGCATAATGAATCAATAAGAAATTAACTGGATATAGTTTCAATAGTCGATAAACCATAAGAGCACAAACACCGATGGAAAGAACATTTAGACAGAATGGACAATAAAAGATTACCAAAACGATCAACGAAGGGCTAGTGGTCAACGTTTATGACTATTGTTCGTGAGGTCCCGGGTTCGATTCCCGATTCCTTAAAGGGAATTATTCCTGTAGTTGCCCTTGATCTGTAATTTAGGTTAAGTTTAGTTTAAGAACTCTCCTGGCGCTTCATTATCATTTATCACTAAGGCTAGGATTTTTATGTTTAAAAAGATAAGTTTGCAATGTAGATAGTATATATTATTCAACTGTTTGTGTGTAAAACCAAAAAAAAAAAAAAAAAAAAAAAGACAATCAGAAGTCTAACTTCTCATTATACTATTCAACTGTTGTGTGTAAAACCAAGATAAAAGACAGTCAGAAGTCTAACTGCTCATTATACTATTCAACTGTTTGTGTGTGAAACCAAAACAAAAGACAGAAGTCTAACTTTTATACTATGTTGCAAATCTTACCTTTTAGTACATGAAAATCCTAGCCCTACCAACATATCATCGGGGTAATGTACCTCCGCCTTCAAGCCGCCCCAACTTCAGAAGTGGGTTACAATTAAGCCAATACCAGGAGAGAATACCAGAAATGTCGAAATGACAACCTGGGGCATTGAATAAAAAAATGCCTGGATTCGGCTGATACCTTTTGTGGTAAAAAAAGGGATGTGTGTGATACAAAGTTTAAATAAAATTTCTCTCCCAATAGGACCTGTTACTGTAAGGCCCGTTCGGAGTGAGGCATGTATATTTACTTATAAGGTACGATGGAGAAGAACACAAGAATAAATTATATCTGCCACTGTTGGGTTTGTACCTACTAATATTGTAACCACTGGTTCACGAAGACCGGTAATTTAAACTGGTCTCAATAAAATTTCATTTTTACCTTGTAATTGTTTTTACTACATGCTGACGATGTTGTTATAATGCAAAATACACAAAACTATATAGAATTATCTCTACACTGTTTAAATGAAATAAGTAAAGAGTACGATTTTAAAATATCTATAGAGAAGACAAAAGTAATGACCTTTTTTACGAAATTCGCCCATTAGGTCGAAAATAATAATAGAAAATAAACTTCTATCACAAGTGTTAAATTTAAATTATCTAGGTTGTGAATTGTCTTCTGGATATGGAATAGACGAAAACTTATCAAAATTTCAAATGATATGTGGCACCATTCATAGAACACTAAAATATAAAAGAAGGAAGGATACAAGATTGAAGTTCTACAACACAATGGCGGTACCGGTACTTTTATACGGTAGTGAGTCCAGGGTAACAAATAATAGGATTTCGAGTAGAATACAAAGTGCAGAAATGCCAAAAGATACACATAATTGGACCACATAAGAAATGAAATAAGAAGTGAATTAGAAATATATTCAACAATTGACAGAATTGAACAATACCACGTCCAGAGAATGGAAAAAACAAGATTGCCCAAGATAGCATATCATTATAAACCAAAAGGATTAAGGTATATAGGAAGACCTAGGAAAAGATGGAAGGAATCATTATGAATTCGGAACAGGCAAATTGCCTAATCCTTGAAGTGAAGAGCAATCTTGTAATTTTTGGTTATTTTCTTGTGATGTTGGCAGTACAAACATAGAAAGCGATGGTATCAAATGTGAAGTTACAAAGTTGGCACAACAACGACAGGTGTTATCTTTTGTTAATGGGTATTTGCAGTAATCGCAGATGCGCGTAACAAATGACTCAACATGGATAAATAAACCAAGACATAGTTTATTTTAGAAGCATACGTAGATTAAATTCTATTGAATTATAATATCTGTCTCGTTTTAAAACTGTCAAATGTGTTAAAAATTACAATACATTAAACTCAGAATATAATGTTATCTCTTTAAATACATAGTCATTAGCTATAATTAATATTCTTATTAAACATGACTTTTATTTGAATTTCATTCCTCTACTTATAATGGCGTCTCATCAATTCAAGACTTGTTCGAAAAAAAAGTGTATCTAAAAGTGGAAAATCAAAGAGTATATTATTGCTGAATGGGATATATTATGGCAAAATACTAACAGTGGTATGACAACTCGAGAATTATTTTTCCCAACAATCTATGACAGACAAAAAAGCCCAAATATAGTTCCCAGTTTCATATTAACTCAATTTTTAACCGGACATGGAAAATTTCAGGCATATTTACACAAATTTAAAATATTATCAAATGCAAATTGTAAATGTGGAGAAGATATTCAAACGGTCAAAAATATTCTATTTAATTGTCCAATGTTGTGGTTTGAACGTTATAAACTTGAAATATATTTGAATTTTTTCATTTATATTTGAATTTTGTCATATTCTTAACGACAAAAAATGTTATAAGTACTTCTCTTTTGTAAATAGTGTTTATTCTCAACTATAATTTAATTTGACTCTGTTCATCTTTGTTAAAATATTGTTATATAATTGTCTTCTGTTCTACTGTTTTATGTTAATTTACTTGTTAATGTTACATAATTACAACCTTTATATACCGTAAGGTAAAAAAAGGGGTTTAATCTTTGAATATAATAAAAAAACTATCAATTCCTGGGAAATTATTTTTAAAATTAATACAATAATTGACAATATTGGAACAATTTGGAGAAAATTAAAGACGTTAAAAGAAACAAATTTAATCTTAGAAAAGTAATGACTGATGACAGTATTTTTTTTTGCAAATGTCCCAGGTTGTCTTTCGACATTCCAGGCATGGCGTACTTGTAACCCACTTCTGAGGTTGGGGCGCCTGGAAGGCGGGGTTACGTTGCCCCGATGATATGATGGGTGATGATGATAGTGGTGCGCCAGGAGAGTCCCTAATCCTAAGCTTAACCTAAGATGAATATGAATGATGATGATTGCGATGACCATATGATTTCGGGGACCGTTTGGGCCTTACAGGTTTCCTGACGTTTGTCTTACAGGTGAGGAAAAAATCCGATAGAAACCTCATCCAGAAAAACTGTCGAGACCATTAATGGCAACATGTGATAGTGAAAATTGGACAATGAATAGAACAAATAAAAAACATAATATGTAAATTTTTAAGATCAGTACTGAAATTACCTCATTAGATAAACAGAGAAAAATAGATATTGAAAATATATAAAATTTAAAAAATATATAAAATAAAATAAATAAAACTGGGATCAACATATTTCAAGAATGAAAGAACAACAACCAACAATTTTATTAACCTGTTATTCTCCCAGTTATATTATATGGATGCGAAACATTGACTCTTACTTTAAGGGGGTATTTGAGAATAAAGTTTTTAGGAAAATTTTTGGACCAAAGAGAAGAATGGAGAAGACTTCATAACAATGAGCTACACGATCTTTATAGGAAGCCAAATATAATAAGAACAGTTAAGTCTCGTGGAATGCGATGGGCAGGACATGTGGCATGAATGGGGACTGAAAGAGGTGCTTGGAAGCTTCTAGTGGGAAAATCAGATGGAAAACGACCAGTTGGTAGACCAAGAATAAGGTGTGCGAATAACATTAACGATGATTTGAGGGAAGTAGATTATACAGGAATAGATAAAAAAACATCTCAGGATAGGGATGTATAGAGAGCTTATTCCATGAACTTACGGGTTCGACAATGCCAGTGAGTTAGTTAACTATAGACCAGGGCTGTTAATATGTGTTCATTAGGTGTGAAAAAACGCCCCGCCACTCATATCCAATCCTATGTTGGATAGACTGACAAGGTAGCCACTTGTCAGTTTTTTATTTAATTGGGAGTGCACCTGATGTGGAAAGGAGGTGGAGAATCTCTTCAACGTAGTGAGCAAATTTCACAGACCTGTTATAGATCAATAGGATATCGTCAAGTTGAAAGAGCAAGAAACAGTAGGGACATTATGTTTAAATTAAGTTTATACATTGTGGAAGGAGAAGAATAAAAAAAAATTACCGTTAATTATGTAATCTTCTACAAGTTATGCAGTATACAGTTGGCATATCGTGAGGTTAGAACCATAGCGTTGTCTTATTTTTTTTTTTTTTTTTGAGGGAACGTTTTAGACTTTAGAATTAATATAGAAATAGTTGCGTGCAAAATAATCAGACATTATGAACAATATGGACAAAACGTAACGTTAGTTGTATAAATTACTCTTAAGAACCATTTAATTTAATAAAAACAAGAAATAATGTAGGAAGAAGCTCGCGATATTTCTAAGTATATGACACCATTCACCACTCGATTGAGCTTGGCTGTTAAATAGTATTCCATCTAAAAGAAACATCACACCGAATTGGTTGCTTACCCCCTTATTCGAGGTAAAAAAGCTCTTAGGATGCTCCTAAGATAGTGGGAGGTTAAGGCTCCGCCATTCTATATACAAGACACGATATATTAGCCGGGTCTACATCTCTGTGTGAAGACCGACTTTACCCTCAGAACAAGTGTTTCGAACTCATTTACGTAAGAGGGCGAGTCGACCTCAGGACCTTTGTACCGCCAGAAGGTTTATGCCAGCTTTAAAAATGATTTCATCCCCCGTCTTTTACTTTGGAATACCATTGATTTTGTTTTAATTGTCAAATAACATCTGCTCTTTGCAGCTCATCTTCAGTTTTACATATAATTAACTGGTAATCTGCAAAAAAACATCGTTTTAAGCGTAATATTTGTTACAATACCTACGTTGATTTTAAACATTCATTCTCTAATAAAACCATATATAGTCTGTCCGTAGAATCTGTAGAGAATCTGTTCGAAATAAGCCATCTACGCAGGAGGTGGGCAAAAATGCACGGCCAATGAGGCCGCGGAAGGAAGTGCAGGAGGGAGAATGGATGACGTGGCATTGATCAGTTCGCTCTTGATCTTCAAGCGAGAAAGATGTCTAATAGGGAAGTTGGCGAATTTCTCTGCACATTCCACTGACAGACTGTACATGAATTGTAAACAAAATAGGAGACAAACTACAATCCTGTCCTATACCTTGATTTATACTACCCGTTTGTTACAACTTCTATTTCCAACGTACGCTGTTCGCTCTACCCTTATATGCTCACTTTAGTATTTTAAATAATGATTCGGATATATTTTCGTGTCATGATTTCCCAATTTTTTTGTCCTCTTTATATGGCCAAACGCTTTTTCGTAATCAATAAAAGCTATATGAGTTTCCCAGGTTATATTCTCTTCTTTTTTATATTATCTGCTTAACTGTAAAAAATGGCATCTGCATAAGATCGTCCTTTTCTAAATTCATTTTGTTCTTCCAATAGAAAACGTCTGTAATGGATCGTATTCTTTTACTTAATATTCTCGCATATATTTTATATCCTGTATTTAAATACTTATTGCTCTATAATTTTCACGTCTGTTTCTATAACCTTTTTTAAATATAATTTCTCGGTAAAATTATAAAAAGTAGAAAACCACTGCCTGCTGTCTTAGACACGACATCGCCTTAGCTCTTAAAAGTCTATAAATAACAATTTAAGTAAAAATTAATTAAAATATACTTAATGTAGAGTGTAAAATGTGCACGATTTCATAATGTAGCTTAATTATATATATATATTTTTTCAGGTAAGTGAAAAACCAATTTAATAATTATCCTATCATGTAAGTATCAATATTCTTATTGTGATTTACAAATAATGTAATTATGGCAAAATATATCATATAGAGTCCACCGCTGTGGTCTCGAGGTAGCGTGCTGCCTTGTCACGCAGCGGGACCGGGTTCGATCCCCGGTCGGGGCAGTTTTTCTGGGTGAGGTTTTTATCGGGGTTTTTCCTCACCTGTAAGACAAATGTCAGGAAAACTTTAAGGCCCAAACGGTCCCCGAAATCATATGGCCATCATCCTTATCATCATCATCCTTACCATTATCATTATCATCATCATCCTTCACCGGTGTGGAAAGCAACGGGAAGCTACCACACCTACACAATTCCCTAGTAAAGCTGCAAGCATAGCATGAAAATGCTATGATTGCAGTGAAGGACCTGCCTTCGGGCAGAATTACTATGGATTGATATCATATAGATAGTGTTTACTTTAGGAAAAAATATATAAAATATTTATGATAATTCTGTGTTTGCTGTTTAAAGGGCCGTAAGTACAAAAATGGGCTAAGTGATTTATATTACCGTACATATTTGAATACTAAGAGATATTGTTCTATCCCATTTTTCACAAAATTACAATTTTGGACTTTCAATAATTTAAAATTAATTGTAAATCACAATTGAGGTTATGTAGTACTTTTTTAAATATTAGAACAAGAATCATATGAATCCAATTTAACCCTTAAATTAGCAAAACACAATTTCCTCTGTCAGTTATTTAAAAATTGGCAGACCGCAGTGAAAAAGGAATCTGGTATAACTGTTATTAGGTATATTGTTTAACTGGACACACATTTAAGTGGATTCTTTTAGTTCGTTTTCTTCTTATTTATTTAAAATACTAAATTAATTGAATCAACTGATGTATCCAAAAAGATACATACGAATTTAAGGCTTAATTGAGGACGACTGATACATCAGGTACTTATTTTAATATTTAAAAAAAATTGACTTAACAAATTTTAAGCAACAAACACTAAATTACAGGGTTTTAAGTGTATCCAAGGGTGCACACCAGAGAATGATAAACTGAAGAGTTTCCTGGGGGAAAAAATGTGCGTAAGGATCAATTTCTGGGAAGCTGATTTTAATGTATTAAAATAGATGCAATATTCTCTAATATTTATCCACTCTTCACCAACTTTTTCAGTGTGTGTGTGTGTGTGTGTGTGTGTGTATATATATATATTTTAATCCTGCAGTAATAATGTTTTATGATAACGGAAATGACAATTTGGTTATGTTTCTATATCTAGGAACATTCGTGATTTACCATAAAATGTATGAAACATTGCACTTAATTAATTAATTAATTTTATATCTAATTGTCATTTCTGTAAAAATTATTTAATTATCTTGGTTGTGGATCCATTTTTACGTTATTTCGCGTTAAAAATATTAAACTTTTATCGCATTCCTATCTTTATTGTAGCAATTGTTACATTATAAAATAAAAAATGAAGCATGAGAAATATTTGTTAGAATTTGTCGTGTTTAATATTTATCTTAAATCTGATAAAAATAACAATGTTTGTCATCGAAAAATATTTGGCAATCACACAATATTTTATATAAAATTAAAAAATACTAGCAATTACACTACAGCATGACTTGATCACATTGGTACAGCCGGAGGCTATATGAATATTGTGCCATTTTTACTTGTAACACCTCCTATCAATTTAATCAAATCAAGTTTTTAAAATTATGTAATATTTTCAACAACCAATGGCAATGCAGTTCTGTCATTTATCTTCAAGGCATACTTAAAACGAGTACAGTCATTCTAATCAGCTGTGAGAATAGAAATGACGTAATTTTAATATGTTCCCTTGATATGTTAAAAACTGGCCATCTATGAATTTCTTATGATTTTTGTCTTAGTTCCTACGCATCTGAATCTTGGTCACTGTCACAACTTAATAAACAATGTTATCTGTAATGAAGCCAGATATAATAAGAACAGTCTCGTAGACTGTGAATGAGCACGAATGGGGAATGAAAGACGTGCATGGAAGCTTCTTGTAGGAAAACCAGAGGGAAAACGCACAGTTGGTAGACCAAGAATGAGGTGGGAGAACAACATTAACTATGATTTGAGGGAAGTAGATTATACAGCGCCGTAGCCGAGCGGTTAAGGTAGGAAGCCTTGGCGCAGAGCTACGGGACTTGCGCTGGTTCGAGTCTCCATGGGGGAAGAAATTTTCTCATGGTATTTCGGCCAGTATGGGACCGGTGCCCACCCAGCATCGTGAGGAAATTGGGTAGCTACAATAAGTAGCGGCTCCAGGTTGAGGAACAAGCTATAACGGCTGGGGGACTCGACATGCTAACCACATGTCACCCCTACACTGGCTGTTGATCATCTACATCTGTGATTGACACATGTGGATGTGAAGGGCCAGCAGCCGGCTGGTAAAAGGGCAACCGCTGAAAAGTGGAAAGACCCTCAATCGGAGATTATACAGGGTGTGATTGGAAAACATTACCTCAAGATAGGGGCATGGAGAGCTTATGTCCGTGCTGCCATGAACCTACTGGTTCGATAGTGCCAGTGAGTTAATTTAAGTAAAGATACTTATACACTTTTGTGGCTGCATTAAGAAAATCTTCGCTCATTTTTTTTATGTAATATATTCCTGTTCTTAAAATGTTATATCGTTACATAATTAATGTCAGCTGCAATGATTTAGTGGTTATGTACATTGCTTCTGTCTCGAGAGTCGCGGGTTGAAACCCGGCTGGGGGCCATGGATTATTATGATGGAAAAATCCAAGGGACAAATTCTCCGGGAGGGACTTTAAGACGTGGGTCCGAAGTCTCAAGATTTTCAGGCTAATAAAAGAACCGCAAGCCTGAATAAAAAGGCCTCTGTGCAAAATTTAACGGACCTTCAACAATCCAAATAATACCTTACTTACCTATTAGATATCTCATTGAGGCGATGTGCTAACCACATATTACTCATTGACATCTGTAGGTAAATAAGCCTAAGTAAATTAGTATGGTTAATAACTCCTAATATGGTACACCTGTATCCCCTATGCAGACATATGAGGTATAAATATACACATTTAATACGAAATAATTTTAAAATCCATATTTGTCATAATGACAGGTTGAGGGTTGAGTTGTAATGAAGCCCCTATTATTAAATGTCTGCATTAAGTACAAGGAATATGGCTGACCAGCGCTGTCACGCCATCACAGGAGCAGATGATATGAAATGGAACAAAATTAATGAATGGTATAAGTATGGAAAAACAAGATTACCCAAAAAGATCAACACCTACAAACCACATGGAAAAATATCTTTGGGACGGCCAAGGAAAACGATGAACTTGAGACCGGAACAGGTCGCATTGACCTAATCCTGGAAAGGAAGAAGAAGAAGAAGAAGAAGTATGGAGAAACGATGAAATGAAGTACAGCAAGGGTAAACCGGAACAATCTCCGAGAAAAATCTGTCCAGCTCCGATTCGTCCATAAGGAATTCCATATGGATTGACCGGACATGAACTCGGGGCCGACAGGTAGAGAGGGAGTGTGTAACCACTTGCGCCATGGAGCTACTCCAAAATAATTATATTATTTTTAATTAAGATAAGCATGAACGAGCTTGTGCGATACCCGTGTTGAAGACGCAAAATAAAACCGAAAAGAAAAATAAGTGCGCTCTAAACACACAAGTCACGTTTGGGCACTCCATGCGTTGGGTTACTTTGTCTACTGGACCTTACCAATATAAGGTAATGGGCCTGACATAAAATGCTTACCCATTACCTTGTTTCCATGCAGGATGAGTACAAGTTGTATTGGAGTAAATAACAACAGTGGTAGTGAGGGGAATAAAGGGGCAAATAAAATGAGAGAGAGAGAGAGAGAAAAACGAGAGTTCCTTCCTAAAACCAGCCCCAAGAACTTGGATATTACATAGGAATTACGGATTCGTGCATTTTGCGACCTTGGTGGAACCGATTTTTATCCGTGAGAAAACCGTTCATTATAGAGAGTGAGAGAGGTGAAATTGGGTGTATAAATAAAAGACGATCCAAAACTTTAGTCTATGGAATAGAATATCACGGCCGTGTTGCGTGTGCGTTACTCTTTAAGGCTAACAGACAGACGTATAAAAAAATGTTACATCGTCTTGATTCAATGGTTATGCACGCGTTTTCTTGTGATTCATCCCGGAATCAAATCGACACAAAACTACATTCCTTGGAAACGTTTTTCATACAGAGTAGAAATATTTATTCTTTATTTTACTGCTCAGCGTGGAACTAGTTTCTATTGACTAAAAATTAAGATTGCAACATAGTAGGCTAAAAGAAGCAAGATTTTTTCTTAAAGTGAAAATAATTTGTTTACAGTTATATAAATATAACTTAAAAAAACTTAAATACTTTCTATTGGATCTATCAAATGATCTAACAGTATTACCTAGGTAATACACATGTTACTAATTAGAAACATTATGTTCCATTTACGTAAACATCATAATAATCTGTGCTGTGATCTAAATTTTTGCGCGATAGTGCGTTTTGTCGTACTTACCAGCAATGGCGACCATTATTGAAAGTTCAACTTCCTACATTTTGGGGTTGCCAACCTAAATAACTATATTGTAATATTACATTTACACCCACGTGCGGAAAGTAAAACCACTGCCATCTAATGTATACTACATACAATGTATACACAGAAAATATCCAAAAGGTAGTGTTAATATACATTATACGAAACAAATAACTGCATTATAAATGAACTGAACTTTTATTTGAAACAATATAAAACAATAAATACGTACTTGCGGCAATGTTATCAATAATTGTTCTCAAGGCCTCCTGCTGTTTCAAACTATTGTAATAAACATTGCCCACACTGTTAACGTTAATCAATTGTTTATAATGAACGCAAATATTTCCAACAATGATGTTATTATTTTACTATTTTTATTATTTTGAAAACACCATCCCACAAAAATTAATGTATAACGCACATTTGTGAAGTGTTTTACAGAATCTCGGAAGTTAAAAATCTCGCTATCGCTCGGTTTTTAAACATTTTTCCTCAATTCTGTAAAAACCACTTCCCAACTTCGCATCGTAATATTACTATTTTAGTGCATGAAATTCTTTCCCCATTGAAGAGACAAGTCATTCAGGCCTTCTCTTCTATTCAGACAGATTGTATTTAAATACATGGACTTAAATCTCTTCCATGTTTATATGCTTAGTTAAGAAAGGGACTTAATTCTTCCAAACCTTAATTTTATGGCATTTTATTATAGCTTTGATAAGCTTTGTTTTGTAATATGGTTTTAAAATTAAGAAGCAAATATAGTTGGCTGTTGCAATTGTATGGGAATGTTATAGTATGGATTAATAGTAAGAATACAATTGTAAAAGTAAAATAATTAATCTTATACATTTAATATATAAAACTATCACAGTTTTATATGATATTCACAAATACTTATTTTAGTAAACAGTCGTCACAGATGTTTCGATACACTGCAACTTCATCAGACGAATAGCATAAAATCTGGGTTTAGAAGGCATAAATTTTCGCGAAATACAACCTGAAGAAGAAAAAGAAGACGACGAAAAAGACGTTAAAATCTGGAAGAAATATTAGAAAAGCACTCTTAAATGTAGGAAGAACTTAATTATTACAGTGCACACAATTGTAGCTATAGGGTCTGAAAGAGTTAAAATGTAATAGGATTTTATTTTTATACTTTTTAGGTGTAACCAAATCTCTTTTCCTGGTTAGCTAGGGACGAAATTGAGGATACACTAAGATCAAATGCCATTTTTGGTAAAAATGTCGATTAAAAATTGTCCAAAGTCTAAAAAAAAAAACTTTACCAATTTTCATCTTGATAAGACCCTTTAATTTTCATTTAGTACACCCGTAAGTTGTGTGTGTTTATTTGAATATAGGTAGTCACTTTTTATCGTAATATCACAGATTGCTTAATAAATGACAAATAGTTTATAATACATGTATTTTTAACCACTATTTAAAACAAATGTATTTATTTTAAAGGCATACTTTTTATTAGTATTTCATATCATTTTGAATCTTATTCACAGTATATAAATGCATTTTGTATATCTTAGTCTACTGGTTAAGAGGGAGGTAAGGTCTAATGGCCATAATTCTACAAGGTTTATTAAAACATTTGTTTAAAATAATTTTTCTGAGATTGTTTTTTTTTAACATTTTCCTTTACTTAAATTTAAATGTTCCTCCTTTACCAGAATAAAAATAGATGCTTTTTGTGTACGCTTATGCCTTATGTGGTTAACAGAGACGCCTTAGTTTTTAATCAGCGCGATTCCCTTTCAATTCTATGATTTACTTTATTTTTTCATTTCCACTAAACCTACTTAGTAGTTTTTTCTGAATCTACTACTCCAATGTATTCAATAGCTTTTGTATAATTTTATTTGAGTAGCCAATTGATTTTTTTTAAGAAAACATTAGTTATGAGCGGTGGAACTGAATATATAATTTTTTTTTTTTTCTTTATGTAGATAAAAATATATAACACTATAATTATGAAATTAGTTGGAAGAAAGCAAAAAAGTGTTTGCTTAAGAAGATCACTTAAATTTTCAAAAACATTAATAATGTAGCTCACCGCGCTGGTACTCGATGGTAGCGTGACCCCTCTCGATCTTCTTGGCATAAATGAAGCTAAAAAAGACAATACAAAATTCGTTGTATGTGGTTATATCCGCTTAAAGAAACCCATCATCGTGCTGCCTTATGCCTGACGCAGGAATATACATACTTGCTCTCGATCTTCTTGACATCATGATAGAAGACAAAAATGGTTATTGTGAGTTATCCGTAAGAGATAAACATATGCTGTTCACGGACTTTTGCTGTGGAGTTTTTCGAGATATTTCAAAATCTGTGCACATTAATGTTGTAGTATTTGCCCCTATGGCGTAGGCCAGCGATAGCTATTTTAAGCGCTCACAAGCGCTACTTTTTTCACGTTTTCCACTACAAAAGGCGGATTTAAGGCGTGTGTAGGAGTTGAGTATCACAACTCTACTTAGAGCCTATGGTTCATCCCGCCCGCATCTCCTCGAACATTTTACAAAAAAGTCCCATCACGTATCGGAGATCATACGGTAGGAGCCCGCGCCCATAATAAAGTACGAACAAACAAATAACACAACAGAAAACGAAACAAACACTCATTTTTATATATAGGGATGATAAGTATCCAAACTTTCAAGATTTTAGATTGAATGGGTTTACAAAATAATCTCTAGGAGGCATTGTCGGCCTACCTTACTAATGATAATGTTACTGTTTGAGTTGTATACATTTACTCCTTTCAATTGGAGTGAAATTAGCAGGCGACAATAGTGCGTGAAGTGTATCCTGGTGAGTAATTCACTAGTTCCGTGATCTGCGTGTCTGACTCACTCATATTGCAGCAACCAGAAGAATCCTCAGCGCGAATATCTTTAGCGGTTTTCCTTTTATAATTCCACGAACATATAACCGACCAGAGCACTTAACAGAGCTGAGGAATGCTAGAGGTTCAATAATGAAATAACCCATAGCATGTTAGGCACCTACTTGATGTTACGGAGAATCAGCTGAGCAAATAGGTATACAATTTCTGTGATCAAAACATTATATCTCTGATTCGAATTTTCCTATATGTTATATATTACACCTACCTGGCGTGCGCTAATACGCCTAAATAAATCAATTATTAAAGGATAATTAAATTATATACGCTGGGACGAAGCAAACGTGGCGGTTGCTATCATAAATTTTCAATTTCGAATTTCAGGTAAACCCCCATTTCTAACGGTCGGATTTCGCTGATTTTTTAACAATACCCATCTCGGTGTACTTAAATAGAATATACTGAGTTTCGTTGTAAAACATCGAAAATTGCGACCACTAGAGCGATTTTTAAATTTTCGTTTCAGGTGAACTCCTACACCTAATGGTTTTAGAACATAATAGATACTATAAAAACCCTCTCCAAGAAAAAAATACATATATGTGCCAACTTTCATGGTGTCGAAGTCTGTTAATCTCAAATAGACCTATAGCAATATCCATATAAATATATCAGAAATTATGTTGGTATCACTTGACGGATATTAATTATGATCATGCTAATTTCGAGGTTTTTAGATTCAAACCCGGCCGATATTGATGACTTTTTAAGGGCGTAAAAATCCTAAACATGTCTTCCTTTGGAAGAGCATTAAAACCGTGGTTACTGTGTTGTAGATTTTTATATAGGACTTTCACAATCCTGTAGTTTTTTTTTCTGAGCCAAGCAAAATTAGACCGTAGTATGTAAAATGTCCACTATTTTATCTTCTTTCTCAGTTGTTTCCTATCGAACTCATTTATGTCTTCTAGGTCTACAAAATAAAACAATGTAAATTAGTAGTAATTCCGCTAGAAGGGCAATCAATATTGGATGCAGATCTGTCCAATTAAGACACAGATACAGTAAAAGTGATAAAACATGACAAAAAAAAGTATCCAAACTTATCCCGATAGGTGTTTTACTCTCGAATAATTTGTCGGGGTCAGTTTAGGTACTTTTTTTGTATTTTTCTACCAATTTACTGTATCTGTGATTTTAATTGGACAGATCTCCATCCCAGATTGACTGCTGACTCATTTAGCGGAATTACTACTCAGGTACATTCATTTTTTATGTTATATATTATGAATTTCCGCAAAGTTATGCCTTATTCTATTAACCCTTAAATTAAAAATTATCCTATAAGATACATCAATTGGTTTCATTGACTTAATAATTTAAATAAAAATAGATTAAAACTAACGAGAAGAGATCACATAATTTCTTTAGAATTTCACAATAAACCTAGTTATAACAGTTTACACACCATTTCGTTTTCACTGCGGTTCGCCACATTTAAATAACAGACACGATAAATGTTTTGCCAATTTAGAGTTAGTTATCTTCTCTTTCAGTTGATGTTTCTTCTTGCCCTGTTTATCCAGTTTGCATATGATTTTTTTTTTTTTCAATTTGGCGTCAATCACATAATTTCCTTTGGCAGTCTTTTATCTCCCATTCGAAATACATGCCTAAACGATTGTTATATTTTTTTCACATATACTACTACTGCTGCATCTTATTCTATATATATTAAACGTCTCATTTCTCACTCTTTACTTGATTTTTTAGCTGATCTTCTAAAGAAGTATAATTTAACGGATCTCAGTTTTCCTTCCTGTAGTCTATTTATTGTCCAAGTGTCTGTCCTATAAAGAATCACACTCTCTACAATTGTTTTATAAATTATTTTATTTTTTCCGCCCAAAACGTGAATACTCCAAAATAAAGAATTTAGCATTCCAATAGCTCGACGCCCTTGGCATATCTAATTTATAACTTTGATGATCATTCTTTCTGTAATATTGACCCCAAATAGTTTTTAAGTTTGCAACTTTCTTAAATGTGTGTCCTTCGATTTCTTTCAGTAATAAATCGCCAGAGACCATGAGTTTAGAATATGAAAACGCTCAACCAACATATTTAAACCTGTGAATGTTTGTAGTTCTGTGGTACTCTACATAGTGCAAAATAGTGAGTTTGCAGTGAAGGACCCACTCTTGCATAGAAAGTTATGAATAAATGAAGATAAATGAAAAAAAGTAACGATTTAATTGGCTTAAACAAGTACACATGTTCGGAATGTTCCAAGTTTAAAACTTGGAGCCGACCATATTGAGTTGTATTGTTCTTTTTATTCTTCAATTCGGATGACGAAATTTTATGTGGTTAATAAACCTTCAAATATAGTTCACGTGATTTTTGTCATGCAACTTATCTGCTTACATTTTATTTTACTTTCCTATTTTTCTGTAAATTTATTCTAGATTTGATATTCTTATGTAACCTTAACATTATGCTAATTTGCTTGGATAGCCAGTAATTTATTACCGCATACTTTATATACAACAATTCAGTATTTCAGTCAGTGTAATTTTTTTGGTCATGCGTTACAAAATACTGAGTAATAGACATGAGTTTGCCTTGATTTTATGAATAATTTACTTACGTAGTTTCCAGAATAAGTATATGAAATAAAAAAAACATAGCCTTATATTAAAACTAGACTAATTTTGGGATCTATACCTATTTTACAAACGAAATAAATAAAAACTATTGATTTAGAGCAAAAGTTTCATGTTACATTATACCACCTGAAAGAGTTTAATAGTCCATAAAATGCCTAATTTATTCATAGATACCCGTTTTGTGTTTTTTATCATAATTTTTTCTTTTAAAGTAGCTGTACATAGATCTAATTATCTGTTGTAATATGATTAGAACTTTTTTGTAGGATTTAGGTCTATTTGTTCTGAAATAATAAATAAAAGTCAATTATAGGTATTCCGATTGAGGGTCTTTCCACTTTTCAGCGGTTGCCCTTTTACCAGCCGGCTGCTGGCCCTTCACATCCACATGTGTCAATCACAGAGGTAGATGATCAACAGCCAGTGTAGGGGTGACATGTGGTTAGCATGTCGAGTCCCCCAACCGTTATAGCTGGTTCCTCAACCTGGAGCCGCTACTTATTGTAGCTACCCAATTGCCTCACGATGCTGGGTGGGCACCGGTCCCATACTGGCCGAAATACCATGAGAAAATTTCTTCCCCCATGGAGACTCGAACCAGCGCAAGTCCCGTAGCTCTGCGCCAAGGCTTCCTACCTTAACCGCTCGGCTACGGCGCGGGACAATTATAGGTATACTTTTCATAAAAAATAGGTTTAAGCATCTACCATCTATAAGAGTTTATTTGTGGATAATTAATATAATTACATTTGTCATTGGTACATAGTTTGTGTTTTTGAATTAAAATTGCCTTTTTAATATTTAATTAATAACATTTTTATTATACTGTGTCTAAAAATTCTATTTTACCAATTGGTAACCATTTTGTGTTTTTAGAATCTATAATTGCCTCTTTTAAATCAAATTGACTTATTAGTCTCAGTTTAGTGTTGCCAAGACTCGGAAAATCTTCGGAATTTCAAATAGAGCATTGAAATAATGTAAAAAAATGACAAAAGGGTTGTTGTCAACAAGTATATTTACTATGATTTGCAGTGATAATTCCATATTGGAATAGGTCTACCCGTTCAAATATTTAGGTTAAAGACTAACATATCTTGAAGAATGTTATATTTCTAATAAAATCCGAACTTACACTAGGTAACTGAGATTCATTAACAAAGTGTTTCCAGTTACAAAAGACCAAAAACATTCAAAACTTAAGTTATATAAAAATTTGGCATATTCAGTTCTCAGTTATTACAGCTTAGCCTGAACGTTTAGACTCAAAGGCCAAGCCACGAAGAACTTCTGGGTATAGTGCTTCAGATCATAAGAGAAATAATAGCATTGCAGATTGATTAAGAATAACATCCATTTTCGTTATCTAAAGCAACGTAGACAAGACATGGACAAAGAGAGGTAGAGAGAGAGAGAGAGAGAGAGAGAGAGAGAGAGAGAGAGAGAGAGAGAGAGAGAGATGAAGAGATTGACTAATTTATCAGAGAGGCCGGAACTAGTTAAAAGGCCCAATCATTGAGGTTGGTGTTGATAATGTAATTAATATTATTTATATTATTACTTACTTATGTACTAATATAAAATTATGATTAGAGAGATTTTATTTCAAGTTTGAGGTTCTTTTACGCGCCTTAAATATATTAAATGGATCCTACGGCATTATTTAGGCCTACTTCCGAAGAGAGCCTTATTCATCATTTTTATATCCCTATAGTCTATCGACTCCCAAACCAGATTTATAAATAGTAATAATGGTGACCAATATAAAACATTTGTTTCGTAGGTCGTTAGGAAACATTTTTTGTTGGTGTTCCTATCGTTTGTGGGAGTACAATTTTTTATTGTTTGGGATTATTTCCAGTTTAGTTGGTGACCAAATATTTCAATTCAGTTAAAACAATGATTATATTCTTCACAGCAATTTATTTATGCAACTATTTTTACCTTCAGAATCGTTCCACTTCAAGCATGGCTGTTTCTCAAGCATTGTTTTAAAGAGACAAGAAGTCAATATGACGACCTTGTCTCAAAACTAACATGCTCTATAAACTTATTTCTTAACTCACATTGTTACATAAGTGAAATTTTGTATGATAAAATAGTCTTGAAGGTTGGCTACTCAACAAGCGAAGATTGTCAACTGGGAAAATGTAATAAGCATGAGATGTAATCAACGTAATTACTTGAGGAAAGAGGAACTGCGTAACCCAGAGGCGGTTTGTCCATCTATCATTTTAACGCCACATCGAGCCGAATGTGTAAAAACCATCTTCCATCAGCCAATCACAATATTAAGAGTCCACGAACACACACACATATATATATATATATTTATTTTTTTCTTCTACTAGCATATAAGTTGGGCTGTTGACCAATTCCGAAGAAATTTTTTAGCTAATCATATGGTATTTCCTTACTTAATTGATTGCTATATGCGATGTTCATTCCAAATAAACAAAAATAGCGGCCCCTAGAGCGTAACACACACACACACACACACACACACACACACACATATATATATATATATATATATATATATATATATATATATATATATATATATATATACTGACAGTAACGCACACCCTTCTGCTGAAGATGGAAGTCGGTTTCTCGAAAGCCCTACAGTTTAAAAAAATAATCTGGCTGAGAACGACGGCACCTGCCAAGGTATTTATTTTAATATGTTATTTTATAACTATTAACCTCAACGGGATTTGATTAATATTGAACACACACACACACACACATATATATATATATGTGTGTGTGTGTGTGTTCGATATTAATCAATTTCAGTTGAGATGAATAGTTATAAAATAACATATTAAAATAAATACCTTGGCAGGTGCCGTCGTTCTCAACCAGATTATTTTTTTTTAACTGTAGGGCTTTTGAGAAACCGACTTCCATCTTCAGCAGAAGGGTGTGCGTTACTAACTGTCAGTATCACACACCTTATATGAAACTACAGGTTTGATAGTACCAGTAAGTTATATAATCTACTCGTACATATAAGTAACTCATTGTCACTATCGAACCCGGAATAATTAATCTCTCTCAAATGTGGTTAATATTATACTCCCATCTCATTATTTGCCTACCTGCTGGGCACTTGCCCTTTGGTTTTCCTACACGTCCGTCCGTCCGTTTTCTGACGGCATTTGTTTGCCGTCCAGTGTGCTGTTTCCGGGATTTGATTTTTCCCTCGGCAGCAAAATAACTAATGGCTAACTCTAAGTGGCTTTCCTAATTGTAACCTCTACCTAAACGGTGTTTTTTTAGAAATTTATAACGAGATATGGAAACGAAGTTGTTTTGACATGCGCTGAGATGGTATTTAGCGACATGTACTTATCTGTTCACTAGATTAACCCTTATGAAGGTTGTTCTCCGGTGAATATGTTCCGATGCACTGTACACCATTGTGGTAGTTGTCCTATCGTGCGTACTATTGGATTATCATGTTCCAAAATGTTATGATACATTATGGTAACTTGATCTTTGACTATAGAAACAAGATAGAGCAATTGCGCTGCTTCATGTAGCTGTTATTCTTGTATACATGGGTGCCGAAAATATAATTTTTAGACATCTGTTCTGAATGATCTGAATTTTCTTTTTATGTTTTTTGACAAGATTACTCAGAGCTTCACAGCCGTACAGTAGCATGCTGCGGATTACTGCTGCATGTAGTTTCCATGCCTCTATTTTATTTCCCCATTCGTGCTACATGCCCTACCCATTGAAGTCTACGAGACTCTTATTACTTCTGGTTTCCCATAAAAATTTTGTAGGCTACAGTAGCGAACCATTATGCAGTCTTCTCCAGCCACCTATTTGTTCGTCTCTCTTTGAAATATAACACTCAACCCTGGGAAAAGTCAGGTAAGTGTAAAACTGGTACAAACAAGATAGATCGATACATCCCAATGAACTTCTTCCCATTTAGACCTATCCAAAACAAAAATTGTCTACAGCTAATTGAATGAAGAATTGGCTTGTTACTATCATGAACAACATCTATTAATAGGCCTAAATTAAAAAAAAAAACAAGAAAAAAATTGACTTATCTAGTTTTTCCCGGGGATGAGTGAATATATCTTCCTTTTCTTGACTTAATGGATTAGGCTAACTGCTTTTTCCATCGTCACAGTGTCTCCTTTCATCTCCTCCTCGGCCTCCCTACGTCTCTTTTTGCTTTAGAATCATATTGGTAAGCTATTTTTTAGCAGTCTGGTATTTTCCATCCTTCTAATATGTTTAAACATGTTGTTCTGTATCTATCCATTTTTTAGTTATATATATATATATATATATATATATATATATACATTATTGTTGTGTTAACTCATGGTGCGTTAGTGGTTAAAATCTATTTGTACATTTTTTTAAAAATTTCGTGACCGAAGTTTATTATCTTCAGAATTCGCTAAAAATATTAAAAAAAGATTTTATAGTCGTTGCCTAGTTGGAAATAAGATTAGAACTCCTATGGATTAAGTATGTAAAATTTTTAATGAACCATAATATATTCCACTCAATTCCATGTCTCTCTTTCATCCCCAATTCATGTTCTGCCCACGCACTCTATGAGACAACTTTTCTAATTACACCTGGATATAATTTGTACATCCCTGTATGGAAGTTGTATCCGGGAGACTGTTGGAATTGAAATCTCAGTTAGTTGTTACGATGGTCAGGTACGTAATAATTAGTCATATTTAAGTACTAGCAGCTTGAGAGAGGATCTTGTATTTTGATTTAACGCTCTTCCCTCACATATAAATCATGTTAAATTGGGCACAGACCATTTAACTGGTATTGTAGTTTAAAACTTAATTGTCCAAAAAAAAAACTGAATAACAATGTTGTTACAATGAAATTCCCATGTTTTTAAACATTAGATAGAAGTGTCTATTTTCATATCTCAACATTATATTTACTCAATTGATATCTACAGTAATTAGTATTTTATTTAAAGATGCGCTTTAACGATTATTGGAGTCGCATTTTATAGCGGGCATGAAACGGTCGACAAATTTTATTCAGAGGAATTTAATTTGCAGATTCAAGGTTCTTTTACGGCATCGACCTATACAACCTATACGACCTTACATTCCTTTTAAATACGATGATGATGATGATAATAATAATAATAATTATTATTATTATTATCTTTATTAGGAATATCTCTACAATATTGAAGTTTTTCTTCCACCCAATGTACATTTTACTCCTCCATAAATCCCTATTTTCTATTATCATTATTATTATATTGTTATTATCATATAAAATGTTGTTTGTACATGAAATTTACATTGCTAAATTTAATGTATCTTTAACTGTTTATAATTAGTATAGTGTATATCTATATTTGTCAAATATTTATTTGTATTTGTGCTGGTTGAGTGGAAGAGAAGGCCTTATGGCCTTAACTCTGCCAGAACAAATAAAACATTGTTATTATTATTATTATTATTATTATTATTATTATTATTATTATTATTATTATTATTATTATTATTATTAATCCTCTAGACACAACATTCCTATGCACTCCTTGAACCAACTGTTATTTTGGTCTCCCCTGTCTTCTGTTGCCAACCTAGGCTTATTTTTGAGTATTAGGCTCTGTCTGTCACATGCCAGGGTAAATGGGGAGTGTAGGATCAGTAACACCTCTTAAAAGCCGGGGTTCATCTGGCCATCTCTATATATATATTTATATTTATTTAAATTAAGAACACACAATACACAATTTAGAGCTGATAAGAAACGAAGATATATAATAATAATAATAATAATAATAATAATAATAATAATAATAATAATAATAATGATAATGATAATAATAATAATAATAATGATAATGATAATAATTACTATTATTATCATTATTATTATTATTATTATTATCTACCTTAATAGGATATAACCAGAATTGTTACGCCCTTAAAATATATATTTACCCTGGTCTGGTTTGAACTTACGATCCTCGAAACGAGTATGGCAGCCACTTGTCTACTGACACCGATTACGTGCTGTAGTAAAATTCTACTTAAACCTAGGGTAGGGTTTGATGATTTCGTAGGTCATATTTTTCATTTAACGACGCTATTTAAGAGCTCAGATCATTAGCATACAAATTCAAAACTGGGCGTGGAAGGAACGACAAATTTTACCCAGGTGCTTATTTCAGGTTTGTGGCCCTTTTACGTGTCATAAATCTACGAAATGGGGCTAACATCTTATCTTTCGAAGGAAGCCATTCCCACGATTTTTACGCCCAGAAAAAAATGTATGTAGGGCTTACATGCGCATAATTAATAATTTTTTGATGTTTATTTTGCGGTACAATAACATATTTCCTAGAGATTGGAACCTCAAAGGTTCCATCCATAGTAATTCTGCCCGAGGGCAGGTCCTTCACTGCAATCATAGCATTTCATGCTATGCTTGCAGCTTTACTAGGGAATTGTAGGTGTGGTAGCTTCCCGTTGCTTTCCACACCGGTGAATGATGATAATGATGATAAGGATGATGACCATATGATTTCGGGGACCATTTGGGCCTTAAAGTTTTCCTGAAATTTGTCTTACAGGTGAGGAAAAACCCCGATAAAACCTCACCCAGAAAAACTATCCCGACCGGGGATCGAACCCGGGCTCGCTGCGTGACAAGGCATCACGCTACCTCGAGACCACAGCGGTGGACCCATAAAGGTTAAGGGAAGAACATTTCAACAGAAAATTACACGATACCCAATAGTAGTTGATGCTGTTGGACCAGCTCCCCACACAATATGATATAATCAATTTCAGCTTCTAAAATATATTAACGTATAGAAGCCGGTTGGACCAAGCGTAGCAGACAATTGGTGGATTAATAACTTTAACTTATTGAGGATATTGTGGGTATTACACTTTAATCATTATTGCTAATGGAGTTTAGGTGTCTATACAGTAATGATTGCTGGATGATCCATTAATTCCAGTTACTCTTTATTGGGAGGGATGGAATGTTTGGGATATAATCCTTCTATACGTGAGCAAAGATGTAGGCAATTAGCTGTAGCATTGGCCAACTGAAAATATATAAAACTATTATTCTACCAGTTATATTATATGGGTGCGAAACATGGATTCTTACTTTAAGGGAGGAAAGGAGATTACAAGTATTTGAGAATAAAGTACTTAGGAATATTTTTGGACCACAGAGAGATGAACAGACAGGTGAATGGAGAAGACTACATAACAATGAACTACATGGTCTTTATAGGAAGCCAGATATAATAAGACAGTTAAGTCTCGTAGACTGCGATGGGCAGGACATGTTGCACGTATGGGGAATGAAAGACTTGCATGGAAGTTTCTTGTAGGAAAGTCAGAGGGAATATTCCCATTTGGTAGACCAAGAATGAGGTAGGAGAATAACATTATCTATGAATTGAGGGAAGTATATTATACAGGGAATGATTGGAACGCATTAACTCAGGATAGGGATGTATGGAGAGCTCACATGACGCTAAAAATCACTGATCGAATATTCACTGGTGACACGGTGCCATAGAATAGTACTATTTTTTTAAATAAAATAAATTAATTTCTAGCAGAATATATTAGTTACTACAGCTACCCAAATTCCCCAAGACCTGGATGGGCACACGTCCCATACTGGCTTAAATCCCTTGAGAAAAGTTCTCCCCGTATCTGTATTCAAATCAGTGAAAATGCAGTAGCTTTACAGAAAGATATGATGCCTCCTACCAGATCGATGCAGCGCAGGACATTAAATTCTCGATAAAATGTTATCATTTTAGATGTAACAGTTTTTTCTGAAATTTTGTTCTACTTTTCGTGTAACATCCTGTATATCTATTTACCCTCGATATATAAAATTTAATTTGTATAATTCTTCCACTTAACACACTTTACGTACTTGTTAGCATATTATGAACTGTGTAGAAAGTTAACATTGTCACTTGTTTACACTAGATGTCACTAGTGAAAGCTAATGTCATATTTTAATTGTACAATAGGAACACACAGTAATCGTTTTCAAAATGTTGTGCAGTCAGAGACATTAAAAGTTACGGTTTTGCAGTAGTTATTAGTTCTATATGACAATTCTCACTAAAGATTTTACACTAAATATTGGCATTGTCTTGCTATTCTAGCTCTTTTAGCAGGCTCATCCAGGTTCCGCGGTTCCGTGCTACTGGACGCCTTCTTGGTAGATATGTGTCTGGCGCGAGTGGTTACCCGAACTAGGATAACAGGTTTGGATCCTGGTGGTCCTGATGGATTTTGGCGGTGGATCATACTGAGATGATTGAAATTTACTCGGGGTTCTCTAATTTCGGAATTTCCATTCCTTTTTCCCTGCCGTATATGTCATTTTATTTCTCGTTTTAATTTTATATCAATCTTTATCTCATCTCATTTTAGGAAAAATAGTTTGATTGGTTGAAAATATGTGGTTGCGGGGATCTAGTGGGGTACCAGGGTGATGGCTTATGACTCATAGTCTGAGCAATAAAAAAAAAGAGTAGAAATGTACAACGGGATGGTTGTAGTCCCCTCTCGCGGCCACAGGCTCAACTCAGAAAACTGCCGTATGTGTCGTGAGAGAACCTGATATGCTGGACCCCGAAAACGACCTACAACTCACAAAATACGGTAGAATAGACTTCATTCCATACATCCATAACATACTGGGGTAGCACAATAGATCTTTCAGGTCGTAGTGTTCAGGGCAGTCTGCTCGCACAGTGTAAATAAAGAACTAGGCTCAATTCTGGAACTGCATGCTATTGTTCATTATAGGGACACTTGTCGTCCCAACTCCTTTTATAAAATATAAATTGAAAATATATAAAACTGTTATTATAACAATTATATGGATGTGAAACATGGACTCTTACTTTAAGGGAGGAAAGGAGATTACGAGTATTTGAGAATAAAGTTCTTAAGAAAATGTTTAGACCAAAGAGAGATGGAAAGACAGGTGAATGGAGAAGGCTACATAACAGTGAACTACATGGTCTTTATAGAAAACCAGATATAATAAGAATATTTAAGTCTCATAGCCTGCGATGGGCAAGACATGAGGGAATGAAGATTTGTGTGGAAGCTTCTTATAGGAAAAACACCTAGTTGGTAGACCAAGAATAAGGTGGGAGAATAGCACTAACCATGATTTGAGGGAAGTATATTATACAGGAAATGATTGGAAAAACATTAGCTCAGAATAGGGTTGTATGGAGAGCTTATGTCCGTGCTGCCATGGACCTTCGGGTTCGATAATGCCAGTGAGTTAGTTAATTATGTCCCTTCTAGGGTTAGGGCCTAAACATTTATTTTGATTTTTGACATCCGTAAATTTATATTTTAATTCCACATGGATTTGGAATAATTTCTCATATTATTTCTCACGAAAATGGTAAAAAGGAAGCCTTTGGAAATTTAGTTATAATTTTTGCTATACTAGTTATTGGTTTATTAGCATTTATTTGGATAAACTCGCCATTTTGAAAAACAGCAAAGTGAATAGCTTTTTCTATTTCAATATGGTGAACTTATCCCAATGTGTTTTCTCATTTTAAAAGGTCATGGCACAGTTTGCAGCACTAGTTAGTTCTATACTGTCACTAAATATTTCAGATTAGATACTATAGTGGTAGGGTATAAAATTTCCTATAGAGTAGGTGATAAGGTTATCAAATTTGTTGTAGTTCCAGATATTTTTATTATCCTTGTAAAGTTTTATTTTTAAGGGGGGGGTGGAATTTAAGTTGGAATTTTGGTGTTATCTTGCTATCCGAGCTCTGTGTCAAGGTCCTTCAGTTCCACAGTTCGTTCTACGTTAGACCTATGAACTCTGGCAAATTTCCTTAAGGAATCGATGTATTTGCATTCTGGACATTCCTCTTCTAATAATAAATTAAGGGAAAATTATTCATCATAGTAATAAAGATAAAAATGGTGCAAAATAGTAGGCCTAATATTTTTTTTTTCAAATGCCCCAGGTTTGTCTTTTCGACATTCCTGGTTTCTCTCCTGGCATGGCGTACTTGTAACCCACTTCTGAGGTAGGGGCGCCTGGAAGGCGGGGTTACGTTGCCCCGATGATATGATGGGTGATGATGATGATAATAGTGCGCCAGGAGAATCCCTAATCCTAAGCTTAACCTAAGATGAATATGAATGATGACGATTGCGCTGGCCATATGATTTCGGGGACCGTTTGGGCCTTAAAGTTTTCCTGACATTTGTCTTACGGGTGAGGAAAAACCCCGATAAAAACCTCACCCAGAAAAACTGTCCCTACCGGTGATGGAACCCGGGCCCGCTGCGTGACAAGGCAGCACGCTACCCCGAGACCACAGCGGTGGACGGCCTAATAAATATAATTACAAGTAAAAGGAAATGTCTATGAATTCATATGAACTTCATTATCTAGGACTATTTAACTCATGCCCCAAATGGAAGTCAATGACCATCACGTTTCAATGAATTTTATTTTATAACCAATCACTGCCGTGTTGACTACATATTTATCGAATTTTGATTACCAAAATAAAAAAGCCCCTCCTTTTTTAATATTCCGAACAGGCCAGTGTATTATTTTGCAGAGACTGACTCTCTAACAAATACGTTGAATATAGCAAGTAATGAACAGATTCCTTCGACCTACACATTTGATAATTGCGTGTTCGATAATTGGGTTTTTAAATACTTATTTTCAAGTTGTTTCCGAAAAAATGAATTAATTACCTATAATGTTGATTATAATATACAGTTTGATCTGTTTCGTTTTTTCTCCACTGAAGTGTATTCTTACAATATTGCGATCCTATTTGGCAATAAATAGTATGATCAAGTTGCAGTGATGAACAAATGAAACATAACCAAATATTTCTCATTTATTTTCAAACATGGCCGTTTACATTAAATGTATACGTATTGTAAAATAACTATATTTACATAATGATTTGAGTAAACAGCTTAATTTTATTCGTTAAGTAGTCCTAACAAATGCCACTCTTGATTTCCAAATTCTGTAGATAATTTGGAAATCACTCGTGGCATTACTTATGATAATTGTTTTATATATCTAACACCACAAATTAGAATTTTAATTAAACTAGCTAAATATAACCATAATGTTATTATATCCCCCTTTGAACGCGTGGCTCCCACATGGTGGAGGTATAAATGTTTTGTCAACCAAAGAATTTAGTTCATCACACATTCGTAAAGGAGAAAGTGGCGACAATTGACTAAACTGTTATATCTCTAATATTAGTTAATGTCATTAACCGTTTAGCAGAGTGGAGGTGCGAGAAATTAACTGTCATTCAAAGACAACAGCAACCATTACTTCTCTCATTTGCTATATCACGTGACTACTGCAAATAAGATGCGTGAATTAATAAGCATTTCCTTTTTTAAATGTTAAACGCCTACGTTGTAAACGTAATGAATTACAAAATCTGTGACTGAGTTAATTTGGTTGTTAGGCCGTTTATACAATTTATTAAATATACTTATTTGTAGTGTAATATGAAATGCCTACTTTTTCTGTATTTTCTAAAAAAACAGTTGTGAAGATTATTTTTATTATTATTACTTTTCATATAAACATTCAGTATATCATTTTTTTTTCAATTCGAATTATTTTACCTTTATATAAAACCTGTTGAATATAAAAAGGTTCCAAAGTTCGTGATTAAATAAATAAATAAATATATATATATAATTATTTATTTATTTATTAAATCATCATATATAGAATATCGGTAGCGCAAGCGATTAGACGCACGCCTCTCAACTCTGGGGTCCCGGGATCGAGTCTCTTTCTCTCCATGTGGGTTTCGTGGTAGATGAAACTGAGCTTGGGTAGGTTTTTCTCTGGGGTTTCTCCCATTTTTCCCTTCCACAATTTAATTACACCATTTCTCCATATGCATCTCATTCATTTAATTTCGTTCATCTGCCCCGTGATGATGCGTCAAGCGTGGCCGGTCGGAAGCCTTGTCATTCACATATCTCTATATAGGGGGCTAGTCTCATCTCATCCGTCGTCGACCCGACCCTGAGTTGGACACGAGTTGAGGATATATATCTCTGTTTAAATTCCCTTTGCTACCAATAAAATAACCACGAAATTTTGAAAATAATAAAATAATATGTCTTTACTGAAAAAAATTAAATTCTGGGTTTGGCCCTTCTTCTGCTGACCTATTCATATAGATAAATAATAGGCGTAAATAAATGGTTATATTTTTAAAATATACACTTAACTAAAATCAAACCTTAAAACTTATCTTAATTTTTATAATTAACATACGAAAACGACTGAATCTTAAATATAAATATATTTTCCATTTAGATATAAAAATTTACGAAATGTTACAAATAATTTTGTCGCGTTCCTTCCAGATAATGACAAGATGTCAAGTCATTTAATTAGTTATCACTTTTGTCGTTTACTTGAAGTGTTTTTTTTTTCAGGAAGAAAGGGAGAGAATGCGGAGAAAGCGTTCAACCATACGCCGAATAGAGTATGAAATGCTAGAGGCATTTCTTACACATTAAATGTTCCATCTATTAAAATTTCACTGTTCTTTCAATATGAAGATATACTATATAATTAACAATTATATTTCTGTTTAATTTATAGCAATTTAGTTCTCTCTTTTTAGTTCATACCACATTCAGTGAAAGTTTCCATTCCACTAACAAAGTATTAATTTAATAATATAAATGTTTCTAAGTAATCAATTCATTTCGTATTTACTTGATGAAAATCCATTATGTTTAGTAATTAAATTAAATAAAACTATTAAAGTTTTATACGATTTTCATATTTATTTTAATACAAAATCGTTACAGCTGCTTCAGTACCTTGTACCTTCTTCAGACGAATAAATTTGTAGGCTATTCGTAGTATTCGTCTGAAGAAGGTACAAAGTACTGAAACAGCTGTTACGATTTTGTATTAAAATAAATATGGAAATCGTATAAAACTTTAACAATTTTTATTTAATCACTAAAAATAAATGTTTTTAATTTTCCGAGGACTACCATGATCGCATTTGGGTTTGATATTCGCCGGTGTATTCCCTGGGCGACTGATTTCAGCATCTTGTAACTATCCAGCATGGTTTTAAGATTATGGCATTTTGAGGAAGCTTTACAGCAAGAAAAGTAGCCTAAAGCTAGGTGCTCTGTGTCACAGAATTCCCTAATGTAAAAATGCCTCATCTTAAGTTTATTTGTATCTAAATTTCCGCTTATTAAGATTTTAATTAATTATATTTCGGTACTGGAAGTAAATATCAATAAAACTAAGTATATGGCCACACGTAGAAATACATTATATAATGGAAATGGACAGCTAATGACAAATGAGGGAAATTTTGAGGAAGTGGCTGAATTCAAATACCTAGGAACAATAATCACAAACAGGAATGAGATGCACAATGAAATTAAACATAGGCTCAATTCTGGAAATGCGTGCTATTATGCATTACTCTTGACTTCCCAACCCCTTTAAAAAAGCGTTAAAATGAAAATATATAAAACTATTATTCTACCAGTTATATATGGATGCGAATCATGGACTCTTACTTTAAGGGAGGAAAGGAGATTACAAGTATTTGAGAATAAAGTTCTTAGGAAAGTTTTTGGACCAAAGAGAGGTGGACAGACAGGTGAATGGAGAAGACTACATAACAATGAATTGCATGGTCTTTATAGGAAGTCAGATATAATGAGAACAGTTAAGTCTCGTAGACTGCGATGGCCAGGACATGTGGCAGGAATGGGGAATGAAAGACGTGCATGGAAGCTTCTTGTAGGAAAACCAGAGGGAAAACGCCCAGTTGGTAGACCAAGAATGAGGTGGGAGAATAACATTAAGTGTGATTTGAGGCTAGTGGATTGTACAGGGGATGATTGGAAAGCATTGGCTCAGGATAGGGATGTATGGAGAGTTTATGTCCGCACGGCCATGAACCTACGGGTTCGATAGTGCCAGTGAGTTAGTTATATTTCGGTAAAAACAGGTTGAAATAAAGGCAATGCAATATTGGTACATATATGAACTAGAGGACACCAACATATGCAATTTTCCAGTTCCTCATTCCCATAGTCAAATTCATATAGGCTATACAATAGTTTTGTTATAATGATAGAATTCAATTAGACCTACTGTATTTCTGCATAACTGAATAGACTAATCTGTTTTCGGTTTATTTGATGTTTCTTAAGTCCCATATACATCTTGTTTTATAATGTAGGTGTCCTCTCATTGTTTCCTTTAACTTAGTTTCAATAGTTATTCTTTTTCGTCAACACAATTATCCCTCCGGTCCATCCGCAGCTAGCTGTGACAATTGAAAGTTTCGTCAAAGAATTATCCCTCCGGTCTAACTGAGGCTAATTGTGACAATTGAAAGCAACTCTTAAATACTCTCCGTGTTCCCAAAGCCATGCTTCGTTACTGTCCGACAGGGAAGAGAACTCTGGGCCGTCCAAGGAAGCGATGGGTACAAAATTCATCAGTGAGATCACTTATATGGATAAAGAAGAAGAAGACCACATAACTTAATTACTTCTTCTATAATACTCTTTCTCTTCTGTCTTTTTTCTCTGTTAATCAACTTTTTTTCTGCTGCTGCTGATGATGATGATAATAATAATAATAATAATAATAATAATAATAATAATAATAATAATAATAACAATAATAACATTGGTGGTCTAAGACTTAAGGCCATGGTTCAGAGGATCTCAGGTTTAAACTCGGCCGTTGTCGATGGAATTTTAAGATCAAATCAAAAGAACAAGTCCTCCAGGAGGAACTTTTGACATTTTCGGACTCGTAAAAGAACCTCACGCCCAAATTATAACATATGAACCCTGATTCGTGAGGCAGATTTGAACATTTTCGGATTGCAAAAGTTCCTCAAACCCAAATTATAAACCTGTTAGGTAAAGTGGTCCACTACAGGCCTCAGGAGATTTTTGGGATAGTCGGAAGTTAAGGCCACCACTTTTCTAGACAATCGGCACTTGATGTCATCCTGGTTGTCAGCCTTGCGTGACGGTCACCTTTACCCTCAGAACAAGTGTCCGATATGCATTTAGGTTAGAGGCCGAGTCGATCCCAGGGTCATGATGCCGCTAGTTTAAAAATCCTCGACCTTGCCTTAACCAACCACGCTACGGCGTGCCCCTTATATAACCTCATAAAAAACATAATCGGTTTACAACTATTACCTTAGTTGCCTACTAGGTATCTCTTTGTGACGATAAGCTAACCATCTGTCAGTTGCTGAAATCTTTAGGGAAATAACAGCAACTAATTTACCCTTGTTGAATTAACTTCCGCAAGGGAGCACTATTTCCTCTCATGAGGATGTACGAGTGTAAATTAAAATATTCTGAAGTCTGAAATAAGAGTCTTTTTCTTCTTCGTCACGGTTTAGGCTTTTTGCTATCCTGTTCCGTCTCCAAATTGCTGCTCTTTCCATCTTTTCTTTGGTCTTCTCAAACTTCTTCTTCCTCTAGGTGAATAGTTACATGCTGCTTTGGTATTGTGTTCTCAGTCATCCTTGCTAAGTGTTCTTTCACGATTGTTGTGTTTAATTCCTCTACTTTTAGTTGCTGTCTTATTTCTGTGTTGTGTTTTTTGTCTGTTCTTTGATAACCTGCTATTGGTCTGAGGAATTTCATTTCAGCAGCTTGGATTCTGGTAGATTGTTGTGTTATCACTGTCCAATAAGAGTGCTTTGAGAAAAAAATAGCCGGCCTGCCTGGTTCCTGGTTTGTGGGAATGACCAGCATTGCCCAGTATGCCCCTTCTGTGGGAACCAGTTGAGGTCCCTTGGCGGCCGAATTCTATAGTGTTGTTCAGTAATGGTTTAGTTTCTTAGCCGTTGCGTGTCTCGCGGCTTAGGTGTCTAGCCGGAAATACCGTAGCAGGCATGGATGACATGAGGGATCATCATAAACCACGTCGCCGGACAAGCAGAGAGTCCGAAAGCTGGCGGCGTGGAGTGAGCCACACTACTCCAGCTGGAATCCAGCACACATATCATGGTGATGGACCATCATCGGGGTACAGCACGTTGTAGTATATGCCTTATATTGCGTACAATTGGATTGTTATGGTTGTTGATATGACGAAGCATGTTCAATTGTATCAGCATCTGTGCCAGATTGTGAAGCGCTGTGATCCTAGTGCGTAGCGGTGCCGAAAAGATGATTTTTAAACATTTGTTATGTACTGTTTCACACGCATATTTGAATTGCGAGGCTATCACGTCAGCTATAAAGGAGCGTCATTAAATAAAATGCTAAGCTACTAACTGATCTGCTTTCCTGCCTACAGGACATAAGATGTAAGTCCTACAAAAGAAGAGAGGATAGGAAATAAAAAGAAAGAAAGAAAGAATAATAGGAATGAAGTTTGTAAAGGTCAGGAATTATAATGTAGAAGCGTGATCTGAAAGCTCCAGTGAAGTGAAGCTGTAATTAAAATAATGTTTCTTTTTTAACAAACTTGTCTAATCCACGCTTTCCTTTCCAATTAATTAATAGTTTTAATGTTCGGTTCATTACTGGCATCACAAACAAGTAGCTCTACTTTACATTTCAACATCGCTTAAGGACGAGATCATCTCTTAAATTTAATTAGGCTGCATCGGTGTATCAGAACTTTGATCTTAAGCATATTTAAAAAAGTTTATTTAATTGAAAATAGCTATGGGTAAAGTGATCAGTCCCGGTGGTCTAGTGCAGAGCCGACCAAATTATTTGTACCGGGGGCCAAATGGAAGAAATATCAAGGTGATGCGGGCTATAGAATTATTATGTTTTTTATTCACTGTCACAAATTTATCATCTCGATATTTCTGGTATCCTCTCCTTGCATTGGCGTATTGTAACCACTTCTGAGGTTAGGGTGCCTGGAAGAGGAGGTTACGCTGCCCCAATGTTATGATAGACGATGATGGTAATGATGCGCCAGGAGAGACTTAATCTATAATCATCATCATCAAGGGATTAAGCCTGTTGGCTCATTCCGGTTACATGAAAGCTAGAATAGTTAAAGTTGTGCAGATCATGTTCTGTGTGGGTGTCCAACATAGCTCCTTCCTTTCGGTTTATAATTTAGCAATAATGTTGGAAATCTACCTTCTAGCATTCTATCAATATGTTCTTTCCAGTCGTTCCTATATTTAATTATTCGGTCTGTAAGTTCGAAAATATTTAGTTCCTTTCTTTTATCTTCATTTCTTTTCTTATCCAGCAGAGTATATCCTGCTACATTTCTTAAAAATCTCATCTCAGCTGCTTCCAATCTTTGTTCTTCTCTTTTAGTGATCGTCCAACATTCTAATTTAATAAAGTGTATATAATGATGGCCAGATGACGTTAGGAAACCGTTTTGGGCCTTAAAGTTTCCTCACATTTGGCTTACAGGTGAGGAAGATCCCCGGGAAAAACCTTACCCAGGAAACTTGTCCCGGAGATCGAACCCGGGCCCGCTGCGTGACAAGGCAGCACGCTACCTCGAGAATAAAATAATAATAATAATAATAATAATAATAATAATAATAATAATAATAATAATAATAATAGCAATAATAATAACTAACTCACTGGCTCTATCGAACACGTAGGTTCATCGCCATGCGGACATAGGCTCTCCATACATCCCTATCCTAAGCTAATGTTTTCCAATCATTCCTTATATAATCTACTTCCCTCAAATCATGGATAATGTTACTCTCCCAACTCATTCTTGGTCTACCAACTGGGAGTTTTCCCTCTGGTTTTCCTACAAGAAGCTTCCATGCATCTCTTTCACCCCCATACGTGCCACATGTCCTGCCCATCGCAGTCTACGAGACTTAACTGTTCTTATTATATCTGATTTCTTATACATATCATATAGCTCACCATTATGTAGTTTTCTCCATTCTCCTGTCTGTTCATCTCATTTTGACCCAAAAATTCTCCTAAGAACTTTATCATCAAATACTTGTATTCTTCTTTCCTCCCTTAAAGTAAGAGTCTATGTTTCGCACCCATATAATATAACTGGTAGGATAATAGTTTTATATATTTTCAGTTTAACGTTTTTTGAAAGGAGTTGGGACGACAAGAGTCTTTGTAATGCATAATATCGTGCATTTCCAGAATTGAGCCTATGTTTAATTGATATAAGCATAACTAAATTAGATTGTTTAAGAAACTATCGCTAGGGAGCATCCATATCCCATGTGAGGACGCGCAGTGCAGACTATTACCACTACTACTACTACTACTACTACCACCATCACTACTACTGCTAATACTATCATCACATGTAAAGTAATAATCTCAATGAAGAAGTTGCGAGCCTTTTTTGGATGGTAATAGGTTATGGCTCCCCAACTTTGCAGACTGTCATCCCATTGTTCACCAAGAAAAGATCACCATGATGTGATCTATAAGTCCTTCTCATCAGGGATCCAGATTCGATTCTCGGTGGGATGGTAGTAATATTCTACCTTATACATCCTCTCGTGGGGACTTTGGCGTTCTCTAATCGGAATTTCTTAACCTATCTAACTCAATTATGCTGATTTTCCAAACATGACCATTGCGGTCAGTATGTTGCTTCGAAGAGACATCTAATAGGCAACCAAGGTAGAACTTTGAATGGAGAAGTCCGGTTATATTTTGCTCAGAAGCACTAACTTTACACTTGACGTTCTTTTGCGAGTCCGGTAATCTATAGACTCGGAGCCCAATGCTTAAAGCCCCACTTATCCCTTGAATATTTTAGCCTTATAAATTAATCGACTCCGGCCTGGATAGAAGTCGCGACCCTCGGGACCAGAGGCAATGGATATAACCCCTACATCACCGAGGCCGATTCAAGGTGGGTCTACGACTTCAAAAGGTTAAAGAGCAAGGCTAACATTGAGTGCGTAACTTAATTATATCTATAGGCCTATTGCTGGTTCAAGTAGGCCTAATTAGCTCGGTATTGCTTAATTTTAATTAACTGATAAATAGAGTGTAATAGGATTAATCTAATGAAGCAAGTAGTTTCACATAAGCAATACTGTTTGGTGCAAAATGTTAAATTTCCCACGCTGGATGTATCATGCAGAACATGATGATTACTTATTGCTTTCATAAGTAGGCTCGTAGCCATGTATATACTCATGTTTCCTAGAATTCCATGTCCCACACACACAAACACACACACACACACACACACACACACACACACACACACACACTTGAATATACATAAAACCTATCTACAATTTTCAAACCATAACATTTTCAAATATACAATTATAAATCTTTCGAGGTCGCTTGAGCATGGATACTTTTAATCCAGTTATTCCCAGTGCAACAGTTCATAAAAATACAATAGGTCTATTTAAATCTGTTGATAGGCTACTGTGTGCATCAATCTTTGGAATACCGTTGTTGTGAACCGTCAGTCCTTGAGATTGAAAAAAAGAAAAGTTAGTTATTTACGTCCACCTCATCACGCATTTATATTTCTACTCGCTTCGATTCACTATCTTCCGACAATTACTTTAACGTTCGAGAGAAATCTTAACTCTAGCTGTACCTCTACATCGAATATCACACTATTCCTCATCCTTCCTTGTTTCAGCCATCCGACTCTGGAATTCTTCCCTCCCCTCGTATATCAAGGATTGCCCGACTCAAAAACAGTTTAAAAAAGCTCATTTCCTTAGACAAAGTAATATATAACCATGTTCTAGTTACACTCTTATTATTCTTTTATATTTTACATTTTCTTTACCAAACCAATTACGTAAACTATAGGCTATTATTATTATTATTATTATTATTATTATTATTATTATTTTAATATTTTGTTCTCTCCTTGCCAACTGTATATTGCGTAGCCTCTGCCTATTAGCTACTATTAAACATGTTGTAGATAATCCATAATTGTTATTATATGTAGGCTATAATTTAATCCTGGTGAAGTGGAAGAAAATACCTTACGGTCTTAACTCCATCAGGTAAAATAAATAAAATAAATAAATAAGGTGCGTTACAAGATGATACAACCACCACGTTTTTAGAGACTGCACTACAAAAATGGCAGGATGATCTGGTAACAACTCACCCTAGACTGTATAGAGTCTATAAGGGTATACAAAACACTTATGTAAAGAAAGACATTTCTTACACGTCTGATAATACGAGTTCAATTGCCTGTTGCAAATTGATACGACCAACTGTTGCATAATCATAGAAACATCAGTTCCATGTAACAAACACAAGTCATACTTCTTTTACTCCCTGTTACTCCAGGTGTTTACTGTAGAGAGGGTAATGTAAAGTACGTGGCAGAATTAAAATACTTGCATATCGCACTTTTCGGTTAGTTTAAAGCGTTTAAGACAATGGGCGAAAACCAGGACTGTCATTTGTGAAGGTAGGGCAAATAGCCTACTCGCTTATAAGGTCGAAAAATTAACAACTAGAGAAATAGAGTGGAAAATTGACAGATTGGCGGTTTTTTAAGCGTGGACCGGAATATGATACAAAACAGTCTGCTGGAAGACCATGTAAAAAGACACTGTTATAGGAGAGGATGGTTATCAGAGGACTATGTGCAGGTGGCATCTCCTTGGAAATGATATCTCAAGATCCCAACATTATTGTGCAGAAGCCTACGTTATCAAGATTGGTGGCTCAAGCAAACTGATGAAAGATAGAAAGAGAAAAATAAGTCAGCCTCAACAGACCAAAATACTACACGGTGTATAGCCCAGGCAAATGAATATAATTGATTATCTGTTTTGCCCCCATAACCAATCTCAGACTATACCATTAGTGACTTCCTTCCTTGATGTTAAAGAGACAACAAATGAAAGAAAATACACAGCGTTTTTTTTTCCCCAACATATTCAAGGTACGGGCCTATTGACTCGCGTTCCGCTCCCCGCTGCACAATATGCTACAGATTGTCCTTCCATTTTTTTTTGTATACCTACTGCATTAGGAATCACAAAAATGCGTTTTTCAGTATGTGTACTGATAGTCTGCTAAAAGGACAGTTTGTTTTTAAACATAGCTACCAACTCATAGTGATTATATAACTATCAAATTAGCGAAAAACTAATTTTTCGTGCCTGTTATTTAAATATTCCGGACCGCTGTGAAAACTGGTATTATGTACAGCTGTAAGCCCTTTTGTTTAATTCGATACAAATTTAAATTATTTCTACTTGTTTTCTTTTGTTTTATTAAAACATTCCTATTTAAGGATTGCAATTTACTGAGTTCAGTTTGTTTCAGTTACTTCATAGGTTATTATTTTTCCTTCCTGTGTTAAATTTCTTATAAATAGTTTAGTTGAAGTAATAAAATAATTTGTTTCAACTGGAAAAATATAGTTATAATTTTGGCCTTAATCAGTAAAATTGTTAGACGAACTTAAAATGGCGTATTAAACATTACGTCTAATAATATTTTATTGGCGCATCTTATGGATATGTTTTTGCTTTTTTTTTTAATTTTAGTCACAAATAGTCAAAATAATTTAATTCCGAATTCAAATTCTCTCAAGAATATATTCAAATCTACATTATATATATGGCGATTTTAGGTTACTTTTAGCTCACTTGCTCACTTCATTATAGATACTTCTCAAATTTTTTTTCGAGGAAAAATCAACATACATATTTTTCTCAGGCTATTTAACTCGTGCCCCAAATGGCAGTCAATGACTAATCACATTTCAATAAATTTTGATTTACAACCAATCACAGTGGTTTTCACTTCGATTTTATCACTTTCATTTTATCAAGTGACTTCCAGATTGTATATATAGTGCACGAATGTAACCAGATAGTGCTTGCGAGGTATAATACAAAAACATTCGTAGCAATTGATTATAGGTAACCATAAAAAAATAAATCACTGTTTGCACTTACTTAAACGTATTATTTCCCAGGAATTAACGTTGCAGAAAAATATAATTGACATATTTACATCATAAGACATCAGAAATTAATTAATTAACCTGTAATTATGTGTTTCTTTTTTGCCCACTAGGGTGCATTCTTACAATATTGCGATTCCATTTGGCAATAAATATGATTTGGTTGCAGTGATGAACATATGAAACAAAAGGTTTCTCATTTGTTTTCAAACATCGCCGTTTACATTAAATATATAAATATTTTAAAATAGCTATATTTAAATAATGATTTGTGAGTAAACAGCTTAGTTTTATTCGTTAATAGCCCTAACAAATGCCACTCTTGATTTCCAAATTCTCTAGATAAATTCACTCCTCAATTCGTGAGTCGTGAATTTATCGATAATTTGGAAATCACTCTTGGCATTACTTATGATAATTATTGACATACTGCAACAATAAATTATGTTTTTTTTCGTTTATGTTTATTTTAATTTGGGTAGAATCCCCGTTTAGTTTCCGGATAAAGAACTTCTGACTGGAGCCAATTATTAACTGTTTGCTTAGGATAATAACTAACAAACTAAACTACACGGAAAATTAGTGTATAGCAGCATTCTCAAGAACATTGCAATAGAAGATCAAACTAGACCTCAAAAAATTCTCTAATTCTTAAACGCCCTCACTTCTTTGTAAATACAATAGACTTTTAGGCGAGACTTCTCAATCAGCTCAAATGTGAAGTGAGAGAATAAACAAGGAAATAATGTTACATGTCAATCTGGGCGGTTCAAAATTGAAATATGTAACCGACATATTATGTAGGCCGACCGACGAATTTCACTTTAAAAGTTACTGTATAATTTATCATACATTTAATTAACCAGTATTAAGCATTGATAACACAGCTCTACAAAAAACAAATTTCGTTGCCCTGGATATCTCAGCGAATTTCTATGTTTTCAAGTGCACAGTTTAAGAATATGTTCATCAAAGTGCTGAATGTGCACTAGTTTTTATGATTTTGCGTACCTTATATCTTAAACAGTAAACGGCTTGTTACTAATAAAATGTATGTTTCCAGTCATGATTTGATTTCTGCGCATTTTTTTCGCGTATACAAACATCACGTGATCCCCACTCTCACACCCCCACTCCACACATCGGCCGTGATCTCAGTTATTTGACAAAATTAAAGTACTCACGACGTGCATCTGGATATGATAAAACAATTCGTCAAAGCGTTGGACAAGGAAGGAAAATGTTTCAAATACATTTGTAGAAAATTTCCTAAGCTCAGTATGTAAAAGTTAAAAGGCGGAATATTTGATGGTCCTCAAATTCGGCAATTGATGAAAGATGCAAATTTTATCAAAGTTATGACTGTTCCGGAAAGTGAAGCTTGGAAGGGTTTTGTATTGGTAGTAGAACATTTCCTAGATAACTATAAAGCACCAAATTATAAAGAAATTGTGCAAAACATGTTGACAAGCTTCAAGATTCTGGGAGCAAATATGAGTATAAAGTTACACTTTCTCCACAGTCACCTGGATAGATTTCCGGATAATTTAGGAAATTATAGCGACGAACAGGGAGTGTGCTTTCACTATGATCTAAAAGTAATGGAGAAAAGGTATCAGGGTAGATGGGAACGTCACATGATGGCAGATTACTGCTGGTCTTTAAAAAGAGATTGTCCCCTAAAAAATTATAGAAGAAAATCTTATAAAAGGCATTTCACTGAAGTATAACATGGGTTTTCGATATTTTTCTTTCTATTTACGTCAGTGTATACTAATTTTTCAAAAAACAATTGACATTATAAATATATCTGTTATATTGTTTCATATTTTCCGATTTTTGTAGTGTAAAATGAAAATAAAGATTTAAAAAAACCAGAGCAAATCTTCCAAAATCATTGATAGTTTAATGAATTTTGAGCATAAATATATCCGAAATTAATCTTATATCAAAGGCAACAAAACCACTGTTGACCAGTGTAGTTAATTTAATATGTAATACTATCAGTAGCCCGTAACGTCCCCCCCCCCCCCCCCCCCCCTGTGTTTAAGGTACAAGACGTAAAGGTCGAGGTTCGAAGTCCCGGTGGGGTCAGGATTTTTAAATTGGACCCAAACCTTCTGGCGGTACTATGGTTCTACGGTACTAACGAAAATTAGTACCAGACGCTTGTTCTGGGGGTAAAGACGGCCGTCACGCAGGACCTGACAACCCGGCAGACATTAAGTGCCGATTGTCTAGAAAAGTGATAGCCTTAACCTCCTACTACACCAGGGCCTCCTAAGGCCTGTAGTGGGATCACTTTAATTTTACGATCAGTAGTTTTGTAAAAATATGCAGCTTTATAGCGAAGGAAAACAATTATACTAACCCTTAAATTGACAATGTATCCTGTAAGATACATCAATTGGTTTATTTTATTTAATACTAGCGGACCCGGCAGACGTTGTCCTGCCCGAAAGTTAAATTCTCGTGTCATGGCCAGACGATAAAAATAAAAGTTACTTTTTTTACAGTAAAATTCAGTAATAAGTTCGCAAGAAAACTCCTCACTGCCATCTTTTGTGGCTCAAGAATCGTGCATTATGACGTCATATTGTTGTCGCGCGGAATGTCGGTAAATCAGATGACTACACATTTGGCATAAAAATATTCTATAACCCGATCGCAACGCCATCTACGGGTTCCACTTATTAATCGAAAGCATCCAGGGACCTAATTAGACACACACAAAATTTCATCAAAATTGGGCCCAGTCGTTTAGGAAATTTAATTTCGGATTTCAAGTAAAACTCCACTTCTAATTGTCAGATTTCGCTCATTTTTGATATTACCTCCCTTGGTTTATTTTAAGAGGATTTACCGAGTTTCGTTGTGAAACATCGAAAAATGTGAGCGCTTCATGTATATTTATACATAACAGAGAAACATCTACAACCAGGAGATTGGATGGACCGACAAAATTTGCTATTAGGAATCGGACGATGTCAAAGACATTGAAAAACCAATGATCTATCTATATATATTGGTGTAGCGTAGTGCTTAAGGCACTGAGCTACAAGCCGGAGGGTCGAGGGTTCAAGTCCCGTTGGGGTCAGGATTTTTAAACTGACTCAAACCCTCTGGCGGCACTATGGTCGTGGGGTCGACTCAGCCTCTAACGGAAATGAGTACCAGACGCTTGTTCTGGGGGTAAAGGCGGCCGTCACGCAGGGCTGACAACCCGGCTGACATAAAGTGCCGATTGTCTAGAAAAAAGTGGGAGCCTTAACCTCCTACTACCCCAAGGGCCTCCGGGCCTGTTGTGGGATCACTTTACTTTATGAAGACTATACTATTAAAAAAGAGTGAGTTTCTATATATTTTGTTGCTAAAGTGTTTTTTTTAGTTAGGAAATTTTAGCGATTCATAGATTCATAAATTCAAATCAATATATATATATGTCTACCGCTGTGGTCTCGAGGTAGCGTGCTGCCTTGTCACGCAGCGGGCCCGGGTTCGATCCCCGGTCGGGGCAATTTTTCTGGGTGAGGTTTTATCGGGGTTTTTCCTCACCTGTAAGACAAATGTGAGGAAAACTTTAAGGCCCAAACGGTCCCCGAAATCATATGGCCATCATCGTCATCATCATCCTTATCATTGTCATCATCATCTTCATCACCATCCTTCACCGGTGTTGAAAGTAACGGGAAGCTACCACACCTACAATTCCCTAGTAAAGCTGCAATCATAGCATGAAAATGCTATAATTGCAGTGAAAGACCTGCCTTCGGGCAGAATTACTATGGATGGATGGATATATATATATCATCATCCAGGGATTAAGCCTGTTGGCTCGTTTCGGTTTTATAAAAGCTACAATTGTTAAAATTGTTCAGATCATCTTTTGTGTGGGCGTCCAACATTTCTCCTTCCGTGCGGTTTATAATTTAGCAATAATTTTGGAAATCTTCCTTCTGGCATTCTATCAATATGTTCTTTCCAGTCGTTCATATATATATATATATATATATATATAATTATAATATTATATATATAATTATAATATTATTAATATTCCTAAATTTTCTTTTAATTAGAGACCAGACATGATGCATTTGCTATGTTACGTGAATTGGGCTTTATATATATATATAAGCCTTATATTTCTTGTTACAAAGTACATTTTTAAAACGTATAAGCAATATGACTTTGGATATTGAAGCATCTATAAATAACAAATAATTCTGTGCGGTCTTGTACAAGCAAATAAGTTTTGTTTCGATAACAAGCTACAGAATATGTCAGCAGTTATATAATATAAATTGCTTTTATTTCAACGAACAATGAATACTGCACAATCCATTTTAAAAGTGGGAACTTTAGATGGAAGATGGCCAATTATTTATTCGAACACGCTTAGTGTTTTCAAGAGAATTCAAGCTTTACATGGGAAATGAAACCTGGTCGGTTTATTTCTAACAAATTGGCGGTTACCAAACCATTTCTGCGGAACTTGCACGGATGTCTTAAGGTCTTCCGTGATGACTGTTTATACTCTTATTTCATCAGTTTTACTTAATGAAGAGCGAGTTTTCTTCGTGAAGAGGGCGATTCCATATTCGTGTGTCGAATATACTGACATGTTAATTAGAATATCATTATTTAATCTATGTGGCGGCATTATACATTCTATAATCGTGAGAAAAAATTCTAAATATATTTATGATAAATGCATTGACCATGAGAAAATATAACAGAGAGAAGGAATGTGGTTATCCAATGAAGAAAAAATCTGCACAAGCCTAATACTTCTGTACTACACGTTGCTGCTCTTATTGTTATTTATCGACGCTCTTTAACAACTAAGGTAATTAGATTCGTATTTACTACGTAAAACTATCGACCTTTTATATGTTTTTCATAAATACACTGTGTCCCATTCAAACCTCCCACATTTTAATTAATCATAACTCTCAAAGTATGCGGAATTATGAAATGAGGTTGGTATTAAAATAAAGGGAAACTCAAAGAATTTTTGTTTTCATTGTTGCAGTTAATTCATTTCTCGCACGTTGGACAATAATGACATAATAATGACAATAAAGACAACACTCCACTGGACTTCTTCCTCTGGGGGTATGTAAAAGACCGTGTTTTTGCGACTCCAGTACAAGATTTTCATGGTTTACGAACCTGTACTCTTGACACAATTGCAACAGTACCAATGGACATGTTGGACAGAACGTGACACGAAATCGAATACCGACTTGATATTGTCCATGCTACTAATGGTGCTCATATAGAGATTTTTAGTGTGAGGCAATGACAATTCTTTGAGTTTCTGCTTCGTTAATAACGGCCTCATTTCATAATTCCGCATACTTTGTTAGTTATGATTAATTAAAATGTGGGAGGTTTGAATGGGACACTCTGTATTTATTTTATTCAACATTCGTAACACCTGTTTCAATATAATGTATGTACTCAGACTAATGTATCGTCTGAAGAAGATACAATATATTGAAACGACTATTACTAATATCATCATCAACAACAATCATGGATTAAGCCCATGTGGCTTGTTCCGCTCTCATAGATTATCATTCAAAAGGTTGAATCCATCTCTTTTTCGGTTTACCAAACATTCTTGTCTCCTTTTGGTTTGTAATTGAGTATAATTTATTGAATAAAATAAATATTTATGAAAATCACATAAAACTTCGATACTTTTATTAAGTGAATAAACATGGTGGATTTTTATGAAGTAAACACCAAATCAATGATTACTTAAAGTCAGTAGAGTTGTAATTCAAATCTGGTTCTGAAATGACCTCTTTTTTTTAGCCTTGAAGATAAAGTACGTTCATTAAATTCTGTGAAACGGGATTTTCTTTCAAAGGAATCTTTGCTCAGACGTATTACGCCCAGAAAATCTATCGATCCTTGCCGGGATTGAATTCGCGAATCTCGGAATTGGAAGCGAGGATGGAAACCATTAATCCACTGGGACAACCCTATAGGCCCCTATATTATAGAAAATAAATAGTTTGTTAATCAAGTACAGTATAATAATAATAATAATAATAATAATAATAATAATAATAATAATAATAATAATAATAAAAGCCGTAAGGCTTTCCTTCTCTTCCACTTATTCAGCACAAATAGGCTTTACAATATACAGGTTTATAATAGAGTTATATATAAACAAATACACAAATTGTAATAAATTATTTTAAGTTTATTAAAAACTAGCTAATACCCGGCATGCGCTGCTATTCCTAAATAAACAATGTGTTTTTACCACCAGCCGTGCGTTGTTATACTTGCCCGGGAATCTGCTTATCCCGATCTTCTTGCCATCGATGAAAGACAAAAATGGTTATTGTGAGTTATCGGTAGAAGATAAACATATGCTGTCGCGGACTTTTTTGTAGAGGTTTTTGATATGTTCAATTCTGTGTACATTAATTTGGTGTATTTGTTATGCTTTAGGCAGCGTAAGCCATTTAAGCGTCAAAACAGGGACTTTATTTCACGTTTTTTTCACTACAAATGGTGATTTTTAGGGGTGAAGAGGTTGAGTATTACAACTCTCTTATAGCCTAAGTTCATCCCGGGAATCTCCTGAACATTTTGCAAAAAACTCCATCAAAATCGGATCAACGGTATGGCCGCGCATAGAATATGAACAAACAAACAAACATTGATTTTTGTTAGATGCAACGTAGAATTCATGTACTACGATATTTTTCTACGCAAGGCAATAATATTAATGACAATAATAATAATAATATAATAATAATAATAATAATAATAATAATAATAATAATAATAATAATAATTTTTATTTCAGAATTTATCCACAAAGATATTCTCCTTCTCCTGTTTTAACGGTCCTGAACATCCTCACCTGGAAGTTCCAGTTCACTCATACTTCTTCTCACTTCGTCCATCCAACCTTCTCTAGGTCTTTCCTTTCTTCTTGTCCTATCTATTTTCCACTCCAAGATATTCTTAGGGATTCTATTATGTTTTGAGATGTCTATACCATCTTAATCGTCTCTCCTCATTTGTCTGTAATACATTTCTTTCAACTTTGACAATTTTCATAAATGATAATAATAATAATAATAATAATAATAATAATAATAATAATAATAATAAATATATAATAATAGTGATAATATAATAATAATAATAATAATAATAATAATAATAATAATAATAATAATAATAATCATGGAAGGAAAACATGAAGACAGTAATGCAAGCTAGATGGCTAAGCATCGAAGATGCCCAAGACCGTAGGCTTTGGAGGTTTGGCACGGGAAGACGGCAGCAGCTGTAAAAACCCGAAGATAGATAGATAGAGAATAATAATAATATAATAATAATAATAATAATAATAATAATAATAATAATAATAATAATAATAATAATAATAATAAAACGAGAATTCCCAGTAATAAATGCACACACATTAAGCGTGAATGTAATATTCAAACTAAAGTTCAAACAAGTATAAATTTGTATTTTCTTTTCAGGTATTCAACATTAGCATCACTTGATTTCAGGAACTTCATTTGCGGGAAGAGATATTAGGCCTAGGACTATATGACGTACAGTATTTGTCTGTGATAAAAAAAAGTACCTACGTTTTTAGGAGTTAAAATAGTACAATTAGGAAGGAGAAGGATGTCGCACTACCGGTATATCATACTACATTCCGTTTTTACACGCTTTATATTAGCTTGACCTGTATCTATCTATCTATGTAACTGAATCAACGCGATTTTCACCCACTTACAAACATTAGATCGACTTGAAACTTTGCATACTTGTAAAGGACCCGTGACAATACAATATTTTCATATTTGTTTGTAAAATCCTGGCCAGAATCATCAGAAAATAAAAAAAAATGAAAACTGGTATAATAGGTTGCGGACTTTTTAATTCGTTATAATTTAATATATAACGGTTGCTAACTGATACATTGTTTTCTGTATTTATATTACATTTCAGTTGTAATAAGGGCTTGATCTCAGCTCTCTATCTGGAATTACATCGGATACGAGTTTAGAAACATTTAATTATGAGTATCTATTGCAAACAACTTAACCGATTTTTGGGCTGAGATGCTTGGATCCAATTACTGTCTAAAACTTCTATATAACCTGATATGATATTTCATTCTGCATAGCTTATGACCCAAAGCAGTTCAAATAGCTTACTCATATCTGACATAGTTCTTAACATTAGTTTTATATCGTAGACCTAAACAATATGAAACTAAGCCTAATCTATCCCAACCAATTAAAATTCTAATTATATTAGGGCTAATAATCAAAAATATTTACGTTGTTTATATTTTTTCCATTATAGTAATAATAATAATAATAATAATAATAATAATAATAATAAAACTATTTTATTTAAACTGGCAGTGTTAAAGCCATCAGTCTTTTTCTCTTTTCAACTAGCTAAAGATAATTACAGATATTATTTACACATGATCATAACTTACACAATTGTAAGTAAATGTTTATACAAATTTAACTAAAATTATGATTAACCAATTCAGGATTATATGAAAAGCAAAAAAAAAAAAAAAAAAAAACAGAAACCATAAATTAACCCACAGAAAGACCAATTACAAAAGAAAGAGATTTAAATTTCTATTTTGAAAGCTAATTTCTGGCACTCGCTGATATCTTGTGGTAAGGAATTCCTAGTCTAGCACTGAACACAGTATAGGATGTAGTAATGATGATGATGATAATTTTATTGATTTAGCGGCACAATCTTTATGATCTTCCTGCACCCAGTTAATCTGCTGTTATTCTCCTTTACATCTCTTTGTCGTTTCAATCACAATCGTTCAAACCTTTTCCCTTCATGCTGCTGAAAGTATCATTAATCCACGATATTTTAGCCATACTCTTCTTCTTCTACCAAGTGGCATCCATTCTAGTATTCTTCTTGGGGATCTGTCTTCCATCATCAATTTACACGGCCATAACCATTTTAATTGTTTGTTTTTTATGAAATCCGCAGTAAATTGAAGTTAGAATATTCATATTTTATTTTCATGATTTGAGGGAACTAGATTATACAGGAAATGATTGGAAAACATTAGCACAGGATACGGATGTGTGGAGAGCTTATGTCCGCGCGGTCGTGACCCTATGGGTTCGATAATGCCAGATAGTTAACTTAAACTTAATTATACTATTTCTTATTTATCTCTAATATAAATATTCCAGCTGAACGCCTCAAAATGCCAATTTCTGCAGAATGAAAGAGTTTAATACAATATAATAATAATAATAATAATAATAATAATAATAATAATAATAATAATAATAATAATAATAATAATATTTTTTTATTTTGAGAATTTTCCTGATCATTGAGGGTTTTCTCCAACCAATCTTAGCAATTAACATGAACTAAAAAAAAATATATATAAATGACTACGGACTTATAGACCATCAGTTTGCAACAAACATTCACAATTTTCCCATAATTAAAGTTCTCCATCGTTCTCTGTCCTCTGTGTCTTCACCTGTTACATCAAATTTCCTCATTGAATTTTGAATGTTGTTATTCCAGGTTGTTCTTGGTCTTCCTTTTCTGTTCCTTCTTTCAATTTTCCATGCATAGACGGCGTTTGGTAGACTTCCATCCTGCATTCTTCTTACGTGTCCATACCATTTTAGCCTTCTGTGTTCAATCTCAACCATTAGGCCTATATTTCTTTCTGCTTCATCCATTTTCTAATTTCTGTATTTCCAATTTTTTCCAGTCTAGATTTTCTGGCAGCTCTTCTCCAAAAATCAATTTCAACAGAAGTTATTCTGTTGGCATGTTGTTTATTCCGTCAGATTTAAGCCGTAAGGCTATCTTTCTCTTCGACTCAAATATTACATGAATATTTTTGTCCGATGAACTAAACTCTTTCATGCGGTTTAATAAATATTAGAATAATTTAATTTAATTACTGTTTTAATAATAATAAAATATATTTTACCTTATAAAGTTAATATTTTACATCACCAAATACAAATATTACACGAATATTAAAAACTGTAATTAATTAACGCACGATCTCTTCTGCCTGACGAACTAAACTCTCTCATACGGTTTAATGAACATTCACATAGAATAAACGAAATGTTATATATATTCCATCACATTTTGTCCAGTTAAGATCTTTTAGAAAGTAGTTTTATTTATAACTACAAGGCGATATCGATCAAAACATTTCTGATATTACGTAAATTATTTGAAAGATGACCGATGAAAATTGTTGAATACCGTTTTGAATGTGGACTACAGCTAATTGTACGTTTCTATGTAAAAAGGGTTCACAGTTCAGCATATAAAAGTCCTGGGAACCACTGACCTAAACAGAGCGCAGTAAATAAATTAAGAATATAATTTAGTTGCGCTCACGAGCTTATTAGCTCGAATCCTCGCCCGGAGCTATATTATCCGTGAGGGAAGTATAAAAGGTCTGTGAAAGGTCCCTTTTACTACAGTCATTTTATACTTCGTCTATTATCATCTTGACAAGAAAAATCTTAAGTATGCTTCACAAGAATGCTAATATTTTACTAGTAATTCCTTTTAAAACGAGAAAAGGAAAGCAACTCTGCATTCTTTCTGCATTTTTTTAATTTACAATTATTTATCTACCTTGTTGTTCTTGTAAGCCCATATTTCCCTTAACAGAGATTTAGACGCTCTCCCCCTACAAGGAAGAATTTGAACCATACTAATTTAGTTACACCTGTTTTCGTTTAGATGTCATTTGAGTGGTCCGTGGTCAGGGTTCCGCCTCATACTGACATCTAGGAAACCAAGGTAGTACTAGGACGGGAAAATTCGGTAAATTTTGCTTAGAGGCCTTTTCATTCAAGCTTACGGATCTTTTACGAGCCTGAAAATCTTCAGACTCGGGACCCACGGCTTAAAGTCCCTCCCGGAGGACTTGCTCCTTGGATTTTTCCATCCTAAAAAATCCATCGACCCCGGCCGGGTTTGAACCCGCGGCCCTCGGGACCAGAGGCAAGAAGCGTAACCACTAGTCACCGCGGGCCGATACTTATCAGTGTAATTCTCAAATAGTGTACGATTACATTGAGACTTTCAAAACGTATATTATTTTTATTATTATTGTTGTTATTATTGTTATTATTATTATTATTATTATTATTATTTATTATTATTATTATTATTATTATTATTATTATTATTATTATTATTATTATTATTATTATTATTATATTATATTATTATTAAGAACAGAATAAATAAAGGGGAGCAATAACAGCAATGATGAATTGAGTCTTATGGAACAGATATATAAGTAAAAGTAAAGTAAAGTGATCCCACAACAGGACTCAGGAGGCCCTTGGGGTAGTAGGAGGTTAAGGCTCCCACTTTTTCTAGACAATCGGCACTTTTATGTCAGCCGGGTTGTCAGCCCTGCGTGACGGCCGTCTTTACCCCAGAACAAGCGTCTGGTACTCATTTCAGTTAGAGGCTGATGGAACAGGTATATAACCAGAAAAAATAAGGTACAAATATATAATTCAATAGTGAGAAATACTGTCGCATATGGAGTTGAAGTTTGGAAATTCAACAAAAAACTTAGAACAAAAGCTTACGTTGATGGAAATGGATTTCATAAGGAGAGCAAGATGTTCAAAATTAGAAAAATTAAGAAATACTGTCATACGAGATATTAGATACTCAGCAGTAGATTATATAAGATGTAAGCAATTAAATTGGTATGTGCACGTACGACGAATGCAAGAACAAAGGTTACCCAGGAAAACATTGGAATGGTGTCCACCTGGAAGAAGAAGGAATGGAAGACCTCGAAACTCGTGGATGCATGAAATAAGAAATGGAATGAGAACAAGAGGACTGGAGGTCATTGAGTGTATGGATAGAGACGAGTGGAGAAGAAAAATAAAACTTTGGGCACAGAAAGACGTGTAAACATTAAAAATCTGTGTATAAATAAATATATTATTATTATTACTATTACAATTATTGCACAAAGAAATTGAACACAGGCTCAATTCTGGAAATGCATGCCATTATACATTATAGGGACTCCTTTAAAAAACGTTAAACTAAAAATATATAAAACTATTATTCTACCACTTATATGGTTGCGAAACGTATACTCTTGCTTTAAGGGAGGAAAGGAGGTTACGAGTATTTGAGAATAAAGATCTTAGGAAAAAATTAGACCAAAGAGAGATGAACAGACAGGTGAATGGAGAAGACTTATATAACAGTGAACTACATGGTCTTTATAGGAAGCCAAATATAATAAGAACAGTCTAGTCTCGTAAACTGCGATGGGCAGGACATGTGGCACGAATGGGAAATAAAAGACGGGTTCGACAGTGCCAGTGAGTTATTATTATTAATATTATTAGTATTATTATTATTAATATTATTAATATTATTATTATTGTTTATTATTATTATTAGTATTATTATTATTAGTATTATTATTATTAGTATTATTATTATTATTAGTATTATTATTATTAATATTATTAGTATTATTATTATTAGTATTATTATTATTAATATTATTAGTATTATTATTAATATTATTAGTATTATATTTGTTTCGGACTTTATCCACAATACAGTGGATTTCCGTTACCCTAAAGAAATTCGTCTTATCCATTTCTTCTTTTCATATATATATATTCCACTCCTAGATCTTGTTATGGCTTCTATGAAATGTCAACTTCTAGAGATGTTCTTACCATCTTAATTAATTGTGCGTAATACATTTATTTCAACTTTCATAATTTTTATAATTTTAACGTTTCTAATTTTTTTCCAATTTAGACTTCCGTGATTATCTTCTCTAGTAATCCATCTCTGTTGCTAATGACTTGTTAGCTTGGAATTTTTTAATTGTCTCTGATCCATTATAACAATTTCTATAATGGCCTTGTGTCTTTCGTAAAGGATGTTTTTACTCCATAATACTTGGTTCGGTTGCCAATTATTATTATTATTATTATTAATAATAATAATAATAATAATAGTTATAATAATAATATAATAATAATATTTTTTATTATTCCGGCTTTTACAATGAATATACGTTAATAATAATAGTAATAATATTTGTTCTGTAAAGGATGTTTTTACTGCATAATACTTAGTTCAGCATGCCAATTACAAGTTATAATAATAATAATAATAATAATAATAATAATAATAATAATAATTAGGGCAAGGATTTTAATGCACTAAAAGTTAGATTGCAACATAGATAATATATATATTACTCAATTGTTTCTGTGTGAGAAAAAGACAAAACACAGTCAGAAGTCTAACTTCTCATTATATTATTCAACTGTTTAATGTGAAATCAAGAAAAAAGACAGAAGTCTTACTTCTAATTATACTATATTACAATCTTAACTTTTATTGCATTAAAATCTTGCCCTAATAATAATAATAATAATAATAATAATAATAATAATAATAATACTATTATTAGTATTATTATTAGTATTATTATTACTATTATTATTACTATTATTACTACTATTCAACTATTATTCATTACTAGTATTAGTACTATTATTATTATTATTATTATTATTATTATTGCTGATGCTGTTACTACAACAGTTCAAGCCAAATCTATAGGCTATGTTTACATTTCTTGTGGGTATAATTGCGTTATGCCTCGTTTGCTTGCTCTTAATCTTCACTCCTCCGACATCAGTAGTAAGATTTTGTTAGAATAAAAAGTTCAAAACAGAATTTACAAATGGATTGCACGTACATTAATATCTAATAATTATTTTTTGCAGACCATTGTAATAAAAATATATAATCTTAGAATTAATTAGGTCACAAAATTAAATAATTAAGCTATGTAAATATTATTTAATATTATGTAGTAGTCATAATTATTACACATTTTATATAACTATTTATTCACAGATGAATAATAAAATTATACCGGGAACACGGTTATATATTATATTGTGTAAGGAAATATTTAGTGAGTTTTTTATTTGAACTGTTTTTGAGTCAGGTAGTCCTTGATGTACAAGGGCAGGGAATTCTAGAGCCGAGTGATTGAATTAATAAAAAGTGAACCAGAAAAAATATATATGATGTATCATTTAATGATTAAATTTAAATAATACATTGGATGGTATAACTAATGTAAGGTTTAATTACACGATATATGAACCGAGCTTGGAAAGCGGCCAGTGGGTTTGGAACACTTGTTCTACACTTGTTGGAACTGAATGTTCAATAACACAGTCCGGCATGTTAAGTGTATCGTGTATCGTGTATAATAACTTTTGTTATGTTTGTTTTCTACTAGAAATTTCTCAATAACCCTTCACACCTCTGACAAATTGAACAATTTCTTGATAACTTACTGAGTTGGATAAAAATGCCGTTTATGTCCCAGGTCATAAAACATGTTATAAAAATATACTGTTATCGTTGAGGTGATCATGGGGGATCAGTTAAATAGTATAAATTGAATAATTATTAATTTTGGGAAAAAATCCTATAAATGGAGGGAGGTCTCCGAGGGAAAAGAAGAGAGAAAAATAGTAGAATTTATTTCTTTTTTCATTATTGATTAAAAAGGTTTGAGTTATAAATGAAACTTGAAGAGAATGTATATTCAAGATAACAGCTAGGGTTAAAAGTGAGTAAATAATAAAGTATTTTCACCCATAAGTATGGCTGCAATTATTCACCCTAAATGATTGATTGTACTTTTAAAAAATACAGGCCTGTATATGCCCTTATAAACGGTCCCAGAAAATCATCCGGCCATCATCCTTAACATTATCATCATCATCATCATCCTTCACCGGTGTGGAAAGCAACGGAAAGCTACCACACCTATAATTCCCTAATAAAGCTGCAAAGCATAGCATGGAAATGATATGATTACACTGAAGGACCTGCCCTTCGGGCAGAATTACTGTGAATGGATGGATGGATGGATAGGCCCCTCTATATGCTTTTATAGTTAATATTCGTCCAGCGCCATAGTCGAGTGGTTAAGGCAAAGAGGACTTGGCGCAGAGGTAGGGACTCGCTCTGGTTCGGATCTCCAAGGTGGAAGAAATTTTCTCATGGATTTTCGGCCAGTATGGGACCAGTACCCACCCAGTGTGGTGAGGAATTTGGGTAGCTACAATAAGTAGCGGCTCCAGGTTGAGAAAACCAGCTATAACGTCTGGGGCACCCGACGTGTTGACCACATGCTACCTGTATACTGATAGGATTATCGTCCACCTCTGTGATTAATTCATGTGGACGTGAGGCCAGCGGCCGGCTGGTAGACTAAGAGCCTTGTGGGCATATCGCGTCACATAATTTATTATTAATATTCGGTTTGACCTTAATGTATTACATACATTGCCACGCTATTTATCTGGTTTGTTAGAGAACTTTTAACTAAAATACTAACAATAGTCTATGTACACTTACCTACTTTGAAATATTTGTGTATATTTTTCCAGACTATTTAACTCATGCCACAAATGCTAGTCAATGACCAATCACGTTTCAATGAATGTTGTTTTACAACCAATGACAGTCGGGTTTCACCTCGATCTTTATCGATTTCTCTTTATCAGCTCCTGCGTTTGTGTTAAAGAAAGCTCCTCCTTTTGTTCTGATCAGGTCAAAGCATTATTTTTCTCCAACAAATACATTGAATATAGCAAATAATGAAAAGATTCCTTGATTTTACTGAGTTGTTTACTAAAAAAATAAATGAATAACCCGTAATGTTGATTACGATATATAGTTTGATGTGTTTCATTATTTCTCCACTTGGGTGCACTCTTACAATATTGCGATCTTATTTGGCAATAAATAATATGATCAAGCAGCAGTGAATGAACATAACCTCACATTTCTGATTTGTTTTCAAACATCGCCGTTTACATTAAATATATAAATATTTTAAAATAACTATAGTTAAACAATGATTTGTGAGTAAACAGCTTAATTTTATTTCGTTAAATAGTCCTACCAAATGCCACTCTTGATTTCCAAATTCTCTAGATAAATTCACTCCTCACTTCGTGAGTCGTGAATTTATCGATAATTTGGAAATCACTCATGACATTACTTATGATAAATATTCTATCAACACTTACCTATTTTAAAATACATATTTTGTTTTTTTTTTTTCAGATAAATGTGTTGCAAACTATTTTTTCTTTTAATCTGTACTGTAGATTATTTTTCAAATCTCGTTCATTCATTCGTCTTTGGCACAACTTATCTCTGAGTCTCGGCCGCCTTAACGTACTTTCCTTCAATTAACACGATCTAGCGCTATTTTCCACCAATTTCTCAATCCCAATTCTTTACGTCTTTATTCGCCTTATCCATCCAACAAGTTTTGGCCTTCCTCTCTTCCTGCTATATCCGAGTTGTGTGAACCATATCTTCTTAAAATTTTGAATCATTATTTCTCCTTAAATGCCGTGCCCATGGATGTCTGGCTAACTTTTTAAATTTCATAGCAAATTTAATATCATTCGGGCAAATTTAATTAAAAACGGACATAAATTCCTGTTACAAATTATAGCATTTTTTAAATATCCAAGATATAAGATTGAACACTTCAGATTTCAAGTATGGGTGCTAATTTATCTGAGAAAAAATAAGTGTTTTTTTTAATGTTCTTAGAAATCCCTTATTCGTAAAGAATATGGGATGAAAATGGAATAACTCATATAAATATATTAATTTGATAAATATTTTGAAGATAAGTCTGACAATGAAGTAGACTATGGCAGCGTTTCTAAGATATAGCTAGTCTAGACTAAGCCTACATGTTACTAGAATTTCAACGAAATTGAAAATCGATTAGAGATTAGTTCCTGTAGATAAATACAGTTTTCGTTTCAATCTGAATTTTCTCATAGATGTTCAAATAGCCAATTGGATAAAATGTATAAACTTAAAATTCTTATTATATTTTAGTTGGAACATATTTAATATTATTTCTCATGTATCAATGTGCACAATGATAATAATAAAAATAATAATAATAATAATAATAATAATAATTTCACCACTGTGGTCTTGAGGTAGCGTGCTGCCTCGTCACGCAGCGGACCCGGGTTCGATCCCCGGTCGGGGCAGTTTTTCTGGGTGAGGTTTTTATCGGGGTTTTTCCTCACCTGTAAGACAAATGTCAGGAAAACTTTAAGGCCCATACGGTCCCCGAAATCATATGGCCATCATCATCATCATCCTTATCATTATCATCCTTCACCGGTGTGGAAAGCAACGGTAAGCTACCACACATACAGTTCCCTAGTAAAGCTGCAAGCATAGCATGAAAATGCTATGATTGCAGTGAAAGGCCTGCTCTCGGGCAGAATTACTATGGATGGATTATTATTATTGTTATTATTATTATTATCATTATTTATTATTATTATTATTATTATTATTTATTATTATAAATTTTCTTGTAATATTTTATAGAATTCTTCATTATCTTCTTCGCGCGGCCTTCCTCTGGCGCATATACACCAAGAACTGTCAAATTACCTCTATTTATTTCAGTCGAAGCTCTAATATTCTTTCATTCCAGTAAGTGTAGTGTTGAATTTTATTTCTTATGGTTTTATTAATCCAAATCATTACTCCAGCTTGTCCATGGGTTTTCCTGTCAAACACCGCTATATATTTGTACATAATTTTGTGTTTCTTTCGTTCCTTTAAGTTTTCTTCTTAGTTCTGTAGTTACTGCAATATCAATGTTTCTATTTTTAAATATACTGTCTAGTTCCTCTTCTTTTTCATGGATGCTTCGGACGTTCCAGGTTGCATATCTTACAATATCATTGTACCGTTTTCTTTTAACCATATTTCAATTCCTTCTGGATTTTTTCGTGTTGAGACTTGAAAGTAGTTTTGAAGTTCCTTAGGACAGGTTACTGGCCCGACGCTAAGTAGTCCAGTGGTAGGGCTGCTACGTTTTAGTCTCTGGACAGACATTAGGATACTGCATTTACTCAGTACCCGATGGAACGGTTATACCGCCGTGACTCGGTCCTCAGAGCCTCGTTTGTGAAAACGGGTTGTACCACGAGAAGGTGAGGATGAGAATTGGGTAGGAGAGGTTATACACACGTCACTACCCCTTACAACATGTTCATCGAACGGAAGATCACAGAATACCCAAACAAATGTTAAGATATCAACCTGCAGGAAGAAGAAGACCAGGACGTCCACTCAAAAGACTTTTGGATGGTGTTTCTCTTGAGGCCGAAACAGGTCAACAAATGGCCTAAATTCGTGAATGTACTATGAATTATTATTATTATTATTATTATTATTATTATTATTATTATTATTAAAAGTTAAAATGTGTACCTGAAATATCAATCGTGAAATATCAAGTAGGCCTATAAATTGTAATATTTTAACTTTTTACATAATATCAATAGTGGTTCAGAATTAATTTTAAAAGTATTGAATAATAATGATGATGATGATGATAATAATAATAATATATATAATAATAATAATAATAATAATAATAATAATAATAATAATACAAGAATCTAGAAAAAACTGGAAAAACATGTTCAAAGAGTGCAAGATGAACCCATACCAAAAACTATACTTAATAACAAACCAAAAGGAGACAGAAATGTTGGTAAACCGAAAAAGAGATGGATTCAACTTTTTGAATGAGAATCTATGAGAACGGAACAAGCCACATGGGCTTAATCCGTGATTGTTGTTCTTGATGATGATGATGATAATGATGATGATGATAATAATAATAATAATAATAATAATAATAATAATAATAATAATAGTCTAATCATCACGTATGGTGTAGGTTCATCGGAAGTGAATAGCGCATGGTTATTAAATAAACATTTTTTCGGAAATTTTACTCTTCTTCTTAATCATAATTTGTAGCATTTTCATCCTGTTTATTTCCAAAATCACTCCTCGTAGGAAGACGTATTGGATGTGCATTCACTGTCTATCCATCTCTTGGCTGGCCTTCCTCTTATTCTTCTATCTTCTTTAGCTCTTTTTGCAAGTCGGTTGTCTTCCATTCTTTCTATATGACCCTTCCAATATTTTCATTGATCTATAATAAATTTGGTTATGTCTTGAATATGACATTTGTCTCTAATTTCTGTGTTGTGTACTTTATCAAATAATGTTTCCCTCTGAATAGTTCTTAAGATCTTCATTTCACATGTGCTTATTATCTTTTTAGTTTTCGTTGTTTCAGCCCTAGTTTCTGCCCTATATACGGATAACTGGTCGAACTATCGTTTTGTATATGCGGGTTTTGCTTTCTATTGACATTTTATTCATATGATGATGATGATGATGATAATAATAATAATAATAATAAATTATTTTCTTATTGTAAATACATACACTGAAATGTTTATATCAAATTTGTGCGGTAAAATTATATTTTCCGAAATTTCCATTGTTTGTTGTACTTTGTAACATGTATAATTTTGAATGAATATGCGCTGACCTGTAGAAATCGACTGTGACGTGAGATAATCTAGCGATTCACAAATTGATTATACATAGCCTACTATATTTTTTGTATTAGATAAAAGTATGCTGGAATCTCGTATTTAATTATTTCCATTGGCCTAAGCCACCTGTTTCTCTTAGTCTAATTTAAATCTACAGGCATCATTTTCTACTTCATAAAAAATTGCAATTACTATAATCTACCGTATTTTAAACAAGAAAATATTTCACCAAAAACATTCAATTAAAATTAAAATAAGAATGTTAAAAATTTACTAAATTATATTTAATTAGACTTCATTATAGCCTATCTATTTTTTTCTTATGATATTTTATAAGGCTTATTACAACTTTTTGAAGGGAGTGTATTAAACTTTTTATAAAATGAATTACAGTTTTATAATTTAGAAAAGAAAGTCTAAATGTAAATACATTATTAGTGATGAACAATGATTAAAATGTATTGTTAACGCCTACTTATTGACTCTGAGATACTATTAATGTACTAAATTTTGTTGTAAATCTATATTTTGTCTTTAGAAAATTGAGTTTAAAAATTATTGTAAAATTATTTTTACTTTGGAATTCGCTTAGCACGAAAATGTTGTCCCACAATGTAGAGCTGCAATCAAGTTCGTTATTAAACAAACCTATGTATTATATTGGCTTTGTCACTTTTTTTTTGTCTTTTACAAAACTTGATAAATCGTATCCCTAAAGAACCTATTTTATTAAAATTGTCTTATTATTCCATTTTAACAGTATTTTATTGCATTGAATATGTGTATGGAGAAATGTCATTGGAATAAATAAAATATTATGTTTGGAAAAGAAAGCTGTACGTAAATAGGTATATGGTGCTAATTGTAATGCACGCAGTAGACCTTTATTTGTTTGTGCACGTATATTACCAGTTGTTACTTTTTGTAGGCCTATTTACCAGAGCCAATAAGAAATTAAGAAAATCTGGAGGTGTTTACTATTAGAAGTAAAATAAATGTTAAAATTTTAAAATAACTACCTGATACATAAGTCGTCTTCAACTAAATTAAATTTCTGTTTAAAAAACATCGTCAAGTAGTTAAAACTATAAAGGCCTTTCAGAATCATGTTGCATCTTCTGCATTTCATGTGGTTCTCAGGTTGGTATATAAGTTGTCGAAAGTTTTATTTTGTGTTAATTACTAGTTAAAATATTTGTAATAGATTTTTACCTGACTGACCAAACAAATGAATTTTACAAGTTGACCATTAGAAGTGATTTCCTTTTATTACAATAGGACCTGCCCGAAATATACATATTTACTTGACTAGACTCGGGTCAGGTAAATAAAAACAAAACCTTTGTATAATTCAATAGGCGGTACTTTTTAATAAGTTAATTTGTGAAGCACATATAGTAACCTTTATTAGATTTAAAACACTCTAATACAATATATATATATATATATATATATATATATCCATCCATCCATCCATCCATACATAGTAATACTGCCCGAGGGCAGGTCTTTCATTGCAATCATAGGATTTTTATGCTATGCTTTGCAGCTATACTAGGGAATTATATATATATATTGAACACCATTTTAAAACTTGAATTATTTTTTATCTTTACGGGTGATCAATAACTGTTTAAGTAAAGTAAAGTGATCCCACAACAGGCCCGGAGGCCCTTGGGGTAGTAGGAGGTTAAGGTTCCCACTTTTTCTAGACAATCGGCAGTTTATGTCAGCAGGGTTAATTAAAATATATGTATATTTGATAAAAATATTCTCGAAGAATTTGAAGCTAATATATTAATAAATTTATTGTTTTAAAAATATGGGTTGTCAGCCCTGCGTGACGGCCGCCTTTAAAAGCGTCTGGTACTCATTTCCATTAGAGGCTGAGTCGACCCCAGGGCCATAGTGCCGCCAGAGGGTTTGGGTCAGTTTAAAAATCCTGATCCCAACGGGACTTGAACCCTCGACCCTCCGGCTTGTAGCTGAGTGCCTTAACCACTACGCTACGGCGTGCCCCGATCAATAACTGTTTTTAATTTTAATGTTTGTAGGCTATTGATGATGTGTCTGATTGTACATTAGATACCTGTGACACATGACTAAAAATAAAATAATAATGATAATAATAATAATATTAATATTATCATTATTATTATTATCATTATTATTATTATTATTTAGACTACATTTAACTGATATCTTCTTTACCTGATTAGCGAAATTAATGATTTGCCAGTTACATTAGTCTAAAAACTTTCATCACCAGAAACATTACGGTATGGGGTATTTAATAATTTATTATTTCAATTATAACATTAATATAAATTATAATTGTCTTGAATTTACAAATGAAAATATCGATCCTGCTGAGCTAGTGATTGGTCTGCTCTTATCTGCTTCCTAGGTTCGTGAATTTAATCCCGGTCGGGGTTGATGAAATATTTTTAAAGGTGTAAAATTCTCTATTATAGTTTCTTTCGTAACTGAAGTAAAGAACTGGGTCCCGTGCTGTAGATATACGGAATTTAAAATAACCTGGACTCTGAAATAAAAGCCTTTAGGCAACATTTTTCCCCGTTGTCACTCCAAATTTGAATTGCGATGATAATAACTTTTACTTTTAAAAGTGTTGTAAAAGTTCCATCAAATGAAAATATATCAATAATAGATTTTGATCTACTTATCAATAAATATAATTAATTTAATTTAATTCCGGAATACATATGGCATTCACCTTAGCCCCATCATCAAATTCTTTTCTTTACATTTTAAAGTTAATTTCTCATGGAATTATATCTTAATATATTCTCTCCTTTTACTAAGTTCTATTGCTGATTAAGTGTAGAGCCTATTGACATTTATTTCTGTAGAATTCTATAAAATTTACCTTGGGAACTTCATAAAAAAGAGATGTGAAATATGCTATTTATGTTTCTGAAGGAACAGTGAATTTCATTCGCAAGATAGGCTACTTAGTAGTCATTTAATTAATTTAATTATGCTTTTAGAAATGTATTTAATTTCCTTACTCTCAAAAGATATTTTAATGCATAATTATTTAATAGTTTATTTAATGTTACTTCAAGAAATATAGCTAATAATTTTTATTTGGATTGCGTCGTAGTAAAATTCTAATAAAATATAAAATATTTTCAACAATGCACACTTCATTTAAATACAAGAACATATTTTTATTTTGGGGTCTGCACTACCCCCGGTATAGAGAATACGGTGTTAAAGGAATGCATTTCAGGATTAACTTAACAGTTCTGTCTATATTCGTACATACCCCACGTGGTGCGAGAATGTAACTTTGCAAAAAATTAGAGCCTATTTAACGAAGCAAATTTAATTACACTTATTTACCTACAAATGTCAGCGAGTGACATGTGATTAACTCATCGCAGACACCTAAAGCAACTAACGTATTATTTGGATAGGAAAGGCGGATTCATTTTGCTCAGAGGCTCTAATTTTGGCTCGAGGTTATTTAACGAGCACGAAAATGTTCAGACTCGGGATCCACGGATTAAAATCACTCCAGGATTTTTCTACTCTAAAAAAATCCCGCCCGCGTTTGAACCCGCGAGTCTCGGGACCTGAAGCAAGGAACTTAAGCTCTGGTCCATCGAGGATCTTCATAAAATTAATAGGCTTAGTGAAATTGATGAAATAACATAGACGTACTGCAACATTGCAAATCCTTGTTATAAACGATATGTTGCCAGTGTATTAAAATACACAGGTGCATGTGACCTTAATTGAATTGATATTGCATAATAAGTTCGTTACAGATGAGTTGTAATTACAAGTAGATCTTTGTGCGTGGATATACATGGAAACGTTGTTAACTACGGCACGCAAGGAACGTCGGTGTAATTAGGTAAGAGGCGTTCCACTTTTAATTGTATTATCCCATTGACAACAGTAAGTGCGGTATTAACTCATCAACAGTGCTGTAATATTCTAACTTTATCTGATGTAGAAAGAGAGTTTGTTAGGGTTTGCAGCGGGAGACATCAACGCTGAGGTAGAACACATACCTCGCTAGTCTGCCGGCTCTTTCACAGTGGATGAGAAACTCATTTTACTTCAGTTTAACTTAATTCATTTAATTTAATTATGCGGTTGGAAGTAAATTAGCGTTTTATATTTTTAGTAGTTCATGAATATAGTTAGTATAAAAGAAGTTTAAATTTAAAGAAATCTTAATTTTGCACTTATCTATAATAGTTAAAAATTAATTTATAATTAGAAATTTAAATATTTAAATTCAAGTTTTTATCACTTGCTACATGAACCTAAAATCTATTCAGTTGCTAGATAAGTGAACTTTAGGCTCTAAAATTAAATGTTTAATTAAAAATTAATTTTTAACTATTATAGAAAGGCCTAAGTGCAAAATTGAGATTTTAAAAAAAATCAACTTATTTTATACTAACTATATTCATGAACGCCTACTAATTATATCCAGACCCGAGCTAATATAGATTTAAGAAAACAATACAATTATTAGGCCTATCACATTTTAAAATTTATCCTATACACTTATTTTTAATTTCTTTTTCTGTTTGATATAGAAATATCCTATTTGTTCTGTATTTTATTCTCCTTTGCATAAATTATTTTTTGTTTTTTTTAAAGTGAACTTTATTTTTTGAAACTTGGTCCTATTTTTATATCTTCTATTTTACTTTTCTCTTTAATTATATAGCCTATTTATAATATATCTTCTGTATATGTATTGAATTCTATAAACTGAACTGCATCCGAGCAGGAATACCTGTTCACCTGGGTGTCAATACTACGTGCAAAAATGTAGGATTAGTTCCAATTATTGTATTATAGGAAATTGCGTTATTAAGAATATAATTATTTATTAATATAATAAAGTTTAATTATATTGTTAAGTGATCAGAAATGGGCGTAACATGTAACGAAGATTATTTATATATATATATATATATATATTCTAGTTTATTAGTCTATTTGTACAAGCTTTAACAATCGAGTTACTTTATCGTGTAGAATTCTTGGTTTTATTCAGTGGCCTGTTCATTTCTATTGTGTATTTCAAGTTTCCTAAAGATGTTGACTGATATAATATTAATTACATTATCAAATGATGATTTTGTTGAATGTAATTATATTTTAACTCAGTATTTCCCTGTTTCCCTTGACGAGCGAGAAAAATCAGTAATAAATTCAATTTGACTCGGAAATTCCAAAATACGAGGTCCAAAATGTACCGTCTCTGCCAATATTGACTTGGAAATATAAACATTAACACGACGGATACCACGTCAGTCGAAAATAAAATTAAAACGAACATCAGATTTGATAAAAAGATTGTATTAAGCCACGTTTTAAAGGATGTATTAATATTTTGTCATTCATATTACAATGATGATTATACTACTACTACTACTACTTATAATAATAATAATAATAATAATAATAATAATAATAATAATAATAATAATAATAATAATGTTATTAAATTATTTGTAAGAAAAATCGGAGATAATTGTATAAAACGTTTGTAATAATGAGGCAATGTAATTTTATTTCCAGTGTGTGTGCGAATAATGTTATTTTTAAAATCCTTCGAAAGTACACATCCATATAATTTTATTATGCGACAATATCTTAAGAATTAGCCTACATAAGTTACCTAACAAGACTTAATATTTTAATATTGTATTAGGTGATTTTAATATTGTACAAATATTAATCACTATCGTTGCATTTGTTTAAATATTTATTTTTGTTTCTATATTAAGATACATAAATATCTATTAAATATAGTTTGAGAAATTTGGATGTATATTTATCATAAAGTAAATAAGAATATAGAATGTTTGCCTTTTGCCTTAATCTGCTTAGATTTACAAACACGCAATTAGTTCTCTTTTTGTGTCAGGAATAATTTTTTTTTAAGAAGACAGAATTTTTAGGATTTAAAATAGTAATTAACGCTATATCGATAGGGCGAACTGCAGTCATGATGTTCTCTACATAAGAATTTTCATTGATTCTCAAATAGCGATTTCTATATTTCTGTACTATACAATTTTTATCTTCATAGGTATCGGTACAATTTTATATTATGAAGGATCTATTTAGTCAGCCTATTTGAGTTTTAGTGCTATTTGATTTAGTGTAAATAATAATGAAAATATATTATAAAAATCTGTGTGGCTTACCTTTGAGCTTTGTTCAAGTGGGTCACTAAAATAAATTGCCTGGGTAGCCGTTTTGACGATGTTTATAGACGTTTGTGAATCCACAGCAATGTTCAACTAAGTCCACTTTATTTTGCAGATGAATGTGTCACATAGTGTTAAGTAACCATCCAAATATTTGTTTTTGAAAACAGCTGTCAGTTAAAAATGTAACACTTAGAAACACACACGCGTGACGTTAATACAAACACACAAGTAAACAAATTAATGAAGCTGTAATTATTGTAAACAGTGGTCCTCACATTACACTGCACCACAAACCCAATGAATGACACTAAAAGTTTCTTGTCCTTCTTCGGGAGTACCACCCGTGCAACTGCCACACAAATCCCCAAGACCTGTACCCCTGAAGAAGTAGTTTTTTATCTCCGCCCGCTTTTGAAGACCTCGCCCATTCTATTGGTTGTCAGTCACAGCAAGAGTTTCACGTGTGGGTCCTCTTACTAGAAAAGTTAATCTCTCCCAGTTCCAAGTCTGAAAATCTCTAAGAAGGCGAGAGAAGGGAGGACTACTAAGTCAGGAGAGGGGGCATCTCAAAGAGATTGGTGGGGTACTTGGTGACCGATCAGGTTGGAATGGTGGGGGAAGAGGCCAAGAGAAAAGTTACCTGCATGAGGCATATGAGGTCCTGTGCTATATTAAGAATGTTCGTTTGGCGGGGGTGGAGGGATTGTGTACGCAGCAGTCTGACTGATTGCACAAGAATCTCTCTCTCTCTCTCTCTCTCTCTCTCTCTCACACACACACACAAGAGCGAGTGGAAGATCTTCTTCTGCCTGCAGGCCTTTAATTCTTCTCAGGACTGTAAGCGTCCCGTTCTACAGCTTTTTCTAATTAACAAGATGCGGAATATGTTTCCTGAAATTTCATGCTCTTCAAACACTGCCAATTTCAAGTAAGACATATTTCACCAATTTAATTTCATCATAATCCTCAATGATTGGGGCCAAAGGTCAGGTCGAACCTCATGCGAATATAGGAACATTATATGGTTTGTATTTTTAAAAAGTTTTGGAATTATACCGTTTTCCATTAATTTTACATCTTCATACGAAAACAAGTGTAACTAAATTAATATGGTTCAAATTCTTCCCTGTAGAGGGAGAGCTCTTAAAACTCTGTTAAGGGAAACATGGGTTTACAAGATACAAGGAGATTATTAATATGAAACACTATTATTAATATTCCATTAAGAAATTTTCTTCGAGCAAACAGCCTACAATAATTAAAAAAAACAAGCAAGCAACTTTGCAGAACTCATTTATTACTTCAGATGACTCCTCGAAATATTTCCATTATCTGTGTATTCTACTGTTACTCCAAATCATTATACAGAATTTTTAACATTTTGGACCAAGTTATCATTGAGTTTCGAAGTATTTTTCTCAAGTATTTTAAAGTGTATAAAAATGTAGGTCTATGTAAAGGTATAATGAGTTACATATCTGAGACAGACATTTTTGAGGTGCCGATGTTAATAAATGGAGGTTTTGTAATTTAGTTTAATCACGGAGTTACAAATTAAAGTGGAATGACTTTCAGACCAAAGTAATTATCTTAAAATTGTGGTTTACGGTTTAGATTAACTTTAATGTAATTGTGTGAATGGGTAGGTTATTACAATTATGTGTATGTGGTAGTGACTTTGCTGTTAGCTTTAATTACATACTGTCAGTGAATGTGGATTGAGAATTTATATTTTCATCATGTTTCAACTTTTGTTGGTGGTCAATTTTTACTTGTCAAGATAAAATAAGTTATTTGAAAAAACTTCTATATACATAGGCCTATATTTTCAATTATTTTTAAGACAAATTTAGAATTAATCTTCAAACAACTTGCCTCGGAAGAGGTGGCTGGATGATTTTTTGTTTACACTTAAGAATAGCTGTTTTTCTAATAATTCATTTCTAACAGGTTTAGATTTTAATAATTCATTCATTCATTTTGAGAATTTTCCTCATCATTGAGAGTTTTCTCCAACCAATCTTAGTAATTACCATAAATTAAAAAAAAAACATAAATGACTAGTTTTTGCAACAAACATTCACAAATTTTTCTTAATTAAAGTTCTCCATCGTTCTCTGTCCTCTGTGTCTTCATCTGTTACACCAAATTCCCTCATTGAATTTTGAATGTTATTCTTCCAGGTTGTTCTTGGTCTTCCTTTTCTGCTGCTCCTTTCAATTTTACCATGCATAGACAGCCATTGGTAGTCTCCCATCCTGCATTCTTCTTACGTGTCCATACCGTTTTAGCCATCTGTGTTCAATCTCATCCATATCTTGTTCTGTGATTTTAATAATAATAATAATAATAATAATAATAATAATAATAATAATTTATATAAATTCATTTTTAAATGTAAAACCTGAAATAAACGAAAACACAGAACTGAATATGGGGGCACGCAGTAGGGTAATTGGTTAAGGGAGTACGTTACAAGCTGGAAGGCGGTATGAGTCCCGGTGGGTTGAATTTTGAAACTGGCTTAAATCTTCTGGTGACACCAGAGCCCTGAGATCGACTTAGCCTCTAACGGAAGCGAGAACCTGACATTTGATCTGGAGCAAAGGCGGCCGTCATGTAGGGCTGACAACTCGGTTGATATCCTATCCCGATTATCTAGAAAGGAAGGAGTATTAACCTCCTATTGCCCCGAGGGCCTCCAGAGGCCTGTAGTGGGATCACTTCATCTTTTACAGAACTGAATATACTAGGAAGAATCTTAGGGTCGTATTTAAATCATTAAGAGAGAAAATACAAATTACTAAACTTGGTAAAAAATGGAAATAACCTAATGGTAGAATCGAACAAAATGATTTGGTTAAAATTATTAGAGACTGGAAACCAACAAGTCAATAAAGTTAAGGTGGACGACAAAATTAAAAATAAATACGCATTAAATAATCAATGATACATGAATTAAAAAAACATAGCTGTAATGCGTACAAAAGAAGAGAAAGTATTAAAGTTGCAATTATGAGTTTGGTGCTTAATTTTTCAGCTGAAAGCATAGTATTATTTGTCAATAGATTTATGACTTAAAAAATACCGGTTTAGATTATAAACCCAATATTAAATTAATATCCTCGCAATCAATTTTATAGCCAAGAACCTTAAAGATAAATACATTTGTTCGTTGTATACAACATAAATCTAAAAACCGCAACATACAATGCGGAGATTCCAACGATAGGCAAGCACACTAACTCTTATTAATTTGAAAATTGATCGTAAATTTCATTATAATTATTCTTTAGAATTTTACGACCTAAAATAATCTAATTTTATTGTTATTGCTATTATTGTAGACGTCTAAGCTTTAGAAATTGATTTTAAGTTAAAATTCAGAAGCTAAAGAAAGTAGTGATGACTTTCATAAGTTTGAGGTACATTTACGGGTTTTCCAATGCGTGTGTTTACACATACAAATTAACAGCGAAGAGGACGATATAAACAAGGAAGAGTGAGATAAGCATCATAGGCTACATCGCCTGCAGTGTTAAATCTCTCTTCCACGTGCACAATGCAATTAAAGGAATTTGTTAATTCTGTACGAAAATTTCTCACGCTTAAACAATTGATTCTAAATCTAGGTTGTTACAGCTTTAAGGACAAAATATTTCGAAACTGCACTTATGAACAATAATAGAAGATTGTTACTTGAACTTGAACCAATTTCTTCAAATTGTTTGAACAAGAATATTATTATATGAATAAAAAACTTGGGTTAAGATGTCAAAATGAGCATGTTCAAGGGGAGATGGTTGTTAAGCCATACGAAGATTGCGAAAACCGAACTTTATTATTTTTCAGGTTTTTGTAGGTAGGCGTAATATAACAAATGCTAAAAACCACCAGCATATTTAAGTTCTTTATCTTACATTTTTTTCACGTATTCGAATTCGAAAGATTAATTGTAACATTTAAGATCAATTTTCTAAATATTAAATCAATAAGAGTTAGTGTGCTTGCCTATCGTTGAAATCTCTGCATGGTATATTGCGATATTTATATTGTAAATAACGATCAAATAGATTTGTTTTAAGGTTCTTGGCTTTAAAATTGGATGCGAGGTTATTGTATTTAATTCATTGGTTTTGTAGTCTAATGCAGTATTTTTTATAAATCATAAATCTATTGACAAATAATACTATTATTGAATATTTGAAGAGAAAAATTATACGCTCAGACCGGGACTTGAACCCGGGACCCTTGGTTCTCTAGACCAAGTGCTCTACCAACTGAGCTACCTGAGCAAGTACCGATCTAAACGCAAATCTCTCTCTATATACATTGTAATTCCCGTCCACCAAATGCTATGAAGCCATGCTTCTATCTTGCAAATGGCGGCTCCTTTATTAAGAAGACATTTGGGAATTATACATTACAGCCAGTACGGCTTTTTCCATGTTATTATTATTGATTTCGTACATCTCAATGATGGATAAATCATATTTGAAGAGAAAAATTATACGCTCAGACCGGGACTTGAACCCGGGACCCTTGGTTCTCTAGACCAAGTGCTCTACCAACTGAGCTACCTGAGCAAGTACCGATCTAAACGCAAATCTCTCTCTATATACATTGTAATTCCCGTCCACCAAATGCTATGAAGCCATGCTTCTATCTTGCAAATGGCGGCTCCTTCATTAAGAAGACATTTGGGAATTATACATTACAGCCAGTACGGCTTTTTCCATGTTATTATTATTGATTTCGTACATCTCAATGATGGATAAATCATATTTGAAGAGAAAAATTACAATGTATATAGAGAGAGATTTGCGTTTAGATCGGTACTTGCTCAGGTAGCTCAGTTGGTAGAGCACTTGGTCTAGAGAACCAAGGGTCCCGGGTTCAAGTCCCGGTCTGAGCGTATAATTTTTCTCTTCAAATATGATTTATCCATCATTGAGATGTACGAAATCAATAATAATAACATGGGAAAAAGCCGTACTGGCTGTAATGTATAATTCCCAAATGTCTTCTTAATAAAGGAGCCGCCATTTGCAAGATAGAAGCATGGCTTCGTAGCATTTGGTGGACGGGAATTAAAATGTATAGAGAGAGAAAATTTGCGTTTAGATCGGTACTTGCTCAGGTAGCTCAGTTGGTAGAGCACTTGGTCTAGAGAACCAAGGGTCCCGGGTTCAAGTCCCGGTCTGAGCGTATAATTTTTCTCTTCAAAATATGATTTATCCATCATTGAGATGTACGAAATCAATAATAATAACATGGAAAAAGCCGTACTGGCTGTAATGTATAATTCCCAATGTCTTCTTAATAAAGGAGCCGCCATTTGCAAGATAGAAGCATGGCTTCATAGCATTTGGTGGACGGGAATTACAATGATATATAGAGAGATTTGCGTTTAGATCGGTACTTGCTCAGGTAGCTCAGTTGGTAGGCACTTGGTCTAGAGAACCAAGGGTCCCGGGTTCAAGTCCCGGTCTGAGCGTATAATTTTTCTCTTCAAATATGATTTATCCATCATTGAGATGTACGAAATCAATAATAATAATATTATTGAATAGTTTGTAGTTTAGGCTCTGCGACGTATAGGACGTATGACTCAAGCCCTTGATAGTATATTGTAGACATCTCGCGTAACACAACAAGGAGTGGAAATGGAATACCGATCGTTACCAAATGAGTTGTGTTGAAATAATAATAGCAATATAAACTTAAGAAATGTAACAATTGCTAGATCGATAACACTTGTTTAACATAAACATATTAGACGACGATGAAAATTTCTTGCATTCATATGAAAAGTTTACCAATCCCTGTTTCCACCTTCGAAACCACTCATTGCTAACCCCATATCTTGACAGCTATCTGGTTGCCTAACCAGAAACTGAAGAGGTTCAGTCAGACACCTTGTAATCTCTAATAAGACCTTTGAGATAAGAAGTTTGGTACCCGATTTTTTTGTTTTATAGCCTATTCATTACCAAAAAACTTACTTTTTAAAAACAATATATAATTTTGTGGATAGCAAACCATCTTGCTTATTTCTCATAATTCGCAGCATTGAATATTTATAGCACAGGAGAGAAATTCTCATTTAGATATTTTCCAAATATTAGAATAATCCAGACCTACAATTTAAAATGCAAGTTTCTTTTTATTTATTTTTTTCTGAATTTATCCACAATCCAGTGGTTTTTCATCTCCTCAAGAAATTCGCCTTTTCCAGTTGTAGTTGTCCAGAACATCCTCAACTTGTAAATCCAAGTTCACTCATACTTCTACTCACAGCGTCCATCCAACCTTCATCAGGTGTTCCCTTCCTTCTTTTCCTATCATTTTCCACACCAAGATCTTCTTAGGAGTTCTATAAGATGTCATCCTCTTAAGATGTCCATTTCATCTTATCTGTCTCTTCAATTATCTCTAATACATCCCTTTAATGAAAATATAATGAACTCTATACCACGATAATGAAATATCGTGTCTAAATTTCTAATAACATATGTGGGCCTACATCTCAGAGCCTAAAATATCCATGATAAGTTTCCTATTTATTTATGTTCAGGTTTTACTATGTCTTTGATATCTTCCTGTGCTCATTCAAAGTTCTTTACCTAATCTCCATTCCATACTATTTTTCCATGTCCCTTCCTCCAAGCTTTTTTCTTCCATTGTTCTGACTATTCCGTGTGTTTTGATCATCCTCTCTTCTTTCTTGCTGTCGAATTTCATTCATAAATCTTCTTCGGTAATCTTACTTTCTATTTTTTTCATTGTTCAAACGATCTTAATTCTGATGTTTTGATAGTAGGCCTAGGTATCAAGGATCGTTGCACTTTAATATTTTCCTAACAAAATTATAAACAATTTCGAAAATAGAAGTTGGAAATCATATAACAGAAGGATTTACTATCACAAAAGGTTTAAGGCAGGGTTGCAGTTTATCTCTAACTCTATTCAAAATGTATGTTGAAAGAGTACTAAGAGACTGGAGGAAAAAATGTCAAAAATGGGCATACCTATTCAAAATACACATGTAGACTCTATTTTCACTCAATTTTGCAGACGACCAGGTATTGATATCACAAGATCACGATGACATAGAATATATGGCAAAAAACTAAAAGAAGAATAATAAAAATGGGGACTTTATACAAATATATAGAAAACTAAATATCTGTGTACAGGAGAAGAAATGGAAATTATAAATTTCGACAATGGAGAAGAACTAAAACCTAGAATTGAATGCACTTATTTAGGAACAAAATTAGACCATTCAGGCGATAACACAGTGGAAATTAAACATAGAATCGCACAAACAAAACAAGCAATAAATGCTTTAAACTCTGTTTGGTGGAGCAAGAATATTACAAAAAATAGAAAATTACAAATATATCAAACCATAATTCAGAGCATTTTAACATATGGTGCTGAAGTTTGGCAAATTCCTACCAGGGAAATGAAAAGAATTTTAAGTACAGAAATGAATGTTTTAAGGAGATCAGCTGGAAAATCTAGAATGGATACAATATGAAATAAAGAAATAAGGGAAATTATGGGTGTACGTATAAGAGGAGCCGGGCATTATGGAAAAGAAAAGATTACAGTGGTTTGGCCATGTCAAAAGAATGCCAAAGCAAATATTGCCTAAAATTGTTATGGGATGGATCCCAATGGAAAGGAGGAAGAGAGGAAGACCAAAGAAAACCTGGATAGAAGGGGTACAAGCGATTATGAATATCAGAGGATTGGAGGAAGATCAGTGGATAGAGAGAGATCAATGGCATTTGGTTTCCGGAAGACGGCAGCAGCTGCCATGATACCGGATGATGATGAAAATTATAAAACCAAAACTTTTAATGAAATATGCTAATATCGTTTAAGATCTCTTGTTAGGTAATATATCAGCATATTTTATGGTTATTACATCTTCTTCCCACTCTTTAAATACTCAGGTATAAATTAATTAACCGAAGAAGTTTATTTAATAATACTCCGTAAAGGAATTCAGTACACGTTCTTCGAAATAGGAAAGCAAGAGTTTAAAGAAAGTCTTACTTATTTTTTAGATTAAATGTAAAAAATGAAAATTTATTTTTAAACAATCATTCTAGGTTTACAAATAATGATGTAATTATAAAATATCGTATAGATATGAGAATATTCATTTGGAGCTATTAAACATAATAAAATCGTCTCTCTTTTTCACTATTTTAACGTAGTTCAACAATCAATTTACCTTGTCGGATTTTTGTAATACTAGTCCCAGAGTATCCATCCATCCATAGTAATTCTGCCCGAAGGCAGGTCCTTCACTACAATCATAGCATTTTCATGCTATGCTTGCAGCTTTACTAGGGAATTGTAGGTGCGGTAGCTTCCCGTTGCTTTCCACACCGGTGAAGGATGATGATGATGATGATAATGATAATGATGATGATGATGGCCATATGATTTCGGGGATCGTTTGGGCCTTAAAGTTTTGCTGAGATTTGCCTTGCAGGTGAGGGAAAACCCCGATAAAAACCTCACCCAGAAAAACTGTCCCGACCGGGGATCGAACCCGGGCCCTCTGCGTGACAAGGCAGCACGTCACCTCGAGACCACAGCGGTGGACTCCCGGAGTATATAGTAGTTTAATGTTGATAAGTGAAGAAATTGGGACTGATCTTTCGTCTTGTAAATGTGTAGTATATTGAAATATATTGTTGTTATAGCGTACTTGATTATTACAAGGTTAGAATAAAAAAATAACAGTTCTAAAACGAGAGAGAAAGGATAGAGTTAATTAAGAGATTTTTCAAGCCATGACTTGAAAGTCCTTTATTTTGTTAAAGATGTATATTTTGATAGACCTTTTTACAAATATGGAAAAAATAATAACCTGAACAGGCAAGATGTTTGTTCAGAATGCTAAATGTAGTAGAAATAGCGTTAAATTCATCTTGAAAAGAAGTAAGAACACTTCAAAGCGAGACCGGCATAGCGTATCGGCCTGTAATTCTAAGAATTGTAGACTGTGTATGGAGCTTAAAACGGCAAATGATCAAAAATGAATTATTATAACACGATTAGACTATATTAGAAAAACAGTTTTAATATAAATATGAGAGAATACCAGAAATGTCCAAAAGGACAACCTGGTGCATTAAAATATATAGCCTACATCCATAGTAATTCTGCCCGAGGGCAGATCTTTCACTGCAATCATAGCATTTCCATGCTATGCTATGCTTTGCAGCTTTACTAGGGAATTGTAGGTGTGGTAGCTTCCCATTGCTTTCCACACCGGTGAAGGATGTTGATGATAATAATGATAAGAATAATGATGATGATAGGAATGATGATGATGATGGCCATATGATTTCGGGGACCGTTTAGGCCTTAAAGTTTTCCTGACATTTATCTTACAGGTGAGGAAAACCCCCGATAAAAACCTCACCCAGAAAAACTGTCCTGACGGGGTTGAACCCGGGCCCCCTGCGTGACAAGGCAGCACGCTACCTCGAGACCACAGCGGTGGACGTTAAAATATATATAAGCCTATAATATCGTCCCTAGGCTTAATTAAAAAAAACATTTATTGTTCATTTAAATTAGTAACGTAACTGCTGCTGTGTCTAGGGATAAGATAATTTCCTGTCACACAATGGTTCGATTCCCGATCGCGACGAATTTACTGGATGAGGTTTTTCAGGGATTCATTTTAGCAATGGAAGTGTCAGAAAACCCGGACCACAAAGGGGAGACCACCGTTTTTCTATTGACTCGTAATGTTGATTTTTTTAATATGAGTGCTTGTTTACTGTGGAGTGATATTACTTGTTATATTTTTATTTTTATTTTACCTGATGGAGTTAAGACTGTAAGATCTTAAGATCTCTTCCACTTCACCAGGGTTAAATTATACATATAACAACAATTATGAATTATTTACATTTCGATTAATAATTCATAATAGGTATAGACTATACAATATAGAGTTGACAAGGAAAAAATGGCAATAATAATAATAATAATTATAATTATAATAATAATAGTAATAATACTAATAATAACCTACAATTTGATTAAGTAATTGGTTTGGTATACGAGTGTAAAATGTTAAAGAATAATACAAATATACATGAAACACGGTTATATATTATATTGACTAAAAAAATATTTGTGTGCTTTTTTAAACTGTTTTTGAGTCGGGCAGACCTTGATATACAAGAGGAGGGAATTCCAGAGTCGGGTAGGTGAAAAAAGGAAGGATCAGGAATAGTTATACTCGTATATTAGTTATATTGTTTGATATGTATAAAACATATCTACTCGTAATTTTAACCGGATGTTTAGAAACAATTTGAAGATGATCTTCCGCGTAGTCTTGGAATTCTTAGCACATTTTGCACATGGAGATTTAACTTTTGAGTCCTGGAAAAACTGACATAGAGACTGGTAGCAATAGAAATGTGGTTACGGAGGTGATTAGGAAAGCTAAATTGGACACACAGGAAAACAAGACAGCAAGTACTGGATGAAATAGAAGAATTTTAGTCATCAACTCATCAACCTTCATATCAATGGTAGAAAATATATCTTTCGGCTGCATACTCCTTTAAATAATTTACATAAAACAATTTTTGAATTCCTTAAAACAATTTGAAGTTATTTGGTGGAAAAATTAAAGGGGAATACTAAGGAAGACTGTGTTTTGGAAGATATAGGCCTAACATAAATATTATAGAATTCCAGGGTTATCAAGATTTTTTAAAAATTATATACAACTTTTCTCATTAGAGGATTGCCTCAAGGACAAAGTGATGCAGACAATTAATTTTCGAAATTGAAGAAATACATTTTGTAAATACATTTAAAAATTTCAAATTTTATTTGAAGTAAGCTTCTTCTTCTTCTTCCTTCCTTCCAAGTATTAGGCCAAGGCCTGTTACGATCCTATAGAAAATTTTCCCTCCAGCGTTTCGTAGGACGGCCCAGTTATCTTCGTCCTCTTGGTATATAATTATAAACAGCTTTGGGGATCCGATTTGAACTCATTCTTTCAAGATGGTGTTTCCAATTTAGTTGGTACTGTTTAATATATTCCAAAATTGGCGTAGTCTTCAATTCTTTTAAGATATCGGTGTTCCTTTTCCGATCCCATCTGGTGTAACACCGTGTTCTGCGCATGAATCTCATTTCACAAGCCGTTATTCTGCTTTCATGTGTTTTTTAGTGTCCATGCTTCACTACCATAGGTCAACACTGGTCTAGCCAAAGTGTTATATAAACGTAATCTGGTGTTTTTTATACAAGAGATGGTTTCATAACTTGATGAATAATTCCTAAACTTTTATTATAACTAGTAACTTTTTCAGGGATATCCTTTTCATCCCAGATAGAGAGATAATATCCAAGATATTTAAATTGATTAGATCTCTCTAAAATTTTATTCTGGAGACAGATTTTACTTTGTATGGGGTCCTTCCCATGAAATGCCATAATTTTAGCTTTGTTAATTGATATTTCCATATTAAATTTGGCCCCTATTTTTTGTAAATTATAAATTGATCGTTGCAAATCATTTTCGGAAAGTGCCAGAAGAGCTAAATCGTCTGAAAAAAGAATAGCATCGAGTTTGAAGTAAGCTTGTACATACTATAAAGTAGACATTTTCTAAAGATGGTTTCTTAAAATTGAAATTGATCCTCTAATGGCAGCGATGGCAATTTTAGAAAGATACACTCGTCCAAATCTAAGGAATTCCAAAATTTAGCTAAGAACCCTGGTATAGTACCTCTTGCCCCGATCATCAATCCTGTGACAGTTATACTGTCTAATTGGTATTTATCTTTGTAATAGTCAAATATAGCTGAAACAAGAGATGAATGGTTTCGTTGAGAAGGGAATTATTGTGGTAATGGTATATAATTTATAGAGGCTGTATTAAGGACGACATAGTCATACAGTTACATGTAATATGGGTTCCTGTCATCCCTTTATAGCGATTCCTCGGGATAGATGATGCTGTTCTTCAGACATGGATGGTCAATCTATCTATCTGCAATGGAGTAATAGCACACTATTAGGCTTTACCCTCTCCTTTTTAAGAAGTTATTAGAACAAGTTAATTTAGTTACGCATATTTCTCTAAAGATGTCATGAATGGCATGCGGTCAACATACAGACCCAATGGGTGGATTTCGAAACCACGTCCCCGGTTTTCCAATTTTTGTTGTTGTTTCCATAACACTTATAGAAGTGACTAAAATTTCGCAGAAATCGATATGAAACCTTAGACGTGATTCAGGCATTTGTTTTTTTTTAATTAACAGCCGTAGATTTTCAGTTTTTATGGTTGTTATGGAAACAATAAAAGATCGGAAAACCGCGGTCATGGTTTACTCTTGGGTTGAGAAATCCACCTAATGAGACATCCAGTAGGCAGCTGAGGTGTTTCTTGGATGAAGGATGTCGGTAAATTTTGCTTACATGCCTCTTTATTCAGACTTAAGGGTCTTTTAAGCCTGTATATATTTAGAATCGAGACCCACGGCTTAAAAACCAGATATGGAGGGTAGCTGCGATTAAGCAACCAACAACATTGAGTGCTCCCCCTCTTGAGGCTTTAGGCTAATAATCTCATTCTGTAAAAAATAAACTTTTTCAGAGAAATTCAGTGAGGCTTCGGGGCATTTGAATGGGAAGATAGCTCAAATAGATTACTATTTTTTTTTTCAAATTACAATCGGTAAATTCCCTCCACAGTGCAACAGGTCTAGAAGACCCTTGATCTAGCATTTGGCTGCTGTTCTCATATCCACATGTATCCAGAATTAGGTTGTATTTTGTGGTCAGCATGTCGGGTCTCTCAGTCGTTATATCTGGTTTTTTCAATCTGTTTACTGAGAAACATTTGGAGAAAAAAACACTGGAAAAGCCTAAGTATAGGTGGGAGAATAATATTCAGATGGATCTTACGGACCAGAGAGACTACTACAAAGAAGATTGGAAGTGAGAATAAGATCATTTGACAGACCAAGATTGGGGTGGATTGGTCAGATATTGGAAAATATACGGGAATTAAAAGTAGAATGGACAACAAATGATTGAAAAACGCTTGGCGTATAAATCTGGGGTGGGTGTGTAAAGAGATATATATACATCTCGGTTGAGTGCGTAACGACCGATATTCATCCCAATTTAACTTTTTACATACCAATAATCCAAAATTATGAATTACCATTAAATACACAATGAAATATACTAATCATCTATCGCTCTGTTCATACAACATCAGCATTTTCTTTTTATGACACAGAAAAAAAATTGTAACTCTTTCTAGCTAGATAACTCGTTTTGTACATTGCTGGACATCTCTATCCCGAGATGGATATACCTCTCTTTATACACGCACCCGAGAAATGTCTTGAGGAGCTAAGCCGGATGACCCATGTCGAAAGTCAAAACATCTCACAGAAGAAAAAGGATTTTAGGGAACTATATATCGGAGATATAACTGGAATCAGTTGGCTGGAATTCTGCATTAAATCTATGGGTTCCATGAGTCATCCATCCATAGTAATTCTGCCCGATGGCAGGTCTTTCACTGCAATCATAACATTTTCATGCTATGCTTTGCAGCATTACTAGGGAATTGTAGGTGTGGTAGCTTCCCGTTGCTTTCAACATCGGCGAAGGATGATGATGATAATGATAAGGATGACGATGATGGCCGGATGATTTTCGGAGACCGTTAGGCCCTAAGCTTCCTGACATTTGTCATACAGGTGAGGAAAATCCCCGAAAAAACCTCACCCAGGAGCCTGTCCCGACCAGGAATCGAACCCGGGCCCGCTGCGTGACAAGGCAGTACGCTACCTCGAGACCACAGCTGTGGACCCCATGAGTCATATAGTTAGTTAATTAGAGTCGTATTTCGGTATAGGAGCGTTTCTTAAAATCGAATTTTACTTCCGCAAAGTGTTGACCTCTGGAAAAACTTGTTAAGACAATAGTCGTCAAATACATATTTGAAATATAAAACTTGTGCGACACACCAAGGTGAGAGATGTTGGTGCAATAGAGAAGTGGGAAGTAGGCTATAGTTGTTTTGAACACAATAGATGGCATACTATTGTTCTTGTCGCTACGGTCCACAGCACATAACACCAGTAAATATCAGAATTTCACCTGAATGCGCCAATTCGCCGGACTTCTCTATGGTAGCCGTTCCTCCAGTAATATTAATTCATTCAGGTTCCACAAAATATCGAGTTTGTTAAAGTTGGTTCCAAGATCTGATGAAAAGAATCATGTTAAAAGAATGAGAAATGAAACATCCCAGAATCATGTATATCCATTAAGAGAACAAATTGGATGTCCATATTACGAAGACGACAGAAAGAATAAGAAGTTTAATTTGTTAAATAAATTATGCAATGACTATCATTAAGGAAAGAGATGTGAACAGGGGTAAAAAAGTATCACACAAAAAATCTCCTATTATAATTATTTACTTACTTACTTACTGGCACTATCGAATCCGTAGGTTCATGGCCGCGCGGACATTAGCTCTCCATACATCCCTTTCTTGAGCTAGTGTTTTTCAATCATTCCCTGTATAATGTACTTCCCTCAAATCATAGTTAATGTTATTCTCCCACCTCATTCTTGGTCTACCAACTGGACGTTTTCCCTATGGTTTTCCTACAAGAAGCTTCCATGCATGTCTTTTATTCACCATTCGTGCCACGTGTCCTGCCCATCGCAGTCTACGAGACTTAACTGTTCTCATTATATCTGGATTCCTATAAAGACCATGTAATTCACTGTTATGCAGTCTTCTCCATTCACCGAATTAGTGATCAGCTTCTTCTTATTAATTGAACTCATATTATATTGTAGGTGGTTTTACATACATATTTATGTTGTAATTTTTAGAAAATATGTAAAATTTATTGATATTGTCTGTTTGGAACAGATAACCTAAATTCTTAACTCATCAGTTAAATAAATATACAGGTAAATAAATAGCCTATAGGGATATAAATAACGCATAGGCACTTCGAAATCGTACGGTAGGATCATAATTGTGCGGACTCAAGATCTCTATACATCTGTTGCTGGTCCAATGTTTTCCAATAATTCCCTATTTAATTGTCTCCCTCAGATTCATTGTTAATGTTATTCTCCCACCTCATTATTGGCCTAGCTAGTGGGCGCTTTCTCCCTGGTTTTCCTTTCTAATATCTCACAATTATAAGTCTATAGCGTGCTATCATTCCATGATCCTAGGAACATATCCCTATGTTTGAGCCTTTGCCATTGTTTTCCTGGAGTTCTCCAAATGGGGGACTATTTTACTTCGTGGAACCCATGTCCTCGTTTACAGGTGGTTGTATTTTTATGGTGAATTATCGTCCTCTTTTGATCAAGGTACTTTTTTTCATCTGGCTTATCGCCGTCGTTCTGTCCGGCATGGGTAACCTTTTCGGCAGCAATGCTAACGCCGGCATAGTCTCTGGTCATTTAAGCACGCAAACAACATCACCATAATAAGATAAAGACACCATGAAGACAATAATAAGTAAATAAATAAATAAATACTCCAATGCCTTCCACTAGCCTCTATCCTCACTCATCTGAATCCTTTCAATGCTTCGATATCCAGTTCCCTAGGACTATCCTCAAGTAATCCTCCCACCTATATGTAAATCATCCTAACGGTATTTTATAAGGATCCAGAAATAAAACTTTATCCATAAAAATATGAGTAAACATTGAAAATCTGTTTATAAATAAAAAAATAGAAATATTGTTTAAAGCAATGCTACTATTATACATTCGAGCTACATGACCTGCCCATATAAGTAAAGTAATCCCACTACAGGCCTCAGGAGGCCCTTCGGGTAGTAGGAGGTTAAGGCTCCCACTTTTTCTGGACAATCGGCACTTGATGTCAGCCGGGTTGTCAGCCCTGCGTAACGGCCGCCTCTACCCCCAGAACAAGCGTCTGGTACTCATTCCCGTTAGAGGCTGAGTCGACCCCAGGGCCATAGTGCCGCCAGAAGGTTTGGGTCAGTTTAAAAATCCTGACCCCACCGGGACTTGAACCCTCGACCTTCTGGCTTATAGCGCAGTACCTTAACCGCTACGCTACGGCGTGCCCCCGACCTGCCCATATATATCTGATATATAAAAATGAATGTTCGTTTGTTTGTTGGTATGTTTGTACTTTATGCACGGCCATACCGTTGATCCGATTGTCATGGGGTTTTTTTTTTGCAAAATGTTCAGGAGATTCCCGGGATGAACATAGGCTATAAGAGAGTTGAGATATTCAACTTCTACACCCTTAAAAAACGCTCTTTGTAGTGAAAACGTGAAAAAGTCCCTTTTTTTAACCATTAAATGGCTTAAGCTGCCTAAAGCATAACAAATAGCCTACACAAAATTAATGTAAACAGAATTTAATATCACAAAAACTCTACAAAAAAATCCGCGACATCATATGTTTATCTTTTACAGATAACACACAAGAGCCATTTTCGAATTTCATTGATGCCAAGAAGATCGGGGTAAGAAGATTCCCGGGCAAGCATGTGCTGCCATACCATTTATCCGATTGCCATGGGGCTATTTGCAAAATGTTCTGGGTTTTCCCGGGAAGGTTACAGGTTGTAAGAGAATTTTAATGCTCAAGCCCTTCACCCTTAAAAATCACCTCCTGTAGTGAAAAAACGTGAAAAAAATGTCGCTTTTTGTAAGCTTAAATGGCTTACGCTGCCTAAACCATAACCACAAAATTATTGCACACATAATTGAATATCTCAAGAACCTCTACAGAAAAGTCCGCGGCAGCATATGTTTATCTTTTAAGGATAACTCACAATAACCAATTTTGTCTTTCATTGATGCCAAGAAGATCGGGATAAGTAGATTCCCGGGGAAGCATAGCAGCGCACGGCGGGTATTCTTTTATGGATAACTCAAAATAACGAATTTTGTCTTTCAGGTCATTTATGCCAAGTACATGGGGATGTGTAGATTCCCGGGCAATGCCAGGTAATCAGCACGGGGTATCTAAAAATAATAACGATATAAATGTATATTTCCTTTTGCTTATTCAACTAAATACAAAAACACATTACGGTATCATTTATTTAGGTATAGCTGAGTACGCCGGGTATTAGCTAGTGTGTGTGTGTGTGTACATATATATCTTGGTATATATTTTATAACAATACTTCTTATGTTATCTTATTAAAGTGAAAAAGTTGTGAACGAGAAGATAATCAAATTTACACAAATCTTTGGAATAATATATAATACTTTGACATTACCCTCCCTTTTATACGAAAGTGAGATTTGGAAATTAAGAAAAAGAGACAGGAGCAGAATCAAAGCATCGGAAATGAAATTTCTCAGGACAACAGGATTCACTCTTTTAGATAGAAAAAAATAATGAAACATATTCAGAACAATTGGAAGTGGAATCAATAGAAAAAAATTCAACAGATTTAAATTAACTGGCTAGATTATGTAAAAAAGAATGGATCATTCAAGAATCACTAAAATGATGACGCAATGTAAGCCCAAAGGACATCGTCGACCAGGAAGATCTCTTAAATGTCTGCTAGGTGGAGCCGAAACAGGTCTACAAAGGCTAATTCGTGACTGATGATGATGATGAACACTTCTGTCATAAGATTTCACAGAAGGAAACAACTTGTACAGTTAACACTGAGCAACAAAAATAAACTTTTTCTTTGTCTCAGAAAGAAAAATATAGGCCTATGATTCTGATAGAATGTTTTCTCCTGAATTCAAATATGATATCGGTTTTTCTCCATCACGTAAGGTTTGAAGAAGATCCCATCGTTTTAGCCGGGAACCAAGCATTTCAGACTGGTTTTTGGATAACTTTAAATCTCGTATGAGATCGTTAAGATCTTCTTGAGTCAATAAATGAGGCTGAGATGAACAGCTTTGTTCAAAAGTTGTATCACTAAAATATATTTCTTCTTCTTCCTTACTTCCATCAGAATCTGAGCTCTCTTCATTGGAAAGGGAATCCTTCAAATTACAACAATAGAACAAAACAAAACAAATCACTGCTGACGTGCAGCTTGGCGGGTTGATTTTTGTGGGATAGCATCGAACGCCTCCACAATTCTCTTCGTTGTTTCTGCGTCCGTGCTAATGCGAGGCCTTCCAGGAGGTTTGATATTCTGCATCCTTCCCGTTTCCAGCAGTCGTTTTTTTCCACTTCCCCACAGTCGATGGCTGCAATGCTACGTTAAACTCACGTCTTGTCCGTCTTGCGGTCTCACGATCATTAGCATACGTTATTGTCCATGCAGCAATTGTAATTTGCTGTTGCATATTCAACGCCATTTTGACTAATGATGTAAGTTCTACACTGCTTTGTTTTATTCCATTGTTGTAATTTGAATAATTGCCTTTCCAACGGTAATTTCATATTTCCTGTAATGGTAATATTTTCATCACACAACGCGATCAAACGTGTAGCCATATTTATGATTCACCCCGTATTGGTACTCATGAGACTAAAAACATGTTGACTAGTGTAATTAAATTAAAACATTGTTTTAATAGTTCTATAATTTAAACCATACTGACAATAATGATCAGAAGTTTTTATATGAATTAATCTGTCTTTTACCGTGGGAATGAATGTAAGATTAAAAGTATGAGTTATTATAGTGTGTATGATCAGGATACGTGAAGGTTTCATGAAGTTTGTACTTAGGCAGGTTATAAATAAGTAGCCAGAGTCAGTGACCAGAGTAAAGAAATTGAGTAACAGATACTTCAACCTTGTGCTATATCCGTGCAGGCCTACTGGAACGTATTTCTGTTGTAGGAAGGATGTTTACACACAATTTCCTCGTTAATCTGAAGAAACATGTGACTCAACTTCTTAATTAACCTAATACTGAAGTTCATGTCAACATTTTCATCTTTTTTCAACATTTTATTACTGACCTCAATTTCTCAAAGATCTGATAGATATTATTCTCAAGTTTGGCTTCCACCGTTTTCCTGTTTTATATATTTTTTGTACTTTTTTATACATTTCACTTCTATTTAATTTATTATTAATATGGGGCGGATTTCTATGACCTAAAAATGGAAAATATGCAAGCATTTATGATCTAAAAAAAGGTTTAAATATGACCTAAAAAGATAAAAATATGACCTTATAATTGAATGAATTTTTTACCCATACTATATTAATTGTTCATTCATATACATTTTCAATTGTATCATAAGAAAAAGGAAATCTTCTATTGTCCAGTGCGAATGTTTGCTACCTGTTAACAGAAACCTTCCAAACAAGCATACTATAAAACTGACCATTTTTATACAGATACAATGATGGTTATTTCCAATCGCATGCTGACTAGGCTATTAAAAAAACCCAAAATATGACCAACATATGACTTTATCATAGAAATAAGCAGAAGTATGAATAAAGATCTGAAAAAATGAGAAATATGACTTTCAAAACCCAATAAAAACCACGTTATCTTAGTAATAAGGCATATATAAATGTTTTTACTTACTTGAAGCTTAAAATATAGGCTTTAGTAAAAATATATGTCATAGGAATCCACCCCTTAGTTATTAAAATTGATAGAGTTTTTTTTAAATCTCGGTAATATCTACCTACCGCCAATGGCGTAACAACCCAATGTTTGGACTTACCCTCTCCTATGTTAGGAGTTACTAGACCAAGTAAGTTGGTAGGCCAAAATTTGAAAAAAAAAATTGTTATTCTCATAATTGAATAGTCTGTTCTTTTCTGAATGTCCACAAATAAATTTAACACAGGCTCAATTCTGGAAATGCGTCCTATTATGCATTACAGAGGCTCTTGACGTCCCAACTCCTTTCGAAAAACGTAAAAATGAAAATATGTACCAGTTATATTATATGGTGGCGAAACATGGACTCTTACTTTAAGGAAGGGAAGGGGATTACGAGTATTTGAGAATAAAGTTGTTAGGAAAATGTTGTGACCAAAGAGAGATGAACAGACAGGTGAATAGAGAAGACTACATAACAGTGAACTGCATGGTCTTTGTAGGAAGCCAGATATAATAAAACCAGTTGAGTCTCGTAGACTGCGATGGGCAGGACATGTGGCACGAATGGGGAATGAAAGACGTGCATGGAAGCTTCTTGTAGGAAAACCAGAGGGAAAACGCCCAGTTAGTAGACTAAGAATGAGGTGGGAGAACATTAACTATGATTTGAGGGAAGTGGATTATACAGGGGATGATTGGAAAACATTAGCTCAGGATAGGGATGTATGGAGAGCTTATGTCCGCTCGGCCATGAACCTGCGGGTTCGATAGTGAGTTACTTCTTTTCTGAATATTTCTGTATATGATTTTTTACTGAACGCCAATTATAAATGCGTTAATTATTTTTTTTAATTGACAGATGTTAGCCTGTAATATCATTATACCTTAAACCTTGTTTTCTCGAAAGTGAAAATTTTCGAACATTTGCCCCATTATCTCAGGAAATATTAGAAATATTTACATGACATTTTTACAGACAGTAAACCTAGTTATACTAAAGATGTGGAACCACAATCTTGATGATCTCTTGTACAGATCCTCACTTATAATTTTAGAAGTGTTTTTTTAAATAAAAAAAGAGACTTACTTACTCACTGGCACTATCGAACCCGTAGGTTCATGGCCGCACGGACATAAGCACTCCATACATCCCTATCCTGAGCTAATGCTTTCCAATCATTCCCTGTATAATCTACTTCCCTCAAATCATAGTTAATGTTGTTCTCCCACCTCATTCTTGGTGTACCAACTGGGCGTTTTCCCTCTGGCTTTCCTACAAGAAGCTTCCATGCACGTCTTTCATTCCCCATACGTGCAACATGTCCTGCCCAACGCAGTCTACGAGACTTAACTGTTCTTATTATATCTGGCTTCCTATAAAGACCATGTAGTTCATTGTTAAGTAGTCTTCTCCATTCACCTGTCTATTCATCTCTCTTTGGTCCAAAAATTTTCCTAAGAACTTTATTCTCAAATACTCGTAATCTCCTTTCCTCCCTTAAAGTAAGAGTCCATGTTTCGCACCCATATAATATAACTGGTAGAATAATAGTTTTATATATTTTCAGCTTAACGTTTTTTGAAAGGAGTTGGGACATCAAAAGTCTCAGCAATGCATAATAGCATGCATTTCCAGAATTGAGCCTATGTTTAATTTCTTTGTGCATCTCATTCCTATTTGTGATTATTGTTCCTAGGTATTTGAATTCAGCCACTTCCTCAAAATTTCCCTCATTTGTCATTAGCTGTCCATTTCCATTATATACTGAATTTCTACGTGTGGCCATATATTTAGTTTTACTGATATTTACTTCCAGTCCCAATTTCTTAGTGTTACTCAATAGTGTGCGCGTGTTGGCCTTGACTAGTGGCAAAAAAAATTATATAGGACATCAATATTTAGATACAAGTTTGACTGAGGTTCAGTGGTCTCTATATACCTCATTTAATATGCTGTAAAAATTTCATTACAATCCATCTAGTACTTCCTGAGATAATGGGTCTCAAAATTAATGTTTTATCATTGATGATGGGATTGGGCCTACCGTCTCACCTTAATTTAGTTACACTTGTTTGCCCACAGATGTCATGAATGGTATAACGTTAACATACCGCCCCGAAGAGACATCTAGTAGACAACTAAGGTATTACTAGGATGAAAAAGGTAGGTAAATATTGCTTAAAGGCCTCTTTATTCAAGCTTAAGTATCTTTCACGAGCCTAAAATCTTCAGACTCGACTCCCACAGCTTGAAGTCCTTCCGGATGACTCGCTCCTTGGATTTTTCCATCCTTAAAAAAAAAGAGTATGTCCATTAGTCTACCTCGGCCGACACAGTTTCTCTATCTCTCTCTGTTTTCTTCGTCACGGTTTAGGCTTTTTGTTAGCCTGTTCCAAATTGCTGCTCTTTTCATATTTTCTTTGGTCTTCTCAAACTTCTTCTTCCACTTGATGAACAGTTATATGCTGCTTTTGGTATTCTGTTCTCAGTCATCCTTTGTAAGTGTTCTTTTCAGTTTGTTCTGTATTTCACTGTTGTGTTTAATTCCTCTACTTTTAGTTGCTCTCATATTTCTGTGTTTTTTTGTCTGTTCTTTGATATCCTGCTATTGGTCTGAGGAATTTCATTTCAGCAACTTGGAACCGACACAGTAATATCACTTTTTTCCCCTACTTATTCTTGCCCTTCCTACTGGGCGCTTTCCTTCTACTCTCCCTCAAGAAGTTCCACGTCTGTCATTCATTCTCTATTCGTATCACATGTCTTACCATAGCAGTCTACGAGTCTTAACTGTTCTGATTACCTCTGATTTACATAAGTAACTGGTTATAATTAATTAATTATTCTATACCCGACACATCTCGCGCGGGGACATGGGTGCTCCCTACCGGGAGTTCCTTTGCCAGGCTAACTTAGTTGCGCTTATTTACCTATGTCAACCAGTGACATGTGGTTATCATATCGCCTCAATGAGACATCTAGTAGGCAACTAAGGTATTACTTGGATGGATGAAGGTCAGTTAAGTTTTACACAGAGGACTTTTTATTCGAGCTTGTGGTATTTTTACGAGCCTGAAAATCTTTAGATAAGGGACCCACGGCTTAAAGTCCCTCCTGAAGGTCTTATCCCTTGGATTTTTCTATCCTAAAAATTCTTCGACTCAGGCTGGTTTGATCCCGCTACCCTTGGGACTAGAGGCAAGGAAATAACAACTAGACCACTATGGTCGACAATTAATTATTAACAATTACAAATTCGAAAGCCAGAGCATCGGTACCCAACAATAGTAATAACTAAATGGAATGCCTGATGTTAAATTAGTGAACATAAAATTATATCATTAGACCTGAAGCAGTAATAATAACATTCACAAATATCAGACATTAAACTATTAAAATCTTCTTCTTCAATCAGGGATTAGGCACTGAAGCCTGTTCCAGCTTCACATATTCTCCAACTAACGTTTCCGTGGTCTTCCCAAATCTCTCCTTCCTTCAGGTTTATAATCAAGAATTCTTCTAGGAATACGACTACAGCTCATTCTTTCTAGATGTTCATTCCGTTTATCTCTATAATGATGAATCCTTTCCTCTAATGATATTATATTTAATTATTTCCTTATACTCTCATTTTTAAATTTATTTAACCTAGTACAACACTTAACTGATCTCAAAAACTTCATTTCTGTAGCCTGCAATTTTGTATGTCATTTCGTGTGAAGAAGTAATTCTTTTCCCATGTTGTGGCGATGTTTTGAAGCAGTAATTCTCTTCATGCCCGATGTTATAGTAACATTTTGAAGAAGGATTGGTGTCCCAAAAAAGAATTACTGGTTCACGTTGGGTTTTATTTCCTGTAGAGCCGGATTCTCTTCTTAGGGTCGGAAGTTGGTACACTGGATAGGAAAACACTTTAAAATCACTGAAAACTGTTTCTTGTAGAAATAATTTCACATTTATTCACTTTGTAGGTTCCCAGCAGATTAAGTAAATGTAAGTGGTATTATTCTTCACTATCAATTAAAATAAATTCTTTTCTTTTCTGGACTCAATTATTCTTGTATTAAATATTACATTTTATCTTGAGAACTCTTATTGCTTCTATCTTGGTGGAAAGTTGTATGCAGAATGACTAGTGTAATTCTTTTAAAATTTTAAGACCATTATTACATCACATGATGGTAATTTTAAATTCTATTGGTTAATAGTCCGTTAATTATAAGGTTTAAATTTGATTTGTTAAATCAAAAAGTTAATTGTTTTAACATCCAGTCAGAATTTAGTTTACTTTCATTTAAAAATATGAAGTAAAGCAGGTGTTCTTATTATAGTTATAACAGAAAGCTTTATAATTTTGACAACAATGACTTAAAACAATTTTAAAAGCATTATTTAGAAAGACTGTTATGTAATACAATTTCTTTAATTCTTACTGATACGTTTTTATTCAACAATAACCAACAGTGAATTATTTAGATGTTTTTCTTTATTTAAGTTATATTTAAATATTAAAAGAATTTTAAAGTATAAAATCATTAACTTTAACTTTTATATTTATTATGATATTAAAATTCTGCTTTACGTGTCATGGTCCAAGTTTCTGATCCTTATAGTAGAACTGGTATTGCTGTCATCGTATAGAACTTCATTTGAACTGTTAAAATATAACATATTTTTAACTGTTAAAATGCAATTAGAACAAATGTAGCCTATACAACATAAAATGTAAATAAATACGTATTTACATTTTGTGAACACACGTTTCTTAAATACACTGCTAATTGCACAAAAATCATTGGACTGTACAAACATTTAGTAAAATAGTATCAACAATTTTTACTGTTATCCAGTTGTACTTGAACTTTAAAATGCAAGTATCAGAATGCAAAAATATTTTTAAAAATATTTATACTGTATTTGTATTTGAAATTAACGCATTACTTTAACTGTGAATAACGTTTTTCATAAGCGGCAACATAAAACTTGTCTTGGGATGATTCTGAGAAATATAAGAGAGAGACTTAGGTACTCTCTTCTTTAGCAACTTTCATTTTATTAAATGAGACTGGTTTTTATTTACATTGTATGCCCATTCGCAATGTTGCGCGGGAATAAAGAGAATATTCTAGAGTTGTAAGAAAAATACAACAGTCATCTCATCCTTTGTTGATGTATAGGCCTAATTGAAAATAAAAATAACTAACGTGCTATCATACAATACAGGCTGTTTAGAAATTCACACTACAGTCTCCTAGTGCTTGTGAGGGATGGAACTGTTATTTATCGATATATTTTCAGAGATATTTTTATTAGTATGCATGTTTATCAATACTAGTAAAATTCATGTTAAGTTTCCGTTGAGGTGTTAGTTGACAATAATTTAATGCACGGTTAAAAACTATAAAACAGTTACCTTGTAGGTCCGTCTCCTCAACTTAAGTCATTTTAAAACTCTGTAGGCCTTTCGGGACTAGTCCCATTATCAGCAGCAGAATGCATTAGGTCCGTACGTGTTGACCTTTGTCTCTTCAACTTAAGTTGTTTTAAAACTCTGTAGGCCTTTCGGGACTAGTCCTATCATCAGCAGCAGAATGCATTAGGTCCATACTTGTTTACAAAGGGACTAGTCCCGAAAGGCCTACAGAGTTTTAAAACAACTTAAGTTGAGGAGACGAACCTACAAGGTAGGCCCTAACTATTTTATAGTTTTTAACCTATTATATTAATGCGTGTTTATGTCTGTGTGTGTATTATTTTGCTGTGTGAAATTCATAAAAGTAATAATAAGTGGATATCATTAACGTATACAGGTATAGAAACACAAAAGCTAGCAAAAAAATAGATCATCGGTTGATTAATGTCTTTGACACCGTCCGATTCCTAATAACCAATTTTGTCGTTCCATCCAATCTCCTGGTTGGAGATGTTTCCCCTTCATGTATAAATATATTCCCTGACTCCAGGAGGTTTTAGGTCTTCCTCTGCCTCGCCTTCCCTCAGGTTTCCATTCCAAAACACATTTTGGTAGCCGATCCTCTTCCATTCGCTGGACATGTCCGTACCATCTTAATTTCTGAGTTTTAATATAATCTAAAATAGTGTCTTCAATCATCATTTTCTCCGTTATAAATTAGTTTCTAATTTTTTTCTCTTCTTGAACTTCTTGCTGCCCTTCGTATAAAATCCATTTCGTTGACGTATGGGAATTAAGACTATAGTAATTAAAGCTACACAAAATTCATATGACAATTGCATATCTAAAAAAATGATAAAAGCATAAAGATTGCCTA